>CAHIKZ030005555.1:3522500-3910000 GCA_903632075.3 Acanthosepion pharaonis
GATTATTATTCGCAACTGAATTAAACGCATTAGACCCAAAGGATATTGTATTGGAAAGTAAATACTGGTTGAAAATGATTTCACCATTAGGCTACAGACTTATTGATATGCCTATTTGTGATGGCTTATATGTATGTGGAAAAAAAAAAAAAAACAGCAGCATTTTGTCACATATTTGCCTGATTCTTTAAAATCCATTATTTTACTGCAATCCTGAAGCAATAAAATTCTCTTTTTGGCTTTTTTTCTCCTTTTTTTAAGTCATCTGTTGTGTGTTCTTGAGTAAAAATTCTGTTGGGAACCCTACATGTAGCCATTTGTATATATGACCTGAGGATATTTGGTTATGAGAGGAGGCCATGTTTCTAATCTTGAAAAACAACTGGCTGGATAGATATTTGAAATATATAAGATAATCCTAAGGAACCAGACAAACCTACCTAGGTGTCACCTCAACGGATCTTCAGGGTAATAGCCAGGAATACCCTGAAGATCCATTTAGGTGAAACCTAGTTAGGATTATCTTAGGTTTTGCTCTACTTAGTGTATTGGGCACTTTATGTAGTTGTCTTTTTAATCGTTTTGGGGATTTTTTTCTTTCGCATTGGAGCTTGAACACTGGACGATTGTTTTCGCCTTGGTTTAATGTTCTTGGTTCTTTCTTTTTTTTATTCCCCATTTTTCCTTGGGTACCGATTTGTTCTACTGCAAGTTGAGCTATCTGAGGTTTTTCCAAACAAGTACCACCATATATATATATATATATATATATATATATGTTTGTCACAGCTGATTGATGTTACCTTCAGCATCCAGACTCCAGAGTTTCATAGACGAACTCGTCCATCCCCTCTTCAGGGGTATCAACAATTGACTGCTTATATTTCTTGATTTTTCTTTTTTATGCACTTGTCATTGGTTCAAGTTTTTTTTCTGTATTGCCTGTGTGCATTTGTGCAGTCATGTCTGCGTCTGTGCAGGTGTGTTCATGCATATGTGCATACATACATGTAGAGAGAGGGCACTTTGACGTGGTGTAATTGTTAGCAATCTTGTCTTGCTAAATCAATTATGACTGAATAGTGAGTTCAATCCTCACTGGGTATCCCATACTTTCGACCTTGTTCCACATCTAAGCTACTCACCATGAATGTCTGGGGCACCTCGAGGCAGTCTAATGATTATCGAGCTAGAACAATTACAACTGAGTTGTGAGTTCTATCCTCACTGGGTACCTGTACTTTTGGCCTTGTGCCACATCTAAGCTACACTTAGAAAATCACTACATACATGTAGAGAGAGTATGAGAGTGAGACTATGACAGTCTTACAAGATCACCATTACAGCCTTAAGAAACTATTCAACTGTCATTATAACTAGTTGTGAGCCAAGTTTTGAACTCTAACCTGGTGTAAGTTGGTATTTCAGCTAGTAGAAAATATATTCAAATGAAACTGGAAAATCAAATTTAAGAAGTGAGGGCAATCTGAAATCTACAATAATAAAAAAAAATAGTTTCAAAAATCTTCAGAACAAAAGGAATCCATTTCTTGATTGAATAAATAATCAGCAGCACTCATCAGCAAGCAGGTTAGGTTTAAGGCTCCAAGTTCTCCACAGACAATAGCCTAGTGGATTAAAGCATTGGTTTGTGAATTTAGTGACATAGTAATTGTGAGTTCAATCACTTGAACTCAGTGTAAAAAGGGTGAGCAATAATGGAGCAGAACTAAAAATAAGATGAAATATCTCTAGACATGAGCAGTAGTGTGAGAACAGTTTACTCCCATAAATTAAATAAAGGGTTTGGTTAGGAATTCTCTGAAGGTTACGTGAATCAATATACATATGATGAATGGTGGAGTTGCACAATGACCTAAACGTAGTGATAAGATCAGGACAATAGTCTGAATGTAAATAGTGCAAATAATGATAATTCCTCATCTCAGAGATTCAGATTTAAATAATCTTTGATGAAAACTAAATGCTCTGCAAAATGGTTTTAATGAATCTTGAAAGCATTTTACAAACCCAATTTTTTTTCTTCTACATGAATATTACAGTTAATATTCTACCAAGAATTGAAAAATATGCATAGAAAATCATCTAAAAAATGTATGACATTAGTCAGTTGAAAGTGACTATTTTGTCTCTGTAATAAGGATTATCCTTACCCCTTACACAAATGATGATTTTTTTTTAAGTGTAGCTTAGATGTGGCACAAAGCTGAAAGTATGTGGCTCCCAGTTAGGATTGAACTTACTATTCAGTCATATTTAATCTAGCAAGACAAATTTGCTAACCATTACACCTTACCTTGCACAAAAGATTCTGCAAGAATTTAGTTCCAACTGATTTGATTATTTTTTTTCAAACAATTTAGCTCCTTTTTTTTAAAGCTAAAGTATTAATTCCATAGGAAATTATAATAAAATCCTTTCAAAAATCTTTTAGCATCTAAGTCCCAGTAATTCTATTAGAAAGGCATAAATGATTTTACTTCTCATTGACAAAGATGTACAGATATTTAAATAAGTCCTATTAGGATTGATAATGTTACTTTTTTTTTTTTTTTTTTTAAATCATTTCACCCCAAACAAGACAATAAAACCACTAAGATGCAAGGGGTTATTTAGCATGAAAGAATTTGAAAAGAGGAAACATTAATTGACATTTCATTTAAATTTTTGAAGATCAAAGTTGACTGGAAATCAAGAAGCTGGAAAAGAGTTCCACAAGCAAGAAGTGTGAGAAAAGAAACTGTTAGCGTAGAACTTATAGCCTGCCATTTCGGCTGTAAGATGATGTGATATTAATCGAGACATTAATTTGGTTAATAATTTCTGTACATAAAGACAAAGATTACAAAATAGTGTAGCATTTTTATGTATATGCAATGAGGGGGATAGTTTGTATCCCAACATTATTTTTTTTTTTTTTTTTTTTTTTTTTTTTGACATTTCTCTGTATTTCTTTCAAAAATTTCTTTTCTAGGGAGGAATGAAAGCAGGAATCTACATTGAGGCCTTCCAGTCTATAACAATGTTTCTTGGTCTCTTAGTGGTCGTAATCACCACTTACTCTACAAACAGTACGGATGTTTTGCAGGCAGCAATGGCAAATCAGAATGAGACTTTATTGTGAGTAAAACCATTCTTGTTTTCTTTTTTTTTTTTTTTTTTTTTTTTTTTTTTTCGACAAATCACTTTCATTATTCCACTCATTATTCAGACTAATATCTTCCTCTTTGTTGTTTTGATTATAGCATTTATTTTTTTTCTCCAACCCTGAATAGCTGTACATTGCATCTGGAGATCATTAGGCATCCTTTTGTACAGAAAATTAAGTAATATAAAGCAATATCTAGTGATCACTGGAGGAGACTGAAATGTTAGGGTAAGAAAAACAAAAATAAAGACATTGATCTAAATAATGTAGTAATAATAATGATAATAATGATAATAATACAAAATATACCTGTCCGGAAAGTATCCAGCCATTAGTGATAAATAGCCTATGTAGGCAATGGTGCCTTAGAACCTAACACACATTTATCCACCATCCTTTCCTCTTTTCAAAACATTCTTTAATGTTCTCTTTTAGGTTTGGATTCTCCTTAATCTCATTCATGTCATTTTGATGGTGAATCTAATTTGAACTTGGATGAAACAATGCTTTTGCCAAAAACAAACTCTGCATGAGACGTCACTAAACAATTTTCTCAATTACTGTGAATGAGATGCACACACAGTACACAGTCTCACTCAATGGTGTCTCTACCAACTGACTAACCCCACAAGAGAGTCTATGTTCATGGATGTTTAGTAAGCTGTCCCCCATGGTTGCCAAAATTCCATAAAGGCTGTGCAACTAGATTTCATTCATGATGACTAGAAATGCTTCTTTAATATATTCCCATCAAAAAAAGGAGATATTCTTGGTTTCTTTCTTAGATTTCAGCTAAAAAAATTTTTATGACAGGTTTTAACACTGTTGAATTTATTAATAACATAATAAATGTATTATGTTATTAATAAATTAATCATTAATAAATTATTAATAAATTATTAATAAATATTAATAAATTATTAATAAATTAATCATTAAATTTTAGCAGTGGAACCCCCCCCCCAAAAAAAAAATAAACAGACAAATAATTTTGGGCTTGAGTTTCACTTGTAGATTAGGTCCTATTTAGATATACCATGTTTAATGACTTGTAAGACATTTTTTCCACCATCCTGGATATGAAGATAAACTACATCCTCCAACAAGGTCTCTGATCAGGAGGTGTTGAGGAGCCATGGAACCACCTCTTAATTGCTGTTGTTTCCAGGTCCATACAGACCCAGGGTTGTACCACTTGTTAAGGCAAATAGTGAACCCTCAAACTGGGGTAAAAACATGAAAATATAAAACTACATTACAAAAAATTACCAGCAATACATTTTAAAAAAAAATTCTAAAGCTTCAAAGAAAATAAAATTTAAGCATTAAATGACCCATAAGGAGTTGATATGATATTAAACAAACCTTTTTTCCACAAAAATATTATGCAGGTCATATATCCTAAGTACAAGTATCTAGTAGACTAACTGTTGACTACTAATACTTGTACCTAGCCTAATATCATAATACTTTTTTTTTTATTGAAATGCCATGTTCTTTGTTGTAGGCAATCATGGCTCTCCACAGATTCCTTTTCTTTATTATTGCCATGACTTCTTGAGAAAAATAGAGTGGTTTCCCATTAGCTTCTCCATGATTTTGAATTCAGAATATTCATTTTCTTAGACTGACTGCTACACAAGGTTAGAGAGCTTAGCCTACCATAGCAGGGTAATGGGAAGAAGAGATGAATTTGTCTTTCCCAAGAGCATTAGCATGAAAATGAATGCAGCAGCCTAGGCTGGAATTTGAACTCTGCTCTCCAATCCCACTTTACACACAGATAACAATAACACTACCCATGTATAATGTCAATAGTGAAAATCTTACATGTCATCAAATATAATACTTTCTTTTAATTTGCCTTATAATCATATTGGGGAATAAACTATAACAGTGAATTTTAACATACTGTATGCCAAAGGTGGTTAATTAAACATTTTGCATTTTTACCTGTTAAGTACTGAATGACATTAAGTAACATTCTCCTTTTTGAAATTCACATCTTCATTTTGTTCTCTTCACATAACTGTTTTTCAATTATGCTTATTTATTTCTGGGTAATCTGTAAACATGATGTGACCTTGATACTAATCTAGTACTGTGCTTAAATTTGTAAAGTCTAGTTTTCCAAAAAGGAAAACTTATCAGAACAATTGCCATGAAAATATTTATAGAAAAGGTACAGAAAAGCTATGTTATAGCAATGGGAAAGTGACTGAAGCTTAGATGCCAGTTGAAACTGATAACATTGCAGATCCACCTTTTGTATTTTGTCAAGAATCTTTAAATACATAGCAGAAATACCAGCCGAGATGTAGCAGCAGTATTCACCATTAAGAAAATGTTAAGAAACTGAGATAAGGAATATTTCTATTGATAGTTTTGCTATCATAACTGATCAAATGAATTAAATGATGCAGATATTTACTAAACTTAGCTTAGTCTGTTGGTACAAAGACACACATGTGGAGCAAAATGTTTTGTCACTGACATACCATTATGGTTGAAAGAAAAAAGTAAGAAATTTTGTAAACCATCCCTTTTTTAACAAACTGACCTGTCCAGGTAGAAAAAGCAAAAGGCTGTTACCTTTCTTGTCTACCTTGACAGAAACAAAAGAAAGTTGGTATTTTGAGAATGAAAAGTGAAATATTTTAAGAGAAAAATGCTTAAAATGTCCACACTTTCAGTCATCAATATGCTAAGATAATAAAAAGAATATTTTCTTAGTAAATTCTTCTGCTATAGAAACTAACCAAAGGTCCTTCAACAAGTCTGTCTAAGTTCAAGTAAAGGTCAGGATTTTTCAAGGCAAAATGGCAAGCCCAGTTCCTAGTCAGAAAATTAATGAAAGACAAACTTCCAATCTTCATATGAGGTGTATTCAGTTTAGTTAATATCAAGAAAGTGACCTTTGTAAACTTTTTTCTTTTTTAGTTTCCAAACAGAAGACTCCTCTAAATACAGCATACAGTCTGTGTTGATTGGTGCCACTGTTTTGTATACAGCCATTTATGCAGTCAACCAGTCGCAAGTACAGAGATATGCAGCATGTACATCTTTAAAGAAAGCCCAAATGTAAGTTTGCATTTTTTTAGTTTTTATTTTAGTTGCATTCTTAAAATTGTCTTTTACTTAGAAAATGTTTTTTTTTTTTTTTTGTTTTTTTTTTAAATTCTGTAATGAAGAATAACAATTATACCAAAAATTGTGTTAATCCATGGTAATTTTCTTGGGAAGAAAATAATTAAAAAATTGATAGCTATAATACATAGATACAATGTCTATATATTATATGCAAGATTGTTTCAGTTTGAATTTATGGGACACAGTCATTATTTACACTATTTATATTCAGACTATTGCCTCATCATTGTTGTTATTATCACCTGATCACCTTCTGCCTGAATTTCTGAGATGAGGAGTTATCATTATTTATACTATTTATATTCGGACTATTGTCCTCATCATTGTTGTTATTATCACCTGATCACCTTCTGCCTGAATTTCTGAGATGATGAGTTATCATTATTTATACTATTTAAATTCGGATTATTATGTGATGAGGTGTTATCATTTACACTATTTATATTCAGACTATTGTCCTCATCTTTGTTGTTGTTATCACAACATTTTGTTCATTGTACTCTCCAATCTTCTCCAGGGAATTCTGAACTGAATCCATTATTTAAATAAAGGGTTCAGTTCAGAATTCCCTGAGGATTATCCAGATTGGTTTACATGTGAGGAGGGCTGGAGGGAACAATGTCTGAAATGTTGTAATAACAATAACAAAAATGAGGATAATAGTCTGAATATAAATAATACAAGACTGTGTTGAAAAGTTCTTGGCCTGATCAAGAAGAGATTTTATAAAAGTTTCCATTTAGTCAGATTTTGGGGAAATGGTTAGAGCTGAGAATTTTTCAGCCTATCTCAAATATTTATCTATATTCAGTAGTTGCTAGTTAGAACCAAAAAATTCTTTTGCTTGTTATTTAACTTGTTATATATCATCTTTTAGACAATGTGAGTCAGTTTTTTTGATACAATTTCAGAATTTTATGTTTTGTTTGCTTTTTCATTCTTATTCAATCTCCTAATGTATTTCCAGACCTAACAATACAAATTAAAAAGACCAGCTTTTTGCTCTATCCAACCAAAACTGAATTATTTTACTTAATTCTAAGTGTTATTAGTGAAATATAAACAGACATATTAAAATATACTTCATAAAGAAAAGGAGGGTACAATAAAAAATATATATTACTGTAAAAATGGTAATACAGAAATATAACAACGATTTAAAAAAAAGACGGAAAAGCAGTTTATAAATCGTCTCTCATCAGATCAAAGATCAAGGACAAAAATGTGCACAGTAAAAAAAAATATATATATATATATATATACAAACCCAGGAGGATTTTATATGCAAGAAAATATAACACTTAAAAGCTAATTGCCTTTAAGCTTACCAAGCTTACAGAAGATGGCTGGTAGGACTTAATATACAGGGTGTCTGAAAGTCCTGTCACACCCTACCAAAAAGTAATCAGAACAAATAATACAGTAATATAAAGCACATGTACTGGATTCAGTTTATTCACTTTCATTGATGCTGTCACACATCGAGAAGGTCTTTATGAAGACAATCATTTTCGTTGCACAAAATGATGTGGCACCATGTCCTGTGTGATATTTTACGAAGCTGTACTTTGTTGATTGTTGCAAAGGCTCTCTGAATGGTGTCCTTCAACTGATGGTTATTCTGATATCGTTCATGTGAAATTCTCTCATTGATAATACCTGACAGAGTGTTGAAATAGAAAATTATATTATATCAGGGCAACAAGACTTTTGGACCACACTGTACATTGATTCCAAAATGTCAAAAACTGGTTCTAGTTTCACATTTAGGGGGTTTTGATCCAAGACTTAAAAAGTTGCTCAATGAAGATGATGGACTCTTGTAGTCTTTGTTTTTCACACCACTTTAGCTGATTCACTTTTCAGCCTTGCACCATTAATTTTATTGGATTGTGAGATGATCTTAATTGTTTTGGGCATTATGTATCTTTGTCTTATTTTAAAAACTTCTTTTGTCTCCTGTTGGTACTAATTTCCATGCCTTTCATGATATGTTAATTCATTTAAATTCCTTATATTCCAGTGAAGTTCTTAGACAATTGAAGAGCTATCATCTTCCTCCTCTTCTTTGTGTTGTCTCCCCTCAGGATGTGGGTAATCATAGCTCACCACAATATTCTGCCCTTTGTAGTTATTAATAAAGTTTTTTTTTCTATCTTTCCTAAAACTCATCTGCCAGTAATTTACACAAGCTCATTAGGTAGGTTATGTGCTGTTTTCCTTTGTCCTTCTTGCCTTCAGTATGCCATGTGAGTGTCAAATTTTCTAAGCTCTCTTTCCTCATTATGTGTCCTAGAAATTTCAATTATCTGATACTAAGTATAAGTGTCCTTTTTGTTTACATTTTCTCTAAAACTTGTTATTACTGATGTGTTCGGTTTAGTTCATGGTATTCTCAGCATCTTTCTGTAGAACCACGTTTCTGTTCTCAAGTCTCTTCTTCATCTGTGATGTGATTGTCCAGCATTCATAACCATATAGGTGGACTGATATTACATAACAGTTCAGTAGTCTTTTCTTTGTTTCTAACAAAATTTTCCTGTTTCTAAGTAATTTGATTTTGGAAGGCATCTTTCCCGATCCCAATGTGCTTTTGGATTTCTGTATCACATCTTCTGTCGTCTGTTAAAACACTTCCCAGATATCTAATTTTTTTTTTTCACTTGCTTGATTTTGGTATCTCCAATTTGTAATTCAAATGTTGGGCTGTTTCTTTTGCTGACAACCACCCTTTGTCTTTTTACAATTGCTGCTTAGTCCTTTCTTCTCACCTTCTCATTTTCCTTTACTAACTTCTGTAGGTGTTCCTGTTGTTTCCTTTGTATGCCTACTATCAACACTGTGTTATCTGTATATCCATTGTTAAGATTGTTGCTGCTAATAATGAATCCTGGTAGGACTTCTAATTTTCTTAGGATTGTTTCACTGTAAAGGTTGAATAGGTCTGGTGAGAAGACATGTCTCTGTCTTACACCTATTTCTATTTTTGCATATTTACTGAATTCATTTTCTATCCATATGAGGGTGGTTTACTTCCAGTACATGTTCTGGATTATTTTAATATCCTTCCCAAATATGTCAAGGTTAATTAGCAGTTCCAATATTCTTTGTGACATACTTTATCAAACACTTTTGCATAATCTATAAAACATAGGTATACATCCTTTTGCATTTGTATTGCTCTTTCTGATATCATTCTGAGTATAAATATTACATTCCTTGTTCTAGTGTCTTTAATGAAATCACACTGTTCTTGTCCAATTTCCAGTTTAATTCTGCTATGCACTCTATGCATGGTCTAGGGTTCTTGGTAAATCTTGATTTCCAAGTCATCAGAATTCTGATGATAAATTTTATCTGGTTGATTATCTGATGGAGTTTGCATTCATTTGCATCTGGCTTCTTAGGCAGCACTATAAAAATAGATTTGCATAGAACTTCTTGTATATCACAGGTGTTGCATATTTCATTTTCTATGTGTGTAATTTTGTTAATGCCCAAATCATCTAAAGCTGCCAGTATCTTTACAATTTCATCTGGTCTTGTGCTTTGTTCTTGTTTAATTTAGGCAATGCCAGATTTCACTTCAGATTTTAATAATTCTTTTGATATTTCTGTGTATTGCCACTTGTCCTCTTTCATTGTGGAAGAGTTTTATCATGTATTCATTCCATCTTATGTCATTTCCTTTCTCTATTATCAATGTTCTATCCTTGAATTTTATGCATCATGTTGATGTGCATGTCTTTTGTGCTGTCAGTTCCCTTATTCTTTTATGCATATCTGCTTTATCTGTAATACTCATTCTTTCTATTTCAACACACTTTTTATTGAGTCATACCTCTTTTGCCTGCCTGTATTTGTTCTAATTTCTTTGGGCAATGTCTTGTATTCTGTGCCATAACTTGGCATTGTTTACTGTCTCCTTTTCATCATGTCAAGAATTTTATCTGTCATCTATTCCTTTTTTCATTGTCTAGTTTTCTTTGGAATGATCTCACTGGATGGTATAACATTGTTTCACAAAACAACATCAGATAATGCAAATATAGAAGTCTTGTGATCTAACCTCTATTTGGAAGACCATATATAAAGCAATGTTCTTGTCCTTTGGAATTTAAAGTCTGACTTAAAATACCTAAGTTACAAGAAACAATCTAATAATGATACGGTATGTTTGATTTTATGGTCTGTGTCTACCATATAGTAAAATTATATATAAGAATAAAATAACTGATTACAAGAATAAGATAGACATGCTATTTTTATTTTTCTCTAACATTTTTCTGTTACTGAATTTCACAAAGAGGTGTTGAAAAGTGCTCATCCTGATAAAGTAGGAATTAAGCAAAAATTCTGTTGTCTGGTCATTTGGTCAGAATTTGGTAAGTGATATGAGCCAAGAACATTTTGAAACCTCTTCATATAGGTCTATTTCAGAATCCTGCTCTCTCTCTTTAGTATCATTAGATTGAAGAAAAGGGACACAGCCTTATTACATTGCTGCTGTGATTTCTCTATTATGCACATTTTTATGGAGTGGAGTTGTCAGCCCTAGGTGCAACCAGTTTTGAATTCTGCTTGACTTGTTGCCAACCAAAGCTAGAGAGAGTCTAGTCTGCCCTGTTATTTAACCATATCTAGGAGATAATCTAGAATAAAAAAGATAGAATTCTTTTATTCTTACATGATCTTATTTAAATTCATTTAAGTCTTATTCTCATATTACTTCAGATTTCTTTGTCCCTTCTATAACTTTGTATTTTAGCTCACTGAATAAACACAATCAAAACAATGAAGATGAGGTACCAGTACAAATAATAAAATCCATACACTATCTTAAATTTTTATTTTTCTCCTGTGAGCAGATATCAAATGTAAAGTTGTTGTTTTACTATCTACCAATTTCTTATGCCTATTTTAAAATTCTTTATTCCAACATTTTTTAAATAATAATTTATTTTATTCTTTTATTCTTATATTCCCTTATTTCTAATTTGTTTTGCTCTTTCCTTTTTATGACAGAAGTCTATGGTTGACTTCTCCAGGCCTCATCATTGTAATCATTCTTTGTTGTCTTTTTGGGCTGCAAATGCTTGCTCATAATATTGAATCTGAAGATATGGACAAGGTAAGTATTAATATTGTTTGTATACTGCATGTTTTACAAGGTAACAATTTTAAGGTTCATATCAATTCAAAAAAATGGTTATTAAAAATTGTAGTTATTCTCTGCATAAGTTGTGATGTTTACAGCAATGGTTCAATTGATCGAGAGCAGATATGTGTAAACAGTCCAAGACAAAGCAGAAACAAAAATAGTTGGATCCTACGAGTTTTGGAAAATCATGAATGCAATTCTCAATAGAGGCAGACTATCAGTGCCCTTGATTATAAATGGCCCTGAGGTTATCTCATTCTCATTGGATAAGGCTAAGCTCTTTGCAATGAACTTTGCTTCTAACTCCATGTTAAACAACAAGGACAATTCCTTACCTGACTTCTCCCACCTCATGAAGCACAAACTTTGGGATATTTCAGATCAGGAGGTTTCCAGATTTGTCAAAAGCCTTGTTTCTATGAAAGCTACTGGTCCAGATAAAATAACCATAATTCTTGGCCCAGAAGTATTTCCAATCTTGGCAAAGCTGTTTAACTGTTGTTTGCAGAAGAAATGTTTCCCAAGCCCATGGAAAATGTCTAGTGTATGTCTAGTATACAAGAATGCAGGTGAGCCCTTGTCCCATTACAATATTGCCCCATCAACTTCCTTAGTGTCATAAGCAAACTTTTTGAAGCTATCATCAACAAGAAAGTTGCTGACCTCCTCAGCAGAAACAATCTCCTGTGTAACTGTTAGTGGAACACATCTATTCTGTAGTTAATAGACTCTCCCACCTATAATAAGTAGGAGTAGTAAGAGTAACGTGGGGGTGAGTCGGTCAGTTGGTGAGTCAGTCGATGTCGGACGACAGTTGAATACTAAAGTATCAGCGACCACAACTAGATTACTCTGCGTTATACTTATTATATCGAGTTCCTAATGTTTTGTATGTCGAACCTATTTTAGGACCAACTTAGTACAAATACAAGCCTCCACTGTGAAATCACTCCACAACAGTAACAAACTCTATGGTTTTCACTCCTCTAGGAGTACTGATATCTTAGTCCCACCAACTTAGGCCTTCACCGCTAAGATTTACCATGCCATATTTACAGTGGCAAATCATCCTTATACTTTTCATATTCCTTTGGTAAGGAGCAAGTTCAACTTGGACAGCTTCTTTTCCAGAGCTGTTATTTTGTGGAATAGACTCCTGAGTGGATGCTTTGCTGATCATTACAATCTTTATCAATAACTATTCTACATATCCTCATAATATGAACTTCTTATTTTTTCCTCCTTCCAACAAGGCTTACAGTCACATCATGTTGAAACACTGGTTCCAATATGATCACCAGAGTTAAGCAACATCAATCTTGGTCAATAACTAGATAAGTGACCAGTTAAGAATACAAGGTGCTGAAAGCTTGGATGTGTGGGTGGTGTAATTAATAATGGTTTATTAGTATTATTAATCAAAGAGCTGAGTTCCAATTCCTGTTGGGTTTGTTATATTAACTTATGCTGAAATATTTGGGAAAGGTATGTATCCAACTCTTTTTCCTCAGCTATGGGTTAATTAGTAAAAATTGTATCACTAAACCATTAAAATAAATTCTTACAAATTAAAATAATTCTTACAAGGTAAAAAAAATGTTCTGGCTTTAAATAACCTGCAAAGGGTTGATAATCCATAAAAAATGAAGGAATCAATCTCACTCAGTAACCCTGTACCTTGAGTTGTTGTTGGGCCTTGTAATGGGTGAAGTAAAGTAAAAAAAAAATAAAATAAAAATAAAGTTGGGCAGGGGTTGGTAAATCATTTAAATGGTTAAAAATTTAAAATTTAAGTAATGTATTTTTTTGTTTTTCATTTTTTTAAAAATTACATTTATCAAAGAGTATAACATAGCCTAGAAAGAATAAAAAAGAACAAGGGTCACTATTTTTTTAAATAATGCAATTATAAAAGCATATAAGTAAAAAATTAAATTGAAGCAGCTATAAATTAATAAATGGAGTGCTTTTAACAATCTCGTGGGGGGGTGGATTTCCTCAAAAATATAAATATCTACCACTATATTAGGCACCATTTCAATGATTATTATTGAAACACTTTTGAGCAGCAAAGTTTAATGGCATTGTTCTAAATATATGACACATTGTTGTATCTCTTTGAATTTCTTATTGCAAAATCATTCTTTATATTGATAGGATTATTTTCCCTTTGTTTACAGGCTGTAGGCAAATTCCTCATGGAGAGAATAGACATGGATGGTGTGGTGGGTTTATTTGTTGCAGGAATATTCAGTGCTACCATGAGGTGAGTTAAATATTCTGTAGTCATTTCCATTTAATCTTTTCAAATGGCACTAAAATAACAATGTTATATGCAATAAATGGTAATTTGTTCTTGTATTGCTTTCAGAAAATCACATTACCTTATTTTATGTAGCTTATCAAGTGGGTTCTTATCTACATACACACACATTCACACCCAAATATATATATATATATATATATATATATATATATATATATATGCTGAACTCTCCTGTTGTTTTCAATGTATGAGGGTACAGCAATTCAGTTCTTACAACCAAACTCACATATATGATTTGATTAGAGTGGTGAAGTTTTCTGCAGAACTGACCATACTTTTTGCAAGAGCTGAATACAGAACTAGTGGACATAGTGTGCCACAAGATTATTCAATTCAGAGTTGTCCTTTTCTTAGACCGGTTTCCACCCAAGCCTATAAAATCCAGTCTGTCATACTATTTACCCATAGCTGGGGGGAAAAAGAGATGGATTCATACCTTTCACAAGGGTATTTGCATGTAAGTGAATGTAACTAACTTGACTGAAATTTGAACTCTGCCCTCCATTACTCCACCTTGTGTGTGTGTGTGTGTATTTTAGCCCCAAAAACAGACATTTCCAAAGGAGTATACTAGAATGGTATACTGGAAAAAGTGCTCAATACCACAATAGTAAAGCATTTTTCATACAATAATCTAGTGTACACATGACTGTCAGTTACATGTAGTCATATGTGTATGAATATACTGAAAAGTTCTGTGTATCTGTGAGGATCCTTTTAGAGTATAAATAAAAGTTTATAGCAAAAATAGAAGTTTGTATGTAAAATTCCAGACGTCTAAAAACTTGTTGTATAATGATTTGTCAGTTTTGATATTTTCCACTCTTGAAACAAATCGAAAATCAACTTTTCAACACTGATTGGAATAATTACTCTGCCAAAAATTGCTAAGTTCTTCAATTGTCAATAAACATTAAGGCTCATAGTAGATCAGTATATTATTAAATCTTAATTTTTTTTTAAACTTATTAAACATGGAAAAATATTTCTCCTCTTCTAGATATAATATACCTTTAATATAAAACTGAAAATTGTATGTATTTTACTTGTATCTATGAGGAGGTGCTAAAAAGTTTTCAACCTGACCCATTTCTCAAGTTTTGTCCCAAATGACCAAACATTGTAATTTTTGTTTTTTTGGAATCCTTTCTTTGTGAGACTAAGGTTAAGAATTTTTCGGCATCTGCTCCTGTTATGAGCAACATTGTTTTGTTTTTGTTTTATCCCAATTAACTGGAATCTGCTCAATATTTACAAAGTTTTGCTTAGTATGGCACAAGGCCAAACAAATCACTCTAAATTTGTGTGATGTGTGTGTGTGTGTGTGTGTGTTACTTCCCAAAATTCCCAAATTCTGACAAAAGCTGTTTAATTTTTATTGTATTTTTCCAATTTTCAAATAAGATGTTGTACAACAATATATATATATATATATATATATATATATATATATATATATATATATATATATATATATATATATGTAGGTTACTCTCTTGGAATTGAGTATGGTCATCATATGGCATTAATTGAAACCCTTTTAATTATGTTGCACTCAAATATGACTTTTTAGCTCAGTCCATGACTTAAATCATTGCCACAAGTCCTACATGAATGGCTCACATTTGCATCAGCAGCATCAAGTAATTTATTTGAAACAGTTCCAGCATTGTCATTTGTATCAATAACATTGTTAGTAATCATTGAGTTTGTTGCCATTTTGGGCTATAGCCAGCTTTTGATAAAATCTTACAATATCGAGCAATGCCTTTGCATGAAATTTTTGACAGAAGAGAAAGATGGTAGGGTGGGTCAAATTTACTCTCTGTACATCAAAAGCAATAATTGGAAAATAAGAGCAAGTGTACATCATCGGTTGCTAATGAGATACAGACGTTACATCAGAGTATTTCTTCACCTAGTTGAATACCATAATGAAGGCTAAGGGGTTCAACAGTCCCAGTGGGCTCTGAGTTAAATGATATACATACATACATACACATTTTACATATATATAGCTTTTCCAGCATTCTTGTGTTCTTCCCTTTTATTAGAGTAAGGGAGTACAGAAATTTTTCATAATTTTCATTGTACCAAGTGCTTTCGGACACTTCTTTAACAATTTTTAAGGGGCTTTTTTTTTGTTAGTTTATCCCCATGTTTTGACTGTTAAAGTTGAATTTTATTTATAAAGAAGTGGCCTTACTCCTACAAAATGAAAAAAATGTAAGAATGCTGGAAAAACTAAATAAAAAAGAATTAAATCTTCCTTATCTTGCCATATTTAATGAAAGATGTTTAAAAGAAAGGTTGCTGCCCAAATATACATTAATATATATATATATATATATATATATATATATATATATATATATATATATATATATCCACAAGCAGACTGCTTTGCCCATCAGTGTGGCTACACATCCATTCACTTCAAGCCAGGACTGAAACCTGACTGGTTTGGTATCAGTCAGAGATTCTAACCCCTAGGCTATTGACACCTGGCAGAGAGGCAAATTTTTGCATATTTATTTTCTCATAAACATACCAGTGACTCTCGCTCAGGCACATATGTGTTTGTTTAACAGCCACAAAGCCAACCTGTGGTTTATACCACAACTATGCTGAGCAGACCTTAGTAATAGTTTCTGGGAGAAAAGTGTGTTATCTCGTATGATCAAAAACTTTATTAAACCTATGTAGTATTTACTAATTATCAAAGCTATTTATTAAACCTATGTGGTATAACATATCATGGCAATAATGACCTTCCCCCAATCTTAAAATAATCTAATTGTGGGAATAATTGTCACATAAACACTTTTTATTAATAATTTAAACATTTCATGCCTCATTTCAAACAAATCTCCTAAGAGAAAACAGTGTTCCTTTTTTCTCTCCAGAGGCCAGTGTACAGATGATGACTATGCTGATGACATCAGTATTTATAGTTGGGATAAGAATGATCTTGAACAAAAAAGAAAATCAACATTCTTTATCAAGTGTTCTAAGAAATAGGACTCGAGATAAACTTTCTCAAAATAGAAACGTTGATATGGAATTGGAGTGAAATCAGTGAAGGCAGATACTTTGAATCCACCATGAAAATCTAGAATGGGGAATTAATATATACTAAAAACTTGAAATACCTTGGCTTATGGATCAATTATAACAAATTTAGTGTAGCAGAAAAGGAAAATGAACATAGAATAGGCTTCACTCGGTGTAATTTTGTCCAACACTGCAAGATGCTACAAAGTCAAAACATTAACCTAAGAACTCAAGTCATGTTCTTAAATAGCCTTATCAGTCTAGACTCTCATATGGATGTGTGGGGTATTCACTCACACCATAGGAGTAGTGGTAGTAGAATTTTAGGCTTGTTTTTAGGAAGATAAAAACAGGAAATATAAATGTACATAATACCGAGAAGTCATGACAAATTGTATGGTAATTTCATACAATTTTATTTATGTATTTGTGTGTATTTTATGTTACAATTATGATAATGTTCATATTATAACAGGAGGCAAGTTACTCAATAATATCACAAGTCCTATCATTGAGGGAAGTTACACACATGTTGTCACCCTGACAGTTCTTGGGTGAAGAGATTGAATCTCATGTCTTTTGGCAAGATGTCTATATTTCCAGCAGGAACAGTTTTTGTTGCATGCTGGGAGTAATTTTATTAATTTTTATTTTTTATTTAATTTATTTTAAATAAGGTTTAAATATATAATAATAATATCCCTACAAATGTCATGCATGGTGTCCAACTTGTTCAGAATTGTCTAAACTATTAGGTATACATAACTATTTTCTCGGATCAATTATTAAAAATGGATTTATGTGTAGGTTTTAAAGACAACTGTCCTTCATCAGACTTTGTAGACTGGAACTACAGAACTACAAAGAATATTAACAAATAACAGAAACCACATCACTTGAAGACTTGATAGCACCTACCCTGAATCTATCATAAAGTATAAAGTAATTAATAAATACCAAACATTTCAAATATATTGGTGTATGGATTAGTTATAACAAATTAGAACAGATGGAGATAAGGAAATTGAATATACAATAGAGGCTGTGTTATGGGTAGTTTCATCCAACACTGCAAATTGCTACAAGACATAACGTTAACCTAAGAACTGAAGTAATGTTCTTAAATAACCTTATTAGATCTAGATTCTCATATGAATGTCATGCACAGGGTTCAACTTGTTCAGAATTGTCTAAACTATTAGTTATACATAACCATTTTCTCAGATTATTAAAAATGGATTCAAGTGAATGAATCCTGTAGGTTGTGAAGAGGAATGTCCTTTGTTGGATCTTATGAACTGGTGCTACAGAATCACTATACCAAATAACAGAAACCAAATCCTGTGAACACTTTCAACAGCAGAAACTACTAAAATGGATAGCACATGTAACTAGAAGAGAAAATAATGACATGATCAAGATGTTGACTTTTCACACTATCTTAAACAAAAGGTTAGGAAGGAAACTCCTTTCAATAGTAGAAAGAGCAATAAGTGAATTTTCTCAAAGTGAATTTGAGAAATCTATTTTCCTGAAAAACAGTCTTAATAGATTTTATAAATTTCAACCAACAGTATCCCTAACTGTCCAGTAAATGAATGCTGAGTGTTTCTTTATAAGGAAACGGCTAATCTCCCCATTACCATAATCATTTATATCCATTTATGGATTTTGTTTGATTATTGCAATCCCTTAAGTATTTATTTCTTCCTCCAATAAATGTTGACATCTTTCCTCTGAAAAATGGTATACATTCCAAAAAGAGATGAAAGGAACTGAAAAGGAGTCATTGATTCAGATTGATAATTGATTGATTGATTGTGTTTTATGGCCCCCTCAACCTCTTGTAGGCCATTTAGAGCCAAATTGTGTGTGAAACATATTTTATAGTTGGTCAAGTATGGATGAGAGTAAGTTTTATAGTTAGGTATGGTTGAAGGAAAATTTTTCCCAAGTATGGCAGAGAAGAAGTTTCATTGTTCACCAGATATGGTTGAAAACAGGTTTTATTGTTTGTCAAGAATGATTGAAAGTAAGTTTTTTGTTTGTGTAAACATTTATGAACATTTATTTATTTATTTATTTTTTTTTTTTTTTTTTTTTTTAAATCTTATTGACAAATTGCAGTATCTGGTTTAATGTTTTCAAAAAGTTCTCTAAGATTGTTCATTTTGTAATACTTATTTCGGATTTCCTGGAAGCTGCAACATTCAAACAATGTAGCTGACTGTATACAACTGCTGACATGATACACACATTGGTGGGATTTCATTTCTCAATAAATGTCTCGGAGTAACATGTGTATGTCCAATAGCGAGAACCACCTCCTCTCTTCTTATCTTTTGGTAGCCAGAGAAACATTCACATTGGCTGAACATTATATAATTTATTATTACGACACTTATTCCATAACTGTTGCCATTTTCTTTAATAATCTTATTAATGGTTGGTTGGAGATCATTTTATGGGAGTTTTGCATTTGATAGTTCCATATTTAGTGACTTCTTTGCTGCTTTGTTGGCCTTTTCGTTTCCCTGAATACCGATATGACTTGGTATCCAATATAATATAGTTTCTTTGTTTTTGGAGAGCAGGTCTAATTTATTCATGAATTTAATTAAGAAGGGAATCTTGCTATTTCTATTTTGAATTGATATAAGTAGGGGTTTAGAATTTGAAAAGATAATAAACTTGTTTGGGATCTTGAGATCATTATTGATTCAGAATATGCACAAGAATGTTTGCAGAATATTAATTATTTTTATTTTATTTAGTTGTCACTAAAGAAATATGAATGTATGAAATATGAAGAAATAATGTATGAAGTAAGCAGATTTCTGTTAAAGGATGCAATTAAAACATGAGATGACCGCCAGCTAATTTACCTGCCCACACATAGACACCCATAAATATTTATTATCAAATAGTTTCAGATAGAAGCCAGGTCAGGATTTTGTATTTATCAAGGCATTGATAGATGTTCTTTGTTGCTTCAATTTAAAGAGTAATGTTCAAAGCAATTTAAACATTTTTGATAACTTTGCAGTTCTTTTTCTTGTGGTTTGAGTGCAACCAACAAGGTCTTCTCCAAAAACCTATTGCCGAAATTCAACTTCGGCCACAGAAAGACAGAGATTGTCCACAGCGTGATTGGTAAGTTTGTTTTATACAATATGCAAAAACTGACACCTCAAATATTTGCTTGCATTTTTTAGATCTTGATTGAAATATCAATGTTATAGTTTCAACACCAAGTTGCATTAAATTATGAAAGTAACAATATAACATTAATCAAATTAATTTATCTATAACATGCACACTCACACATGTCCAAAAGTTAAGTATCTTACTATATAAAATGTCAAGTGTATTTGCATATTTTTACCTAACTTTTAATGTTGCCAGTGCAAGAGAAATAAAACTTGTCTTCCTTGCATTGGCAGTGACAATTCTGTCATGATGAACTATTCCAAGATGTTTATAAGAGGTGAAAAGACTGACTCCATGAAAGAAAATTCTATATAATTCAATGCAAATATGACAATTCCAGATGATTGTCATGGCCTGCTAAACTATTTAATTGTATTTACAGGTGAGTTAATTGTCAAAAGGCAAAATCCAGGAATGTTTTAATCCATATCCAAGACTTAGAAATATATTTTTAGGCTGATCCAGAAATAAAGTCAAACTCATAATGATTTTAATCTGCATCAAACAGATTATCCATGTGTTTCATTTCTTTTGTCTACCTTCAAAATTTATTAAAATGTTGGTGCTATTGGTATCAAGCAATAAAAGCTGGACTAAAAATCATCATCTATTGTTTTCTGTTTACACTATTTGCTATGTTAATAATTGTCAGATTAAAGTGATCATTAAATAATATTTTTCAGGTTATATTTGTATCTTTCTCTTTGTGAGCTGAAAATTATATTCATATCTTTATTATAACTAGTGTGAATTTTAGAAGTGTATCTATACCAGATGGCTGGTTTGAAAGCCTAGATAACAAATGAACAAATGAAATCTTTTTTCATGGTAATTAAAGGTGGTGTAGGCAAATAAAAGAAGGTTGGCTTCATGTCTTCACCTGATGTGAAAAGCCTAGATAACTAATTTAGGTAATTTGGATTTTACTAATAGACTAGAGGTACCTTAGGTTTCATGTTCAACATAAAGTAAAATTAGCTATTTTAAATTAAAAGCCTGGAGGAAAATGAGATCTAAATGGAATCTAAATTGGTGGCAAGAAAGAAATTGGGAGTTTAGATGTTTACCCAAGGCAAAAAAAAGAAAAAATCCAGTAAAAAATGTCCGTCAAAAGAAAACAGAACTGGCTAAAAAAACATGTGGGGTAAAATTTCTTAATTGGCCATGTGTTATTGAAAGATTAATATGTTCATCATAAAATGACTGTAAAAACAGCCCATTCCTGATAATTCTGTTAGATATTGATAATTTCACCATGGAAAAAGCAAGAGTAAAACTAGATAAACTAAACAGATATTTCATTGTAGATAAAATGATGGATTGCTATTTGCCAATCATTAATTTTTCATTTAAGGAATGGGGAGGTAATTCAAGAGAAAATATGCTGAGGTTTGAAATTGTATGGGTGGATAGAAAAGTGGATGTTGGGAAATTATAACCTGAGCAGATAATGTTAATTAGTTGAAGGAGCTCAACTTAATGATGTCATCAGTCTAGACCCACTATAAGAGTGGCAGGGAGAGATTTTTCAACCAATGGAAACATGAGAACATGGAAGGAAGATTTAAACAGGCCAAATTTGGAAAAGTTGGGAAAATGATAGTTTCAGGGCTTTTGATAATTAATTTGAATTAACATCATTCCAGACACACTTGGTTACCTCAGTATAAGCAGACTTATATTGACCCTTAGATAGTTGTAGTCTGGTTGCCAGGGAAGATACAGCAAGTCAACATCACCACCCTTTTTACTAATCCTTGCAAGATATCAACCAAGAAGAATTATTCAACTGATGAAAATTTTCATCAACTTAAGAAGTTATCTGTTTACAGATGAGTAATTTAGAGAAAGTGTTGGAGAACAACTTTGTCTACAGGCCTGAGACCAAACTTCCTTGATTGATTTCTTGAACAGACTACCGTTTATCAATATTGAGCATTTTTATTGTTTTTACATTGTGTTATGAGTGATGGCAATGTCTAAGAACTCTCCAGTCAGTTGTAGATCACAGCACTATTGAACTAGATGGGGTTAATTGAAAAATTGTAGCCACCATCAAATAAATTCATTGTTTCTATAAACAAGAGTTGGTTGTCTGGAAGTCAATTTAAATTTTCTTTTTCTTATAACACTCCGACTTCATTCTGGATGATGTTTTGACCAACTTTGCCTAAGACTTCCTCAGATCAAACCTTAAACATACCATCTTAGCAGTATAGTGGGGAGTAGGGGTTAAGGTTAGGGCTATATTAGAGAACAGTGGGAAGTATGTTACTACTAGTTATTGTCTAATATTATAAACATGGTAGACTATATGAAATGAAGGGAAAGATGAATTTGTAAAATAATCAAATATTAAAATTTGTAGATGATACTTGACTTTTTGCAATGAGTGTGTGCATCTGTATGAGCATAGATGCTTATATATATATATATATATATATATATATATATATATATATATATATATATTCGACAAACTAACAACCTAATACCACTTACCGGACCCTGAAGGCATAAAGAATTGATAAAATTACCATAAACTGAACTCAAAACTCACTTTTAACCAAGATACTAATATATGGGGGAAAAGAACTGCATTAAAAAAAAAAATTACAATTAGACTGATCACCAAGAATAACACCTATGTTATACTAAACACAAAAGATTGATTCATTTGTTTTGCAGGTTATTTAAAGCCAGAAATTATTTTTAGATTGTAAGAATTTTTCAGAGATAATAAGGATTTTACTGATACAAATCCTATTAATTAACCCATAGCTTGGGGGGAGAATAGATGGATTCATACATTTCCAAAGGGTATTTGCACATAAGTGAACCCAACTGAAATTATAATTTGGCTCTCCAATTCTGAGCTGTTATCCTTTTTATCACTCTCACATTCAAGCTGACAGCATTTGGTATTCCTAAATAGTCACCCTTCGGTGATTGTATGAGTACCAGTGTTTCAACATAATATGGCTGTAAGCCAAAACAAGACTAGGAATCAAATCATAAAACAATATAATGATAAAACAAAATTTTAAAAACTACACAGAAACTGATAACCCAAAATAAACATATTCCAAGAGTTATTCAGATTGGTGAACTTGCTAGTAGCACAACATTTTGGCTCAGCCAATCTACAACCTTCTTCAGAAAGACTTAGGAAGGGATTTAAACATCCATAAGGAAAAAATATGGTGTCTTTACTTGGGGGGAAAAATATGGGTGAGCCGAAAAGAATGATGGCTAATTTACTCACTAGCTTGGTTTATTCCTAGCAATACAAGCCACACAGACAATACCATTCTTAGTACCTGTACAATGAAATGATTCCATATATGCCTTGGAATGTCCTTCAATTCCCTCTCTGCTGAGCAAGGAAAACTACACTGAAGTGAAGATAATATATATATATATATATATATATATATATATAAAGTTGTAGCCTCTGTCTGTTTGTTATTGAACTCCTCTTAGTGTTTTGGAAATAGACCTCCATAACCATATATATCCTGAAACTACATTATCCAGGGTACTTGGATAAATATATTTTATTTTGATCAAAGGGGTTCCCCAGCACACACCCCCACTGATTTTTCCACTTTGATTTAAATTAAACTTAAATTTGAACAAGGGAATGATTCCTATCCAAAGTATAGATGGAGAAAGCCAGAAGATGGAGGTCACATTGACAAGATCATTGAATAATATTGAAATACATCATTTTTCTCCACAAATTATAGCAATGATTTAAAATCAATCATTTTTTTTTTTTTACAAAAAAAAATGTGTGACATGCAGCAAGGTGTGGGTAATTCAGCTAGTACAGAATAATTCTGTAAAAGAATATTTTTATGAGTTATAGCTAGATTCCAACAAAGATAGTCAATGAACCTTCTTTCTAAATGATACAAGAGTATTTTAGGCTATATTTTATTGTGTCCTGTAATTTGCCAGGCTTTTATAGTTTAGAAAATACTAAAATTAAGATAAAATATGACTATTTTCTGAATTGATTCTAATTAAATCAACATTTTTGGACCTTGTGAATAGTTTCAGGGTTTTTTTTATACAAAATATATTTTTTATACAAAATATATTTAAGTCATGTATTTATTTCATGTATTTATAAACCAGTGTAAAGCTGAGTATTTCCACTAGTATTTATTATAATTCTGAGAAGTCATTTTAATTCCAGGAGTTGCTCAGACTGAAATCTACACAAGTCTGATTTACAGATCTCTCCAACCATTTCTTTCAATTTTCTTACCATCCATTGATGTTCACTGTTATTGGAACTTTATTCCACACAGGATAATCTAAACTTTTCTCTGTATATGTGATCTGGCATATCAGATTTTCTACTTTTCCTTTGGATAAAATTTTTTATATGTCACTCAAGCCTGACTTTAGCAAGACGAAGAGTGAGCTCAATAGTCTGAACAACTCTTGCACTGATGATTTTTATCAAAATTATAGACAGTTATTTGTGCGAATATAGACATATAATATACACACAAACACGCACATAAGTGGGTGTCTGCAAAGTTGTCAGCCTGACCTATTTCACAAAATCTGACCAAACGTCAGTATATTTTATTTTATTTTGAAGAGCTTGGTGGTTTAAACAAGTACATTTTAGCATTTTAAATATATTTTGCATTGCTTTCCTGCTGAAGTAAAAAAAAAAAAAATAAAAAAGTTTTCTTCAACTGGTGACTGTCACTAAACCTTATTAAGCAATACTAAACAATACTTTCTTACCAAGCTTTGTTAATTTTTCTTTTAGAAAATGAGAATACTCAAATCCAGACAGATACAATTGGAATTCTCATTTTGTGTCAACCCACCCCCGGTGGTGTGAATGAAAGTTTATGAGTTCATTGAATTTAGTATCTGAATTGCGTAAAAGAGGCAAGACAGTTGTATAAGAAAATTATAAGCTATTCTGAATTTTTTTATTAGACTTGCAAAATTAAAAACCTTAACTTGTTTAAATTATTTGAAATGTTTTTTTTTAATTTCAGCATTTTTAATTGGGAGTCTTTGTACTGGAATTGCCACCCTGTTATCTCAAGGAATTTTGAGAGTAAGTTTTTTTTGGGGGGTGGGGTGGGGAGGTCATTCTTCTTGAACACACACACACACACAAACACACACAGAGGAGAGAGAGAGAATTCCAGTTATTCAAAGCATTGATTTTATTTGGACCAATATAAATAATTATTTTTTGATGGGGAAGTTGCTCACTGTTGATTCACTAACCACTTAGTTCTCCTCTATTAAGTAGTATCTGCTGTAAGTAGCACTCAAAAGCCTAAAAATACAATGTCACATTCTGACAAAATGCTCTTTTGGAACAAATCAAAAACCAACAAATCTTTAAGACCAGCAATGGTTATTCTCTACCATTTACACATGCAGACCAAAAAGACTGTTTCTCTGTAGGTGTTGGTGCAATGTAGTATATAGAATTAACAAGTTAGATTCAAATTTCAATGCAGTCTGCTTATGTTCATTTCTTACTACCACCCTTCCGAAAGGCATGAATCCACTTCTCCCTATGTTCTGTGCAATCACTAAATATTTTAAAAATGTCTCATTGTTAGCATGCCACAGTAGTTAGTAGAGTGTGATTG
The DNA here is from genome assembly GCA_903632075.3 of Acanthosepion pharaonis. Lineage (NCBI taxonomy): Eukaryota > Metazoa > Mollusca > Cephalopoda > Sepiida > Sepiidae > Acanthosepion > Acanthosepion pharaonis. The sequence goes on from CAHIKZ030005555.1 coordinate 3,548,216, forward strand.
AATGAGAATTTAAGCAAGCTACTTTCCTATGACTAAAGTGTGTGTGAGAGTTTCAGTGAGTATAACTGTATAGATACAGATATAATAATATATTTCATTTGAGATTTCAGATGGAACTCTTATATTAAACAGTTTGCTTTTTCTATTTATCCAGGAAGTATTTGGCTGCCTTAGGCTTTCTCTTTATAAGAGTCAGATTAGGACAAAAAATGGAGTATACTTGTTCAATACTCATTTTCCATCTTTGACAAAGTTCAAAGTCAATATTTGATCTTGTTGGGAGAAAGCTTATTTTCCACTCTGCAGCACTTTTCCAACAGATGCAACATTGCAAGCCTGTTACTACTCTAGCACTATTAGTAAATGTTTAGATTTAGTTCTACTAGTTCAGATCCTTAAAGTTAGTCAAATCATCCTTGTTTCTTCCATATTCCAAATGTAAGGAGAAAGTTCCACATGAACAGTTTTTTTTTCAAGAACTATCAAACTCCTGCATGGTTGTTTCTCTATATCCTTCAATCTTGCAAGTCAAGGGTCAATTGTCATTGTGTTATCCTTATAATTTTAATTTCTTATCACCTTTTCTTCCATTCAGGTGCCACACCTCATTCAACTTAAAATTTCAAAATATATATCCATAGGTATTTCACTCTATATATTTATGCTCCTGGCAATATATACACTTTCATACACATTCTTGATTTGCTGGTGATATTTACAAAATTTAATTCACTCTCCCTCATTTCGTATAGCTTTCTCAAGATTAGTGCCTGTTAAAATATATTCTCTTTTCTTTATATATTTAGAACAATTCGCTTGGAGAAATGTAAAAGTTCTCATTTGCATTAATTAAAGATCCTTGTATATATGCAAATTATAGAAGTGGGATTTTTTTTTTGTAGCAGGATATAATACAAATCTTAGGCTTTAGTGACAATTCAAGTTTGATATAACAGCCTAAAGTCAGTCGTGTAAGGTTTTTATTGTGATTGTACAGAATTTGCTTTCATTAATATATTCTAAGTATTTTTCACTTTCAGAAGTTGTTCTGAAAAGCCATTAAGTGTCAGCTTGATCTGCATTGTAACTTTGTACAATAAATATATAAATCCTAAGATCATTGTTTTCTTAAAGTTTGTGTCTTACACAGAACTTTATTTTTAAACAGATATCTGACAAACATGTGGGTTGTGGATCTCTCTAGATTATTTTATAATTTCTTGTTATATGTTTCTACATCATATCATAGCTGTGAAAAGCAAAAAAAAAAAAGATTGGGGCATTGTAGGATTTTTCTTAATACTAAAGTTCACCCAATACAAGGCTCTAGAACCACTGAAAGTAGCACAGGTTACTCCTAAATTGTTATGATGTATGAGGTGTGTAATATGAATGAAAGAGGTGGTGATAAGAAATGAATATTATAAAGATAAGGAAAATAAATAGTGATTGCTCCTTGTCTTGAAGGGGGCTAATCTTGTGGTTAGAGAAGCATCCACAAAGTGGTAATTCTTTTTGAAAAGCTGTCTGAATGGAACTTTCTCCTTACATTTGGGATATATAGAAGGCAGGAGAGTGATTCAACTGTGTCTAGTAACATGGCATATATTAAAGATGCAAATGAGTAAACTATAATAATTAGAAAAAAATATATTGAAAGACTCGTATGTGAAAAATCTTCAAATAATTATAAAATCTTAAAATATGCAATAATTTTTGACAGTAAATGTAAAGTGATGAAATAAAATCCTATGTTGTATGCCAATTTTATTTTTCAGCTTAGATTTTATTTTCACAATTATCATTACCAATCTTATGTCTTCCAGGGTATTATCTATTATATTGTTCACAAAATAGAATAATATTCATTATTTCAGTTTGATCTTACGATAAACACCACCATGACTTAGAGATAAACGTCATTGATAGAATAATCAGAGAGATAATCTGACATCCAAAAAATTTGAAGAAAAATAACAATTTTAATTTATAATGTAGAATAAAAAAAATTTGTAGAGGCAGTTTAAACTGAGAACTATATTAATAAAAATGTAGTGGCTATACAAGTTTAATTGAATGCAATAAAATCCTGCCTTGCAAGCTGTTGTTTTCCTTTCTTGGAGACATGAATATATGGATCGTTCTAATCTTGTAGCAAAGATAGTTATGCTTCAATTAAAACAAAATTCTACATTTTGGGATTTCAGTAAATTATTTGACATTCATAGAAACTAATATCATTTTGTAAGTATTTTTTGAATTTGTATTTCTAGCACTTGCATTTCTGCAATTTGATTAAATTTCTTTGGTCTATTCCAGGCATCTTTATTCATTTATGGCAGCCTTTGTTGTCCAATCCTTGGAGTTGTTATTCTGGGAATCTTTTTCCCTTGGACAAATAAAAATGTAAGTTATATAATTAAATGGATGTAATTCATATCCAGTAAATTGGTTGCACAAGGACTTTGTAAAAAAAAAAAAAAATGAAATATGCAAATTTCATTTAATAGAAAATATTTTCCTGTATTGTATTTGATCTATTAAATTAGTATTAATTTATTTAATCTATTTAATTAGTATTCACCTCTGAGTTATGTACACTGACAGGAAAGGAGATTATATTGAAAAATAATTATATTTTGTGTTAAAAAATACTTTGTTCATTATTAGGCTTCAGACTTACCAATGAGGCTCTGTACATATAAAAGCTATTTTTAGAAAGGTTTTTAGTTTTGTCCATCTAGGAATCTGAAGCAAATTTCGTGGATATGGATTGCATAAATTTTTGTCTCTCAAAAGTTAAAAAAATATGAAGAAAAATATTTAAATGATATAGATATCGAAAACTGTAATTGATTGCATGCATTCATATTTTTATGAATCCTTTTTTCTTTCCTTTAACTTTCCAGATTGTATGAGAATTAGTTTGGACTTCTTAAAACTGAATATAAACACACACTAAAATACTAGAAACTTAAGCAAGACAATTTTTGTCCCATTTAAATTTTCCACTCTCCTTTAAGACATGCACACAAAACCAATCTGATTTTGTTTACACAGCTTAATATTTTCAAAAGGAAACTTAAAAAAAATAATGATATGAAATACTCTACAAATATGATTTTTCTATAAAAGAAAACATCAACAATCTATGAAGATATAAGCTAGGAAAAAGGAGAGAGAGAGAGAGAGAGAGAAAAAAAAAATATACATTTTAAAATCTTGAATATGATAGCATAAGTACATGGTACACAGCCCATTACAATTTTAACTATACATATGTACATTGAAACAGTACCAAACTCTACTGATAGCTGGAACCACCATAGCTTCTTATTTCATTTATTGGCGTCTTGCTGCAATCCTCAAACAGATCCCAGCATAAATTTTCTATTACCATGTAGACATTAATTATCAACTGTAAAAAACATATTTTTATTTCTTTGTGTGAAATGGCTTATGAAAGGTCTGTAGAATTTTAAGAGATTAAGTAGCTTTATCAAATCCATACATAAACAGATTGAGTCTTGTATTTCAAAAGAATGATTATTGTTTTTTGTCTGTATTTTTGAGATGTGAATTATTGTCTTGCTTCTTAGTCACATTTTGACTATTGTACCTAACTGCTTTCTTCAGTTGTCTATCATAGTTGGTAATGTAGAAATTTCATGTTGAGTAATTAGCCATGGTCAAATGCAAAAGAATTAATAGAACTGTCCAATAAACAGAATTAAAAAAAGTTTGCAATAAAAAAAAAAGAAAAAAAGAACAGGGCTAAAATAAAATATCAAGGAAGAAACCAAACAATATATGCAAGGCAATTTAACAGGTAAGAAGGTAACAAATTCATAAACTAAGAATTGGTGTTGACATACAAAAAGCAAGATTGGACAAGCAAATGCAGTGGTCTGTCTTCTAGACAAGGCAGATCTGGACTGGAAATCGTCCTATTTTATTGACTAAGAAAAATATCCCAGCATGCATTTGTGGACTTCTGCCTATAAAAGGGGAAGGGGGGGAAATGTTTTTCAGTCATTCCCGCTAGAGACTGAAATCAACATTTCAGAGTAAATACTTTATTTAATCTGCAAATGTAGATTGTTTGTGTTAGAGACTACCTTGTATCAGTTAATTCTTAAATTAAGTTAAAAGATCCAATCCAGTAACAAAATACAGTTTCCTTCAAAATTTGTGGATATAGTTAATTCACTAGCAGATATGTCATTGTCCTATATAAAGAACTTTGCCCATTTTGCTGAAACAAAAATGTTACCATTCATTCCAGTTTGATAGTGAGTTTAGATATTGTGAGTCTGTTCCTTAAAGTTCCCCATTGATGAAGTTCTATCTGTAGTTCAAGAGCAATTCAAAAAAAGATGCTTTACTTAGGGAATGCATCAGTGTTCCAACAGATAGCCTTATGAAGATGTTCTGTTTATAAATATCATAAATTGGACTGTGAAATATATTTGCTGTCTGTTATCCATTATCTTTAAAGATAACCCCATATATTTTGAGGAAATGATTTAAGAATGATACCACAAAGCTGAGATACACAGATGACACCTTCATGATCTGGCCTCACAGGGAAAATGTGCAAATAGTACTGGGCCATGTGAACTCAAGCTCTTTGATACAGTTCACAATAGAAAAGGAAGATAAACTGATCTTCCTGAATAAGCTAATAACTCACTTTCAAGCTTTGACAGAGTTCAAAGTCAATATTTGATCTTGTTGGGAGAAAGCTTATTTTCTACTCTGCAGCACTTTTCCAACAGATGCAACATTGCAAGCCTGTTACTACTCTAGCACTATTTCCATATCAAATGTTTAGATTTAGTTCTACCAGTTCAGATCCTTAAAGTTAGTCAAATCATCCTTGTTTTTTCCATATTCCAAATGTAAGAAGAAAGTTTCACATGAATGACAGGCTTAATATATGCATATATCATAAGCCAAGATTTAATGGATAGTACCTAAACTTTGATTCCCACTATTCATACATTAGGAAAAGGAAGATTTTTTTGTCTATAAGATTGAGTGAAACTTATAAATGATTATTAGTATTAGAAATAGTCTTTGAAATAACAGAGGCATGTTGGAAAAGATTCTGAAGATCTGTAGTCTATACAACATCAGGACAGTATTCAATAATATTTCCTCATTTTAAAAACCTCTTTTTTGAATCAAACTTCCCTCAAAAGGGAACATGACTACAATCTGGTTATATTCAATCCCATGCAGTTCTGGCAGGGAATACAAATATGAAACTAGCAGCTCCCTAATATTAAGACTTGATATTGGAAAGCTGAAATCTGAAGAGGGGTGATGCAATCAGGCATAGCTGATTCTGTTTGGAGAAAAAAAGGGGAGGCAGTTCAATAATCCTTATGAAATTAAGTCAAAATAATTGATAGAAAAGAACATAAGATGACTGAAATAAATCAGTGCACATGCTAAGCTGTAATAAGCTCTTCAATAGGCCTTCCATAGAAAAGAAACATTAAGCCTAAGACTAAAAAATTCCACATTTGTTCATTACAGGTTGTGTAAAATTATGTACAATTAGATCTGTTAAAAATTGATATTAAGTTTATAGTACCAAGTTTTCACCACTAGGACATATGGCATGGCATTCATGAGTTCAATCTCTGTGTCAGGTAGTGCAAAAAAGTAATATACATTGGTTCTGTGGTAAAGGTAAATGACATCATACAAAGAAAATGATATGAGATATCCTCTGATATGAACAACAGACTGAGAATGATCTATCTCTATGGAATGAATAAAGAGTTTGGTTTGAAACCAACTATAACAAATATGTGAAGAAGGCTAAATAGTACAATGTCTAACTATGACAATATCAGCCAAGATTTGTGTCTAATTAAACATTTCTTTTTATTTTATAGGCTGTTTACTTAGCAATTGGAATCACTGTGCCTTTCATAATTACATACTACATCATTCAGCAAAATGTGTAAGTTGAGTATATTAAGTTCCTATAAAAATGTTATATTTCTCAATAATGAGAGAATTTCTCAAAATACATAATTTTTAATGTCAGCATATCAGACAAGAAATTTTTTTTTTACATTTAATAAGCAAAAAATCAAATAGATTAACAAGCTAGAAATACATTTTGATAATTTCATTATAAAATAATTTTAGGTTAAAGATAAGTTAATAATTTATAGTTAAAGATTCAGTTCATGCAATAGCCTTATTCTGTTAGTAATGTTCAGATTCTTAACCACTGACAATCTTTTTTTTCCCTGATTTTCAACATATAATATACAGCAATATTTAACCTTTGTGCCTGCAAAAAGAAATGGGAAGTGGATTTATACATTTTCTTTGTTCTTTAGAATCGGCAACAAAAATAATAAACACTTTATTTATAACATTGTTTATTTATACAATTTATTAAATTGTTTATTGGAATGATTGCCAATCGATTCAAACTTTATAAAATGATAAATAATAAGGATCTTGTTATAGTTGGATCACATCGTTTTATAATTTAGTAAATGTTTACAAATTTATGAATGCAATATTTATTTCTTTATAAATTGGTAAATGATAAATATTGCATTGTATTACATTTAATACACCTGTTTCTCAAGAACAAAGAAAATATATAAATTCACTTTCATATGTTTAGGTTTTATAAAAATTTTAATCATTGCTTTTTAGAACAATAAACATTGCCAAGGAGTGAAGGTAGTTAAAATAATAGCAGTGTCAAGGGAAAAACCAACCTTATGACACACAGTTTTTTGCAGACACAAAGGTTAAACAATGTCTAATATACATAGTGCAGAAACTTGTAAAAAAAACATTTTAATTAAGAATTACAAAATTTAGTACTTAGTCTTTAAATTTGTTTTCCTTGTACCATTTAAAATATAGCTTGTTAGACTTACAGTCATTTTCTGTAGTAATCATCAGTAAAAGTAAAAACGACCCTTGCCACTGTATGCAGGTTAAAATGCACTCATCTATAAAATTAAAGCTGATTATTATTTTAATTCATTTATTTCTGTCATAACTTGTGAATATATGTAATTATCAGTTAATAAAAAAAATTGATGTATTTTTATTTTGCCTGTGATATCATGGGTTATTTGAACAGCTAATGATAATAGAATTGATAAAAGGTGACAAAAAAAAATAATTTTTTAATACTTGGCCATATCTGAATAAAACTACAATAAGTAGTTAAAAGGTTTCTGATATACAATTACTACTGAAGTGATTTTAATCCTGCTTGTGGTAGATTAAGCTAAAACTTCATAATTGCCTATATAACTTCCATTGAAATGAGACAAAACAATTATGAAAAAACATTCTATTATTACCAGTCCAACTTGCCTAATTCCTCCTCTCCTTAGATTTGTTTCTTGACTATTTTAATTTTGTACACAAGATAGTGTTATTATGTGTTAGTATCTTGTAAAATCAATATTTTAACTTAAAATTATATACAAACAAATAACCTACTTCAACGATAATTGGAGAAAATTCTGAAGTGAAGAATGAATTATTTTTATTGCAGGGAAAATTGGCCAGCCATCAATATTCTCTGGTATGGTCCAATAACTGTAACAATGGTGATAATTATTAGTATTCTTGGAAGTAAAGCTATGGGTGAGTTGTATTTTATTATTCATCCCTGCCCACACCTATTGCCGATTAAATTTGTAGTGTAGTTCTGGAATTAACCATATTACATAATACTCGACACAAACTATATATATGTAAAAAAAAAAAATAGTTTCTGATACTGATACTCACAAAAGCAATGCATTTTGTGAAATTTTAACATGTTAACACTTGATCTGATGAAATGAAAGACCCTATATTCTGTATCTACCCTTAGAATCAGTTAAGTCACTATTATTACTAATCTACTAATAAACACAAAATATATATATATATATATATATATATATATATATATATATATATATACACACACACATACTATACAAAAAATTCCAAAAGCAATCATCTTTATAAAGCTAAGGGTACTAAGCTTTTTTCATAAATAAATTAGTGTAGTGTGGTCCTTCCTTACTATATACCTCAGACCTTAGTAACATGAAAGCAATGATTGAATTACTCTGCTAATATCATCTGAAGGATATTTGGGATAGAATCATTTAATATACTATATTTTTATATTTAAAACTATTGTTTACATCTTTCTTGTGATAGATCTTGTTGTAGGCATGTTTTGGCCAATTACCCTTGGCATCTGTCAGTCTTGAGAGACCATGTATCTGCACCCAAAGAGTTATGTCGCAGCTGCTGATGGCAGCGCAGCATCTGTTATGGTTTTACAAGCCAACATGGAAGTGACAATATTGAGTGCAATGAATACATGTGAAGACACTCTCCCCCAGGTTTTCTTTCCTTTGAAAATGCTTCCCCTGCCTGGCAACACACCTCTGTTCCTTTTCTCCTCACTCCAGTCCACAGTGTAAATCGGATCTCCAGCATCACTGATTGTTGGTGACATCTTCCCACCTATTGCTGTCCATGTCCATCATCCTCATGTCAGTTTTGCAGACATCCTTGAAGCTAAAATGAGGTCGCCCTCATGCCCATAGCCAATTCCTCATACAGAAGGAACCTTCAGAATACTCTCATCAGTAGACTGTGGCTTACCGTGTTTTACTATTGCTGATGTGATTCTGGAGTGTCCTCTCCAGGGTGCAGGTCCTCGCAGGGTTTTATTAGAGATTGGCGATTGCCCATACAGTACGTATCCCTTCTCCATGCCACCAATGTTGTCCAAGGGAAAGGTAGATTCCAATACAGCTTGGCACTGGTGTTATCACAGGAGTTGCCAGAAAGTAGTTGAACATAACATCAGACATTTGGATTTGTCCTCAGGGTTTACTCCTGAAACCTTTATCATGATTTGGTATAGCTGCAAGGTAGTAGATGTTTAAAATCAATGTTTTCCTTCTCTTTGGCCATCATCAAGCAATCATTATTTGGCTGTTATCAGTTATCTGTTTGTTATTGCATTATTTTAATGCCAGTAATTTTGCTCCTTCCTTCTGAACCAGTGTTTCACTACCAGATCCTAACCAATTTGTATATCCACTATGCCATCAAAAGACATCAGTGTTGTGTTTTTGAAGCTTTTATATTCAATATCAGATTGTTTCAATATTTATCATGGTGGGTTTGTATCACTTTTCATAATTTGGTGGAAACATTGTGTCTATAACAACTAAAAGGAGAATAATTGTTTGAAATAATTTTTTAAAAAGTATACTGGTAATGACTTATCTCAAAAATGAAATACAATGTGTTAAGTCACTGTCAAATTCCATGAAAATTAAAAATGAGAAAGAAATACCCTAAATAAAAAAAAAAAAACTGTCAGTTTTGTCTGCTAATAATACAATTTCAAAGCAATAAGTAAAAGAAATATGAAATTATGTATCTTACCTTGTGTCTGAAGTAGTTGAGTATTTCTTATTAGGTGAAAGTCCAGAATTTTGCATGTAGATTCTCTAGGCAGACAAGCTCCCTCCACCTGGAAGATTGGGGCAATACAATCTTTCTACCCTAGTGTTTGTGCTAAACTAAAATTATCAAGATATGTGGACTGTTTAATATAGTTCAACAAAAGCCTGAAAATGTGTATTTGAGTCTTCCAAACAGAATTTCATGAGCATTTCTACAATCCTTTGATAATTTTGACAGTGTAGAAAATGGACTAAATGATTCTAGTTGCAAAAATCACAAGGTTTTTCACTTTTTCATTCCCTTAAAAAATATAATTAAGTTTTGGTATTATGAGTAAGTGCAAATACAACTTTTTCTTTCAGGTTTCCAAGATCCATCCACCATTTCTTGCAACTTGCTGAGTCCATTCATTCTGAAGATTTTAAATAAGTCTCCAAAATACCAGAAAAATATCAGTCAGGTAAGTAAAGTTATTCTTTTATTTATGTACAAATTATATATTTCTACTTTGTCTTTAACAAAATATTAACTATCAAATATGGACAAAAAGGATTCTAATATTTTTTCATTTCATTATTGCTCAATTTAAGATAAAATTCCTAACAAACAGTTTTCAATAAACAGATTTTTGTTTAAACAAGTAAGCTTTTTGGCAGTTTATCAACCTAATGTTAGAGTAATATGCATTTTAAGAGTTAATGTGTTCCAGATCTTTGTATAGAAACTGGGTCAATATAAAGTAACAGAAAAATTAATTTTGTTTCTAATTTCATTGTTACAGGAGCAGGCCAGAATGTGGAATGATGATAAAGAATCCACTGTATGAAAGATCTCAACATTTATTCTTTTGAAACAAGGCATCGAGGAAAATGCACTGTGTGTGTGGTGGTGGTTGTTTTTACTCTGTTGCCCTGTTAAGAAAATATTTATGAATTCCTTGACAAACATGAGTTTAATCAGTCTAATATCCTTATGATTGAATACAACTAATCATCAAGTTTTATTATTCTAGTAAACAAAAATCAGATGTACAAAAAAATTGCCCAACTCTCATTTTATTTACAAACAACTTTATGAAGTGAATAATCAATTTAAGAATTGCTATTTTAAATAATATAAGCTAAAATCATTGCTCATTATATCCATGTTTGATTTCAACAGTTCCATTCTCTGCTTTCTTCTATTTTAGCAAATATATCTTTTTTAATTTAGAGATAAAATTCTCCATGCTAATTCAGTCTTTAATTGGAACACACTACAATCAACGATATACTTTGTTAATGATTTTTCAAATTCTCATCCATGTTTGAATTTTCAAAACCAACAATATACAATTATCTTCTATTAGTGTGGAAATAATTGGACAAAATAAATTAAAAGTATTTAATTCCTATAATTTAATAAAGAGGCCAGCATCATTTTTATGTAGTTATGCTCTAAATGCCAACCACTGTAAAACTTATGTTCAAATAATTGATGCGGTTTAATATCAACAGAAATAGATTTATAAAATCAACATTAAATTGGTTAGAAGATGCTTGCTGTTGTTGAGAGAAAAAAAAAAATGTTTATCTTTATTTTCAAATATAATTTTCTAGTGATGAAATAATAATAATTGGCATGCATTCAATGTGTCCAAGTTTATTCATTGCAACAGAAGTAATTGCGTTTCTTCATTTCTCACTTTAAATACATAAAAGAATGTATATAATCCACAGAGAAAGGTATATCATTTTGAATATACTCATGTGCACCAATGTAAGAGATGAAAAAATAATTTTTTATACATTTATTGTAAAAATGGAAAATTTTTAAAAGTAATTTTAATGAATAATTATTTGATCGCAATTTTTATTTTGAATGAATTTGAATAAAATATAAAATATTTAAAAAAAGTAAGAGAGTATGTGAAATTTGGAGGTCATTTTTTTTTTCTATTTAAGAATAAAATAAAAACTGAAATGAACAAATTTTTTACTTTTTTTCCTGCATTGATACAAATAACACATATGGTCAACATTGGTTTATGGCAATTTAAGAAGCTGAAGCAAACTTTACCATGTATAAGACAATTTGGAAAACCTTTATCTTGGTATATTTTTCCAATTAAGTGATCGACAAAACATGTCAAAATAAAAGTTTTCCATATCATCTTATATTTGTTTATAAAAATGATATTTCTGTGTATGTGCATGTACAACTTGGGGGTATTTATATTTATGAGGAAATGTTGAATTTTCTCAACCTAACCAAATTGATCATATTTTAGCATCCTCGTATGCATATACTGAATCACATATCCCTGCATGAATATGATTAAGCATTACCCTTGCTATATATTTGCTTGTCTTCCATAATCTCCTTTCTGTGAAAGGAAGATTAATTCATATTTGCTAAGCAGGGATAACACAACCGCTATTTATAAAAAGTAATGTGATAATCATTACCTTCTATTTCAAGCTTCTATTTATGAAAGCCTGATCAACAGAAACATTGAAAGACTAAGCCTCACACACAGTGAAATGATCAATTTGAATACAGGCCTGAGTTTTGTTTTTCCAAAATGTTGTACTCTTTGATTTTCACTTTATCAATGTTTGGTTTAAGTAGAGTCAGTCAAAATGGAGTCCGATTCCATTTTGCTTTAACATTATTTCTCTTGGGCTACATCAGCACAGTGCCATTTCGGTGTGTTTTTTTTTTTTTGTCCCAACACTCTTCTCTTCTTCCCCATCTACAGTCATTAGAGCATGGCTGCACAAATCTTGTAGTTTTATTTTGGCTTGCTTTGCAGACTGGAAACTATTTGGAGAATCTGAAAGATGTACAGAGATAATAATTATAGCCTTTATGATTATTTTTCAAGTGGAACTATTTCTGTACAAAACTTTAAATTCTTACAGAAAATACATTGCGAATGATCAGCGTATAGAAATACATTTTTCACAGACAAATATTTCATTTCTGGAAAGCCATAGCAAAAATATATTGATGTTAATCTTTTCACCTGATTCTTGTTATATAGCAAAGAACTCAATACTACCTAATGAAATATCTTGAATCCCTTCAATGAATTATTATTATTAATATTATTGATCAATATATCTTTCTTTAAATTTTCAAGGTTATACTAATTGATAATTTGAACTTGTATTCAAGAAATATAAGTAACAATCTTTATTGCAACACTGTTAAATAGGAACTTTGTAAAGATTACAAGACTTCCAGCTATGGTAGAATTAAAGAGAACACAATCTTCAGATGAAGTCCTATATCTAGTTTATAGGACTGCTCCCTCTGCACAACAAGGGAACATCATAACAGTAGAAAATAAATACTGTATTTCCTTCCAGAAGTTATCCTATGTCTTATATCCCAATGTCAGTCACAGGTTATTCAGAATAGGCACACAACTAAACTAGTGTTTGCCTTTACTTATTTCACTGATGACACTAAAATATAACATATAGGTATGTATTCTATGGTGGGAAAAATCATCCAACTTACCTTGGCAAATTTGAATGACTTTCGACCATGTTTCATCTGTGCACAAATTACTACATTTACCAATTATAAACAAATGGTTCCTTGCTCTTGTTAGAGCAACATTCATTCGTCTACAAAATAAAAAGGATTATGATTGGATAGATAAATATTTATCATAAACACTAGAATTTTAAGGATTGCATACTGATTGAAATTATAAACATAACTTTGTATATATTATTCAGTTACAGCTTAAAGTATTTTATGGAAAAAGAAGACAAAATGTCACCATTTTTAAAATAGTTAAAGTGGCAATAACATCTTTTCTATTTGTATAAAATTAAAAAAATAAAGATTTTTAAAAATCAATTCCTTAATGGCATGAACATCAGTTGATTACAATATCATTGTAATAACTAAAGTCATTCAGTATATCTAATGAACTTGTCATATTCAAGCCATTCCTGTTATTTTTGTATTGTAAAGAACAAATGTAATACAAACATCGAAACAGATTCCACAAGTTATTTTCACAAATTAAGTTACCCTTTTCATATTTCTATAAAGAAAATAACAGACTTACTTATTGTTGTTGACAAAGCCAGTGTGGCTGGTTCTGACACACGACAATATGATAACATCTCGTTCTCCTCCTTGGAAAGCATCAACAGTTGACACTTGGATACTCTTCATAGATTTCCCTTTTAAAAATCTGATTATGAAACAAAAATAAGTTGGTTGATGATTATTTTATTGTTATAATGTCAGTCAGCCATTGCTAAGACTTAAAAATAGTGTTCTATGTAACCAATCAAATTAATCAGATTTAATTAAAAAAAACAAACAAATAAATTGATTGAAGGTTGAATATAAGTGAAACAGTTTTTTGCTGATCTTGCCTGGGTAGGTAAGGTAGTCATAAGAGTTGTTAGTTCATTTATTCAGTCTATCATAATGGTATGCCAGTGACAGTTTTGGAATTGCAACATAAAGATGAACAAATACCAGTTAATAATTAGTAAAACCTCATCTGAAACATTCAAACACAAATCTAAGACTAATAGAATAAAAGAGTAATAATGTTCTGAAAAGCTATTTCATCAAGAGCAATGTTATGTTAGCCTACATATAAAATATATCACTGATTATATTCTATATGCAAAATGGAGAGGAAGAAGGGTTGATTGATTTGTTTTTTATGGTTTATCAACCATAGTGAGTTATTTAAAGCTGAATCATATTTTAGATTGTAGAAGGTTGCTTACAGTAACCCAGTGTTTCTAAGTAGTTCCCGATCTAAGTACTGAATGGGCTTGACGCTGCTTAACTTTGATAATCAAACAATAACTGTTTTTTTCAGTGTGAGGGGAAGAAAGAAAATAGAAAGTAGTGACAGAATAAGAGAAATATTCTTGGTTGGTTGGTTGTTTTGTTTTATTGCATTTCAACCTCAGTGGGTCATTTAATGCCAACAAAATTGTGAAATAGATTTATAGCGATAGTTTGTTTTGTTTTATGGTATATCAACCATAATGCGTTATTTAATGCTGACAAGTTTTTTTTCCTGGTAATATTTTTTTTTTTCAAAAATATATTGCTGGTAATAGTTTTTTTTCTTCAAAAATTTATTTCTGGTAATAATTTTTTACACAGTATTTCTGGTATTAAAACCTATTTTACACTTTATAATACTTTTTACCTCAATTTCGAAGTTTACTATTTGCCCATAGCTGAGACCCTAACAGGTGCTACCACCCCGGGTCAGGGTGGACCTGGGAACATCATCAATTAAGAAGTGGTTCCATGCTCACCAAAACCTCCTGATCAGAGGCCTTGCTGTTGGACGTAGCTTATCATCTTACCCTGGACGCAGATGTAGTTTATTGTCATACCCAGGACAGAGAAATATAGTAATTGTGCATATGTATGTATATCTGGGGACCACATCACAATTTTCTTACCCACTCATTTGCAACCCACTATCCTGATTTACTATGCTGTGCTTAGTAAATGTATGTATGAGAGAGAGAAAGAATGTAGACTAATATTGTTAATTATTTGCAGATGTGCTTTATTACTTTATCATTAGTCTCAAATATATTTTTTAATGTAAGTTAAATAACAAGTATATATATAAATAACGAATGAAATAGGCTTCTCTTATTACTAATAATTTGCTGTTCAGAGATGCATGTAAAGAAATGCAGAGTAGAACTCACTTGTTGTCTTGAGGCTGCCAAGATTCTAACAGCTTTTTGTTAATCTGATATGTCTGAGATTTGTACAGAGCAATGACACCAATTGATGTGGGTTCAACCCCACAAGACAGCAGGGCTAAAATTATACTGATCACAAAGCCAGTTTCCTCTGTGTTGTAAAAACTACCTGAGCTTTCACAGATTTCTTTGCCCTCACTGACATCATAGAAACATAGAGTTGGTAATTCATGCTGTAAATAATCATGAAAGTTAAGAATTAATGCTAAAAAAAAAAATGGAAAGGTTTTGCCAAGAAAAAAAATGCTAGCTCAAACAATATTTTATATATAAACATAAAAAAAATGAACTGTTACAAAAATGAAATAAAATAAACTGTAAAAGGTTCTAATAAGTAAAACAAATATTGATGATTAGATATTACATAGATTTTGCAAAGACATAAAAGAGGTTAACATACGTTCTTCCCCATAGCTTAATAACTGATCCTTCAAATACTTGACTCTTCAAATATAATTCACTTTCATGAATAGAAAGTAATTATTGTTGGCATTTACTGTTAATTTAATTTGAAGTTTTGAATTTATGAATTTATGCCCTTAAGCCCCTTAATTTATGTTGCCCTTAAGATGTCCAACATTGTGATTTGCTTTGATTATAAGGCAGGCCAAGATCAAATTGTCATCAGGTATCTTTGTATTGGGCTGTTCTGAGTGGGGTGAAGATACAAGGAAAAAAAAACAAAAAAACTTGAATAATAAAAAATATAAATGCTATTTTATATCAAATCCTTTGTACAATAGTTGGGTAATTGTTGTTAAAGTCTAGAAGTTTGCATGCAGATGTTTATCAACCCAACCTGCTTCTTAAGTCAGACGTGACACTTTGTTAACTCTGTAAAGTTTGTTTTGCTGACTTGGTGAAGTTTGGCATAAGGCTGGTGTCTGAAGTTCTCATTGGTAGGCAGTCACATGGGGTGTCTCATGTCCAGTGGCTGGAATGATTTCTTGGGATGATCTGATTCCTTACTTCGTGGCATTCGTATTTATTGAGGTTTACCTAAAACTGGCATGGGGCATGACACAGTTGGGAAATTCGGTATTTCTCCAACTTTCAACAAAAACCTCATTCTGCTGTCTGGGTTCTGAAAAATTAATTAGTCCCCAATTTGGAAGTTTCTCCTTTTCCTCAGGTGACAGTCACAGGCATTAATCCACCCCATAACTTCTACCATCTCTTATTGGCATCTCCCACTAACACTCAGTGGGTGTGGGTAGCCCCTCCGCTCTCCTTGGTGTTTCATCTGTACCCACTACCTTAGCCACCTCCCGACCAATGGTTTTTGACTGTTGAAGATTAATTCCAAGTTTGTTAATTCAAAAAGAATTATCATTCCAAGCTTGTTGTCTCCAAGCAAATTTTCCAACATCAGTTTTAGGTTTTCCTTGTCTAAAGTTGAACACAAAGCAGATGGCTTTCTCCTCCATCAGAGGCATTCTCCAAAAAGAAAACCTTTATTTCCAAATTGTTTTTAAAATCTCATCTGATTCTCACCGCTTCTGGTTTCATGGCTAGCACTCATAGCGGTGGTCATCCGTCAAAATATTATGTCCCTGTTGTAAAAATTAAGTCAAGGAATTACTATTTCAAACCTGTCACCTCTGCAGAAAAATTCCCTATATTCGTTTTATATTTTTCTTGTCTGAAATCAGATACAGACCATATAGCCCTTTTTTCTTTCAGTTCTGGTCAAGGACATTCTCCAAAGAAATCTTTATCTCTAAATTGTGATTTTAAATCTTATCCAATTCTTTTCACTTCTGGTTCTACAGCCAGCACCCATGGTGGTGGTCATTAATCATTTGTCTGAATATCACCATATGACCCTGTTATAAAAATTAACTGTTGTTTTTAGCCGTCCATCTAGTTCTTTTAGAAATTTCGACTTTCTGAGAAATAAAATTTTTAATATTTCCCATGATAGTTTATTAGCATATTGTTCCTGTTATCCAAAAAGCTTTATTATTATTTACCAGTAACAAATAGTGCCACATCTATAACTGATAAGGCACTATGATGAAAACATTTTGTCATTAGAAATATCAATTTTCTAATAACTGACATACAAGAGATGTTCAGCATGTAAGGTTGACTTAAATACCAATAGGGGGTGTTCAGATCCCAAAAATCCAAGGTCATAATCACAAGGATCAAAAAACAGTCTTGCAAGTCCAACATCAGAAAATGCAAGGGGTGTAAATGAAAACCAGGAAAAGCCAAGCAATCCTGTGGTCCAAAGTAGAGTTCTTTCATTGAGGCAGGAAAGGTTGTGATTGGTTCATGGTAGTAATGAAGTGCAAACAATTATCATATCCTGAGGCCTACTAAAGTTGACCTGATCTTGATTCTGGTTTTCTTTTTTGACAGCACGAAGAACACAAATTCTTTTCCAAGATAAGACATAGGTTCTTCCACTGCCACAAAAGTATAGCCATTCACTAATCCAATCATATTTAACAGCACGATTCCGATTCTGCTACTTTTAGGTTGATGTACTTTTCCTATTGGTACACAAATACTTAAAGGACATGGCATCATGTGACTGGAACAATTCTTTCATCCCTGAAACAACACTATCAACTGAAACAAATTACTGGAGAAGTATAATTTGAAGAGTTTATAGTTATGACACAGCTCCTTCAGATTATGTGGTAAAATATCCAAGCCATATTTACTAGAGACACTCTTCTAGCAGAAAAGTGGCTCCAGCATACATGTGGTTTTTTTTCAATGAATTGTTTTTGGACCCACTAAGATGACACTTACCAATATCTCAACTATCTTTGGATGATTTCATGGACCAATGACATTAAAGGATCAAGTTTGACACATATATCAGAAAATTTGTGACATGTCCTTTTGAATCAAAGCTTCAATGTGTGCAATGTTGTTTTCTGTTGTTAATAAATATGAATGCCATACACAAGACTCATCCTACAGATTCATACTTAACTTTGTGAATGTACTACACCAGATTGATATTCCCTTTCTGCTCATTACATGTTTGCTATACAAAGCAACAAGTTTATACTGAATTTCTATTGAATTTTTTGCCCTTAGCAGGCAAAAATCTTATGACACCCTGCACTTATATGTCTATCCACTGTTTTATGGAAGCAATCAGCTTTGTTGTATTAATTCAGGTCAATTTATGTCTATTTGTAACTTACTTTTCAGGACATCCTTCATATTTATATATTTGACTGCACCCTAGAATATACAAAGAAAAAATTCCATTTTCTCTTACACTTCATCTTTATAACTCTTAGCTTTTACTGTCATTTTTTTAAGTTGAAAGTAAATGTTTAATATCTATCCACCAAGATGACAGCTTAGCCTTCACTTTAACTAGATAAGTATATTTGGTAGTCCACAAAACAATTTCATACTTAACGCTACCTCCTATTTTTGTATGTAAAAAAAAAAAAAAAAAAGGCCATGAATATTTTATCTTCATCTATCAAATGATCTCTACTTTATAATGCATAGAAGATCTGAAATGATCAGTTTTCACTTTGATTGACTGACACATCTTATCAATATGATTTTCAAAGCCATTGTAAATCACAAACTTTGATATTTTTTAAAAGCAAAGACAAGTGCTTCTGCCATGAAAAAGTATCTTGTTCATATAAGTGCTTATTTCAGAAAAGTAAATTAACATTACAAGTTATTCTGGTCAAAGAACAAAAGCAGTTTTACATGAAAGTTGGCTAATTCATAATAAGAGCTGTTTTAGCTTGTTAATGAGTAAACAAAATTGTTAAGATATTTCACTTGAGTCTAATGCAAACTCTTTGCTTTATTTTAGCTTTGATCAGTTGCAAAAGATCCTCTACAAGAATAAATATTGTATATTTATTTCTCATAAGTGAAACCATGCCCATTAAAATGATTGATACCCCAACAATAAAATAAATTTGAAGATTGCAGTTTCAATCCTATCTTCCAGCCTTTACAGTGTACATAAAATTAGATTATAACAGATTTTCATTTCTGTGCGAGTTTCAACATGGAAAAAGCTTCTTGAATTTAATCTGAAATCAATTAATGATAAGTACACAAAATATATCAAATCAGAAAGTTGTAAATAGCACATTAGAATAAAAAAGTTATCTTCAATTTATTATTAATGAAAAACTTTCAACTAATTTTTATTTTGGTTACTTTTTATTACAACTTTTCAAAATGTTTTCTATGACTGTTAACAAACTGAAATTAAGATGAAAAATATACTAATTATTACTGACAATATTTTATCTACTAATAGATTTAAGATAATATTACTACTAATACTGCCAGTATGTGTGTAAACATTAAAGATGGTAGCAAGTTTGGCATTTGGTAAAATAAGAGATGGAAAGTTATAAGGTTAGATTTGAGCTTCTGAAGTGGGAGTGAGCTTTCTCAGGAAAGCAGCTATGATGGACAGAAAAGTTGCAATAAAAAATAACTGAAATTAAGATGAAAGAAATACTCCATCCTCCTCCTTAATACCAGTAGATTCCCTTGCAGAGTATAGAGCCAGAGTCTCACCACACTACGTGTTGCTGCTGTGGTTTCTGTACCAAGTAGGCTTTTACAGGATGGAGTTGGCAGCCTCATCCTCAATCAGTTTGGAATTCAGAGTTGTCCTTCTACTAGATCGGTTGCCAAACAAGGTTAGAGAGTCCTGTCTATTCTATTATTTAACCCATATATTGGGAAACACTAGAATACAATAACTAGAATGAAATTCCAGTTAAAACTAATTAAAAAATTAATTAATAATTGCATTACTCACTTCTATTAATTGAAGAATAATGCAAAGACATTTACTAAAACCTGAAATAAAAATGATAAATTTAGAGAATAGCAAATAACATACAAAGTCAGGACTATTAGATAAAATAGTAAAACTTTACAAATGTTACACATTTGGATAATAATCTTTTAAGTAATTGGTATGGGTATGAATAAGGTCAATACTGTGTCAATTTCTGATGAGCAGATAAAGCAAAATTTTATTTTATTTTAAACTCGAACTAACTAAAAGTCAATTAGAATCAATGTCTTAAGAACAAAAGAGAATTTATTTAATTTTCCCCTGGCAGGTGCGAAAGCAGCAAGGTAGAAAATTTTTTCAAAGAGATAGTCTGCTGGAGTTGCACTGTTAATAGTTATATTCTATGAATGTTTTTCCCATCTTTCTTTAACTGTGTCTTAGCTATTCCAACTAAGTTTTGATATAATATAAAGAGTACTACATAATCTATTCTGATTTTAATTTATTTGACCACAGAAACATATCAATGTATTGGGTGGGAGGAATCATATCATGTTATTCTATGATACAAAAAATACTTTGTTCAATTCATCCAGTAAAGATACAAGCATTAGAAGCTTAGATCTTTGTGATTTGGATCCAAATATGCAAACATTAGAGTAAAGGATCAACAAAAGTGAAGTTACTCACCACAAGTTTTGGTCTGTCTTTTTCCTTGATTCCATCTTCAAGTTGTCTTCCATAAAAGAGTGTATTAGCAATGTGACTGATAGCAGGATGGCATCGATACTGTCTTTGTAGAAGAACCGATTCATGACCCTATTTAACAAAATAACCTTTATTAGTCAGCTGGAAACACTACATTTTACCTCTCAATGTCTATTCAACTATGTTTATTCTTCATATATATTTCATTTGTATATCTTTAACAGGCAGTTCTGCTCAATTGTTACAATTAACCAATGTCATTCCTGAATAGTACAAAATTGATTTCTACTTAATTGTTACAGTTAATATTATTCCTGATTAATTGTAACAGTGGCACCCCTTGTGTAAAATTTACAGCCCCTCTAAACATCATTTCAAAACTGAACAATAACTACTTCATTACATGAATTCATCTAGATGCCACTCCCTAAAACTTGCCACCAGGGATGGACTATACCTCTCATCTCACTATATGTCTGCCAATAAATTGTAACCATTATTGATAATACAAAAACTGATTTTAACTGCATAAATTAATCCTTACAACCACAATGATGTAAATCTTGACTAGTGTATTACTATATTTCAATTTGTTAAGTCTGTTAGATAACTGAAATATTAATGATTTTTTTTCTTTAGAACCAGTTATAGAGTTATGGTGAAATTTCTAAAACAGGTGGCATTCCCTGGTGCTACACAATCTTCTTTCTCTAAGAAAATCTGCAATATAAATGTAAAAAGATATAAGAGTTGCTCTGAGATTAATGCCTCTTATTTTATTATGTTGGCCCAGTTTGGTAAAATGGTGTCTGACATGAGAGTACATACAAAGCAGATGTATGTCATTGAATTTCTATATGCAGAAAAAATAGCACACAATGATATTATTCTATACTTGCTAAACATTTTCAAACAGTGGATATGAGCATCTGAAATATGACTTTTGTTTCTCCAGGTCAACTGTTGATGTACTGATGATAATTGCATAAATAGTATATCATGCTCTAGGTAAAAACAGTGAAGCACAGCTGTAGAATTGGACATCTTAAAAGCATTTGACATGGCCTGGCATTCAGGTCTTCTCCATGAACTGAAAATTTATGGTGTCTCTAGAAACTTTTTTGAACTGATCCAATCTTTTTTATCAAATTGTGAAATGAAAATTATCTTGAATGGCCACTTGTTTTTGTACTAACGCGGATGTCCCCCAGGGCTCCATCCTTGGCTCTATTCTGTTTTTAATTTTCATTAATGACCTTACTGATGGCATCAGCTCACAACTTGGTATCTACACTGATGACACAACCATTTACTCCTGCCTCAATAGTAAGACTGATCAGTTTGGCAAGGTTAAAAGGGCAGCTGATGTCAAAAACGACCTCAAGTATGCCATTAATTGGGGCAAAAGATAGCATATCAATTTTAACACCTCCAAAACAATACTTCTCTGCATTAATCATCTGAGAAACCATTCACCTATCAACATGGCTGATGCTAACCTCCAGGAAAGTGACTTGTGCCTTCTCAGCTGACATGAAGTGGAAAGATTGTATTGAATACATTGCTAGGTCATCTGTTAAGAAAGTCAGTTCAATGTGTTGGGTGAGACAACTTTTCTCTCTAGAATCTATCTCTACATATCTATAAGTCTACCATTCGTCCATGTTTAGAATGTTGCTGCCACATAGTGTCTGGTATCTCTGCTATTTACCTTGAGCATCTTGATAAAATCCAAAGAAGAATTAGCAATATTATTGGTCCTTATCTGGCAGTTGGGCTTCAATCAATTTCCATCATTTGTAAAGTTGCCTCTCTATGTCTGTTCTATAAATAGCTTCATCGTAATTGTTCAGATTTGCTATTGTACCTAGTGTTTTTTGAATTTAATCACAGTACTAGACGGGTGTCAAAATCTCAACAGTTGAGCTGGCTAGATGTAGCTGTAAATTCTATACTGACAGTTTCTTCTCTCGCGTGTCTTGTTTGTGGAACTCCCTTCTGCTTCCATGCTTTCCAGCCAACTGCAAAAATTTAAATGCAAGCTATCTACTGATTAGTCTTTTCTATTTCTGCTCATCATTTTAATGTTTTTGTTCCTAATTCTTCCAAAACTCTGTAACCACTTGTGTTTTAGTGGCTCTACTGCGTTGCATGAAATGATACTGATTAAAGAAAAAACAAAATAAATAAATAAAATAACCAGTAGTGGTGATTATGTTCAAAAACAGTGTTTAATGGCTGAAAACTTGTTCTATCCAATGGTATTAATGTGCTACCAATATCTCTTGATTCCATAGCTAAATAGGCAAATCCCTATGTTTGAATATTTAGCAATTGTTTTTAAAATCTGTTTGAGATTAAAATCATTTATTCATCTTGTTCAAGGAATTAACACTGATTTTCGTCATACTAAGAAATGAGCATTATTTTTAAAGAGAGAAAAACATATGAACAGACACACACACACACACACACATATATATATAAGTAAGACAGCAAAAATCTGCTTAAACGATTGTTATTTAAATTAACTGACAAGGTTTGCCAGTTTAGTTTTTCCAGTATGTGTATAAGTAGTTTATGTGCATTGAATACAACAGTTTGTTATTATATATAAGAGATATATATTTTAAAAAAACTTTAAGCACATTTTGAAATGTAAGGAAAAATATTGTACAAAGTCATGTTAAAGTTTCTTGTGAATGTGTTGATGAATATGTATACAAATACAAGTTTGAATAAATGGCAAGTTTAAACATTGCTGGCTTTTTCATTTTGTTTATAGTAAAGACGAAATTAAGTTAGAATAGAACAAGATAATGATATTTTTGTTTATATTAGGATTGATCTTTTTTTAGAATGATCAAATACACACACACATGGAGAAACTGAACTAGAACTTCTGGGATTTGCAATCACAGTTTACAGGAATAAAAAAATTCATCCCTTTACCAACCAAAAATTCATGTAATAGGGCCTAGATTAAATTAAATAAATACCTATTTCTGTTTTTTTTTCCATCATTTCAGATAAATTAGTCTACTTGGTAGTACATACAACCACTCTATATACATTTAATACTAGACTATTATGGAGTTAGATTTGGTAAAGTATTTATTATAAACATTACTAACCTACCAAATATCTTAACTTTGCATATAAGGCCTAGAAGATATTTTTGAGAAAACATGGGTGGAGAGTCTTTTATGTCATCAAATATAGTAGTTGTATTTAATCCTACATGCATGCAGAAATTTGTTGGAATCTCTAAATATGTCAAAACATTATTTTTCTATAATTCTCTTAATTTTGAAATATTTTGGTAAAAATTTCAATTTGGCTTTATGTACACACATAAATTCTACAGAATCTATAATTTCCTTCCAAAATGCAAAAACTGTAAATAAAATAGAATATAGCCTTTTCTATAGTTTTCTTAAATTTTAAAGTTGAGCTTCTGGTAAATTTATAAAATTCAACTCTGTACAATCAGATCTATGAAACCCTACAAAATGACATAAATGCCAATTTACTCTTAATCTTAACATTTATTTCCATAGCTTTTATTAAATCTAATTTAACATTTGTTGTTAAAAATATTTTATTTTGCATTTAAGATTATTTAGAGTCTGACTGAAAAAACCCAACATTTTTTATATGCCATATGCATATACAAGGGATTCTCTGAAAGTAATGCCTCCTGTTCCTTTCCATGGAAACTGCAAAATATACAGAGAGCTCAATAATACCATTAGATAAAGAATGTTTTTAGCTACAAAGCACCATTTTCCCTACATAATCATTGCTATTTTCATTAGCAATGAACAATTGATGAGGAATTCACATGTTGCTATCCATGGGCTATAATTTTGATTCCAGCTTGTAGTGTTGATCCTACATCTCATCATCTGTAACAATATGGTTCTGGAAGCCCAACAGATTTGCATTCATTGATCTTTTGATTTTTTGGTGAGTGCTTATGGGATTCATCTGGTATAAACTTTGTGATATCTCAATATTCAATTCTAGACATAAATCCCTGATCATAACGCACAGATGAATTGATTGAAACACTTTGCATTTCACGGCTGGTCACATACATCACTGTTGCCTCTTGAAACATATTACCCACTGCCTAACTGTGCTGACATCCACTGTTTTCTTTTTGTAAATATTCAATAAATGATGAATGTCAATGGGTGCCATTTTTCTGCTTCATAGAATTCAGTGGCACATTCATTTCAGATGCCATTTTGTTAGCATGCCACTCAGCTGCTATTTGCACCAAGGTAAGAAATATTATGGCTTATTAAGAGAAAGGTTCAAGCACTACAACTATATCACTAACATCTGCTATGTTGTAGAATAGGACTCAGTATACTCCATGCTCTAACTGACTACTGTGACAATGGACTGTTCCTACTTATAAGTAGGGTAAGTAGCTACGTAAGAGTAGGATTTGAGTAGTATTTGAATTACTCAAGTTTTCCTGTTCTCTGTATGAATATTTAATAAAGAGCTTCTATATTATTTCTTCTCACCAGTCTTCTGTTCCGTCGATACTCTAACTACAGGTTTCCTAATTCTCAGCTATTTTGACAACATTGCAACACAACATAATATAGGAAGCATTATTTGCAGAGCAATTCTCATATATTATGTCTCATGCACATACACACACACACATGGTGTTAGATTTTATTATGCAAGTCAATATTTTCATAATAAAATTAGTATTAACCAACAGATGCCTGTAAGATTTTCAAGATATATTTATATGGCGAAGATACCATATGAATTTCAGCTTGTGATATTTGTTTTTAGAAATATTTACAATAACTTAATTGGTTATGTAAGATTATGTAACTAAAGAGTCACTTGAAAATAAATATATATACTATAGTTATTTTTATTAATTCAAACATTATTAAATAGTTACTGATATTTATTTTTTAAATTCATAGATATAGAAAATGTCATGAAAATATCAGAAAATTGCAAAGAGAAACAAGAAATTTTAAAGTCATTGAGTAAAAATTGAAAAAGTTGACAAGTATAAAAGAGTAATCAAAAAAGAAATTGAAAACAGGTGTGTATATGATATATATAAATGAAACAGGCATATATATATATATATATATATATATATATATATATATATATATATATATATATATATACATATACATATACATATGTATAGATATATATATATATATATATATATATACATATGTATATATATACACATGTATACATATATATATATATATATACACATATATATATATATATATATATATATATATATACATATGTATACATATACATATATATATATACATATATATAAGCAAGTGTAAAAGGATATAAATCCGACAGAATGAAGAAAAATTTTGAAAAAACAAATTTTATATATACATATATATATATATATATATATATATATATATTTAATCTTGAGTAAATATAGCAAAGAAAGAATGAATTTTGATAATTCTTATTAAACTATAGAAATCATTTTCAGTTTACTTTTTCCTTAAGAAATTCAATGTTAATTGTGCTTTATGCAAAAAATAAAAGGGTTAATGGTTATTATGAAAGCTGTATTAATGCTATATAACCATGCTAGTTCTTGGCACAGATGTTGCCCAAACAAGTCTATTTATTTCATCAGAATATTGATTTTTGTTGATCTTTTTGTTTGTATTAAACCATTCAACATGGCATACACACTTGGGTATTGTTGCACTAAATGTGTGAACAAAATCATTTCAATAAAGACACTACTCTGTGGAATAAGTCAGAATGGAAATATTTTCATTGCAGAGGTTTTCTGGACACATTCACACACAGCAGTGGGATTGATCACATTTCTCCTTTATTGAATAATTCTATTCTCCAAGGATGATATTCATTGTCAGAAACTGTTTGTTTCTATATTTATAATGAATTAAATACTTTATTTAAAACAGAGTTCCTCTTGGGTAAAAGTTGCTTTTCTTTCCTCTCTAATCCCTTCTTTTTTCTTTTTTTTTAAACAAAGTTTGGAAATGAATACTTTTGATTACTTTAAAGAAAAGCTACTGAATTGCATGTTAGAAATGAAGACACTTAATTGAGAAAAATAAAGTGCCCATCAAAAGCAGCAGTGGAGAGATTTTAAAAGAAATAGAGAAAATATTTTATGAATGTTATTTTTATATAAATCATACAGAGGAAAAATTCAACATTCCACAAATGAAAAGGATAACAGTTGAATGTTAATTATAAGCTGTAATAGTATATAAATATAAATTTATTTTTCAAAATATTGTACAAATTTTCATAATTACTGTCAATTGTCTTAAGTAAGGAAATTTTTTAAATTCTATCATTTATTCTTATTCATACATTTCCAAAGGGCATAGTTGAATGTGAATGCAATTTGTCTCAGTCATTGTTTGAACTTTGTTCACTAATTCCATTTTCAATGTTACTAACCATTTGGTCACCAGCACCTCTCCTGATATTTTTTTTAGAAATAAATATTAAGGGTATTTCCAGTGTATGTGGCATGACGTAAAAAGATACCTGTTATGATGATCAAACTTAGTAGCCATATATACACTGATTCAAAGTTACCTGTGAGCTATAGTTATAGCTCTCTTTATGCTAATTACCTATTAGCTAAACCAATCCCATTACATCTCCCTGAATCTTTTGGGTTTCACGCCCTGTGTGGATCTATGGCTTCTCCTACATTCCCTCTCCATCTCACTGGTTTCATGAATATTTCTCGTTATGGAGGACCTTGATCTAGTCTTCTATTGTCAGTATCCTATGTTTTGTATTCCAAGTCTTCTGAAGAACTTTAATTGTCCATTGTTTCCTCTGCCCTGTTAACTTGTTCATCTATGTAGTCATTCAAACTAGCTTTGCTTTGAACTTCCTTGTAATTTTGGCTACCTCTTAACTGATCTGCAATATTTTTACCATTCTTGCATATTAATGCCATGTTGTATCCTTTTTGTATTATAAAATTTGCCTTTTCTGGCTTGTTTTCTTTATTTCTTTTGTACCATATATTTTCATTAATAGAGTAAGACATGGTTAATGAAGCTCTAATCTGTCTGCCCATTAATGCAGACAGGCTCTCTAATCTGTCAGCATGTTGTATCATTCTGTAACTCAACAATAATCTTGGTAAGAAAATTTTAGTCTTTTCTTGTTGAGAAGAAACTGCTTTTAATACCATCTTTATTGTTTGGACCATTCATTTAGTAATCCCATTTGATTAAGTGTCGTAAGGAGGTGTTTTACATGGGACACAGCCAATCTTCCTTAACAACAAGTATAGACTTTCATCACAGAATTTTTTTTTTTTTTTTTTTTTTTTTTTTTAAGCATTTCACCCCAAGCAAGGCGGGGAGCCACTAGGACGCAAGGGGTTACAGAAAATAGGAAGATCAGATAGGAGTGATAGAAGAAAGGATGAGGGTAGTAGATAGATTAAGGCAACTGGAGATGTCGATTGACATTACACTTGAATAGCTGGAGATTATAACTCTCAGGGAAACAGGAGAAGGGAAGAGAGTTCCACAGGCGAGAGGTGCGAGACATGAAGCTATTAGAGTAGTAGAGACGGCTACATTTATGAGTTTCAACAGTGAAGGGGTGAGAGCGGGATGCCAGCCTCGTAGGGCGCTTTGAACTCATGAAGTTTGGGAACCAGCGAATGCAGTTCCTCGGAGCAATTTCCATGAAAGTATTTGTAGAACAGACAGAGGGAGGCGGCGGTGCGTCTGTGAGAAAGTGACTGTAGACGAGACGCCAGGGTAGGGCCAACCATATTACATATCCGCCTCTGGAGCCTATCAAGAACCCCGA
Organism: Acanthosepion pharaonis; assembly: GCA_903632075.3. Lineage (NCBI taxonomy): Eukaryota > Metazoa > Mollusca > Cephalopoda > Sepiida > Sepiidae > Acanthosepion > Acanthosepion pharaonis. The sequence continues at coordinate 3,576,806 of CAHIKZ030005555.1, forward strand.
GGCAAACAGAAGGGCGCCAGACCATATATGGCAGCAATACTCCATGCAAGGGCGAATTGTGGATTTGTAGATCTGGAGGATCGACTCAGGGGAGAAAAACTTCCTAGCACGGCTCAGGGAGCTAACTTTCCTCGCAGTGGGACGAGGCAATTGACTCGATGTATTTATTCCATCTCAGGTCAGCAGTCAACGTGAGACCGAGAAGCCGCAGAGAGTTGCTCTCGGGAAGTTGAGCGTCAGACATTATAATGGAGGGAAGGGAAGGCTCTCTGTGGTGATTAATAGAGAGCAGTTTAGTCTTCGAAGCGTTGAAGTTGACCAGCCAAATCTTGCCTCAGTTCACAATCGATTGGAGGTCCTTTTCGAGGCGCACGGCAAGGTGAGTTTTGTCAGCGAGACTGGATTTGTTTTTGAGGCAGGAATAAATTGTGGTGTCATCCGCGTAGATGCCGACTTGAGAAGTTACGGCGTCAGGAAGGTCATTTATATAGATAAGGAATAGAGTGGGGCCTAGGATGGAGCCTTGAGGAACTCCTGCGTTCGTGGGTTAGGAACTGGAGGAGAATCCGTTGTGAACGACCTTCAATTCACGGTTTGACAGGAATGATTGTATTACGTTATATAATTGACCCGTAATGCCATAACCCTGGATCTTGCGGAGAAGGCGGCGTGCCAAACCCTATCAAATGCTTTGGAGATATCTAGTGCCACGGCTCGGGCTTCCCGTTATTTTGGAGAGTTCGGTAGACTGTTTCCGTGATGGCTGTGAGCACATCGGCTGTAGATCTGGCAAAGCGGAAACCATATTGCTTGTCTGAGAGCAGATTATTGGATGTGGTGGTTAACCACCCGGTATTGATTAGAGCTTCAAGATTTTTGCGAAGAGGGAAGGAGACTGATAGGACGGTAGTTGGAAGGGTCAGAGGGTCGCCGGAGTTCTTGAAGACAGGAACAATCGAAGAGGACTTCCAGCAGTCAGGAAAACAAGATTCCTTGAGGCAGTAGTTGTATAGTTTCGAAGGGCGGGCGCCAGTTCAGGCGCGCATTTTCTTTAAGACAATGGCTGGTATCCCATCTCCACCACTCGCCTTGTTGAGATCTAAATTGGAGATAACGCCCAGTACCAAGGTTGAGGTTATGTTTAACCCACTCAATATGGCCTCAGTTCTAAGAGGAAAGTCGGGTATGGGTACACCAGAAGAGTCGAGCGTCGAGTTGGATGAAAATTTCGAGCAAAGCATTCAGCCTTGTCGGTAGAGGAGGTCAAGACTTCGAACTGGTTGAATAGAGGAGGTATAGAGGGTTTGCACTTATTCAATACACTCTTGCAGAGACGCCAATAATCTTTGGAGCCAAATTTGCGAGATGCAATACGTTCCTTCATTCGAGCCGCAAATAGTGACTTAGCATCATTTAGGACACGCTTACAATCGTTACGGGCGTGGGCAAAGAGACGTCTATTGCAGTCAGACATGTCGCTACGGTATAGGTGGAAGTAGTGGTTCCTATGGGCGATGGCGGCTGAGCAAGCAGCCGAAAACCAAGGGCAGGAGCGCGTCTTAACCCTATATTTCCTTGCTGGGATGAAAGCGTCGATTCCAGCTTTAACCCAGGAAGAGACCTCAGAAGCACATTCTTGGACGGGGAGCTTAAAGACTCCATCCCAGGGGACATCGCGGAGGAAATCACGGAGGCAGCGTCCCAGTCAGCTCGTTGATAATAGAACGAAGTTCTAGTGGTAGGAGGTTCTTTATAGGGGAGGAGTTAAAGGAGATGTTAACCGATACTACTGCATGGTCAGAGTTACCAAGTGGGCATAGTTGCGAGGCGCTGCAGGATTCGGGGATGGAGGTAAAAGCACAGGTCGAGTAGAGAGGCTTTACTTACCCGGTTGAGGGCAAAACAGTGGGAAGTTAACTATCTGTGTGAGGGAATGGGAGATTGAAAAATTAAGCGTTTGAATGCCTGCATGGTCAGTAGTAGCATTCTTAAGCCACAGAGTGTGATGGGCATTAAAGTCTCCAAACACAAAAAATGTGAGCAAACGGGTGGAGGGAGAGAGCCTTGTCTATGTTGTCAGAAATGCTATCAAGTATCTCACAGTCTTGAGAGGATGGAGAGCGGTAAAGGAAGAAGAGATAGCTTACCGCATTGAGGAGAGAGAGACGGAGACACATGTATGACTGGTCAGGCGATTCAAGAGAGGACTCTCTGGTCATGGGGAGATGTTCTTGACGTAGACACCAAGACCGTGCATGTGGGTTAGAGAGTCTTTTTCTGAGGAGAGGAAGATAGCCGGGGATCGAGAGATCAGAAGAGGGATAGATGAGACAAGGTTTGTCTCACAGAAACAAGTACATCCGGGCGTTTGCAGTGAGGAAGGATTCCAGACTGTAGAAGTTTGTTCTAATGCCCGGATGTTGGAGAATGAAATGTTGAGGGGTTTAGGTGGTTTCTGAGATGCTGGTTTAGGGTAAATCTTTCGGTTTTTGTAACTCATGTTGGATTTATTTGCAAAGATGAGAAGGCCTGAGGTAAGAGAAAACAGACAGTTTCGACCGTGACGCCGGGCAGAGAGGAGTTGGCAAAATCCGCATCATTATGTGGCCTCAGGGCTGCCCACCGGAGGTGACTGCAGGGACACCTTTCCACGCGCGACATGGCACTACAAACACCCCGGTATTATACAACTGTTGATCAGAGCAGCCGCTCAAGACGCTACACAAGAGTTAGGGCTCCTAACTACCAGTCGGAAACAGCAACCAGAGAACTGTCAGCCGTGTACCCTCAGAATGAAGAGATGTTGCCACAGACTGCACGCATCACGGGAGAAACAGACCTGCACTAATACAGAGGCCGGAGAGAGAAGACAGTACCGGGAACCCCATCCTAGACAAGAAACAAGGTGTAAGCCTCTACTCATGTCCAATAGAAGGGGAGGAGTGTTGACCCGGGCGGTAGAAGGGACTACCTACTCCTATTACAGATAACACAAAAAAGAACGACACAAAAACAGAGGGAAGGATTGGAGGGGAGATAACAGGTAAGGAGTCCTGGTTCACAAATGGCTATACTTTATCACATTAAGTTTTAACTTAGTATAAGTCCCATTGTCTATTCTAAAAAGAAATTGAAAATACGGTTACCGGATTTATTATCACATCCAGTAAAAGACATTCAATTTTCCATTTTTCTAGTTTTTTACTTTGTTAACATTTCGGATCGGGATTCCTTACTAAATTATCAAATAAATAGCATTACTGGGACAAAATGCCTTTCGGTAGGGAGGAGGGGGAGGAGGGGGAGGGAAAAAAAAAAATTTAAAAAACGGAAAAACGAAAAAAAAAAAAAAAAAAAAAAAAAAAATGAAAAATGTAAATGCAGTCAGCTAGAGCGAAACGATACTCACATGGGCCAACAAGTGGGTAACTGCCTACGTCGTCATGATGATGATGGTGACTGAATATACGGCTTTACCTTGTGTCCAAGCGTCGACCTGGTGGGGGGGGGGGAGGAATCATCGGCCAATCCTCGGCCCCCACCAAGTACTGGGCTAGGGAGATATGCTTTCAATAAGATTTCAAAAGAGGAGATAGAATGGCGAAAAAACAATTCCACTTTCAGACAATATATCAAGCTAAAAGATACAGTCACAACATCGTTAGGATACTGACGAGACACCCTCGCATCTAGTCAAAGACATTCAATCTTCCATTTTTCTAGTTTTTTACTTTGTTAACATTTCGGATCGGGATTCCTTACTAAATTATCAAATAAGTAGCATTACTGGGACAAAATGCCTTTCGGTAGGGAGGGAGGGAGGGAGGGAGGGAGGGGGAGGGAAAAACAAAAAATTTAAAAAACGGAAAAAACGAAAAAAAAAAAAAAAAAAAAAAAAAAAAAAAAATGTAAATGCAGTCAGCTAGAGCGAAACGATACTCCAGTTACTAATGTTTTTGGTACTCCATTTCTACCAAATATTATGCATAATAATTGTTTTATAGTAATAGATTTTTATCCTGAACTCAGAAAACTTCAGGCCAGGCAGAAAAAATATCAACTAGTATTAGGCATAAACCTATCCCATTAACTTGTGTTAATCCATATGAATTCTAGATCATGGTTCTGTTATCTTAGGCCAAGAGCATAACTTATTGTGGCAAAAATTCTTTATTTCGGTACATTTAAGATATTTGCATATGTAATTCTTCATGTCTTGGGTGTTTCCCAGTCACTATGCTTCCAGTTTTAAATGTTTTTGTGTAGCAGTTATCCCACAATGCACATCATCATGTACACTTATAATCACTTTTTTTCTACATTTTTCTGGTGGTACGACTAAATCCCCACTACAAATTAGACTATTTTCTATTGATAGTTTGTGTCTGGTTTCTTTGTATATTCTTTCTGCTTTTGAACAATTACTCCATTTATTCTAGATAAAATTTGACTTTAGACTGGATTTTGTAACCTCAAATGTTTTTATGTTTTTTTTTTTTTTTTTTTTGTTCCTTTTCAAATGTAGTTGGGACAATGTGTCTATGTGTGATATCATGTTTCCCTTCATATATTCTATGCCATAATCAAAAGCCATTAACTTCATAGCCCATCTTAATATTCTGGATGATGTAACTTTTGGCAATTCCTTCCTAGGATGGAATATAAATTCTAAGGGCTTATGATCGAATCTCATAAAAATGTTTTTCTTAATAAAAATTGTCCTGCTCTGGTCATACTCCATACAATCACAAGTGCTTCCTTTTCAATATTAGAGTAGTTATCAGTGTCCTGGAAAGATACATCACCAAGTATCCTTCCCAGGACAAAATTGCTGATACAGACTGGCTACTTGCATCTGTGGTTAATGTAACATCTATTTTAGGGTCAAAAATCTTGACCACAGGATTTTAGACAGAGCTTCTTTTAATTTAATGAAGGCTGTTTGGTGTCTACTAGTCCATTCAAACACCTTATTCTTCTTTTGCAACTCAGAAAATGCTTCAGCTCATTCAGAATATTTTGACAAGAATTTTCTATAAAAATTGGCTAATCTGAGAAATGATTCCAATTCTTTTTTATTAGTTGGAGAAAATACATTTGATATTTTTTGTATTAATGTTGGGTCTGGCAAAGTACCATTTTCTGAAATTTGGTAACCCAAGAATATTAATTCTTTGCAATTAAATATACACTTATCTTCATTTATTGTCATTCCTACTGTCTACAACTTATCCATTACAAATTTAGTTTTTTGTTTCAGTCCTTCTTCAGTGGCCACACCTAAACATATATTGTACTGATAAATTATCATATTTTCTACTCTCCATGCTAACAAATTTTAAAAAAACTTTTTGAAAAATTGAGCTGGCTGTCTTAATTCCAAATGGTAAGTGGCACCATCTAAGAAAGCCAATGGGGGAGTTTATTATTGTAATTTCCTTAAATATGTTATCTATTTGAATTTGGTGGTGCATATTTTTTTTAATCAATTTTTGTAAAATATTTCATTCCTGCCAGAGAATGTAATACGTTTTTTATTTTTGGAAGAAGGTAGGAATCTGAACAAATTTTATGATTTATGCCTACTTTTGTAATCTCTGCAAATTCTAAAATCACCATTAGGTTTTCTTAAAACCACAATAGGTGATGCCCATTTGCTGCCTTCAGGTTCTACATATTGAAGAATGCCTTCTTCTACCATTTTATACAGCTTATCAATTACCATTGGCTTTATATAAAGGGGAAGCCTATGGCTTTCAAAATATGATGGATTGATATTTCTTTTTAACTTAAGGCTCGCTTTATAGTTTTTTAATGTCCCAGTTTTAAGACTTCCCGTATTCATGGCATTAAGTAACATATGCTATTAATATTTATCAAATCAGTTCCTAATAAATCATGACTTTTTATACAGTGTACAACCATAATAGTGATGGTTTCAAATCTATTTTTTTGTTTCAAAAATGCCTTGAAAGGACCCTAATATTTTTATAGACATTCCATCAAAGTGTCTTACCATCAAAGTGTCTTAATCTTATTAAGTTTTCTTTAATTTTGGTTTTGATAATTTTTCCCCCAAATTCTTCAGAATAAGGGTCACTTTGCTTCCAGTGTCAACTTGTATTTTTAAGTCTACACCATTTAATTTAATATTTGTGAAGGTATTCTTTTTCTTTCTCCTTTCTATTGAAAAAAAAAACGTTTGTTTGACTTTTTACATCGTCTTCTATTATTTCAACATTTTTTATATTGGTATCTTGCCATCTACATATGAGTGATTTTTCTTTTTGCACTTATTACATGCCTATCTCCATGCTGGACATTTCTCTCTCTTTGATTCATGTTTATAGTTGCAATATCTGCATTTTATTATTGTTCTTTTTAGCATATTCATAAGCTCAGGTTGGTTTTCATTTGTATTAAATTTTTCAATTAACTTCTCTTGTTGTATGAAGTCAATACAAGCTTCTAAAGTCATTTGGTTTGTCTGTAACCACTTTAAAATTTTTACTCTATGAGAGATGTTCTACAGTCCTTCTACCAATCAGAGTTGAATTAATTCTTCCTCTGTGCTTATTCCTTGTCCTAGTTCATGAAATTCATAATATCTGCTTATACTCTTAACCTTCTTAGATATTTCTTTATAGGCTCCCCAAATTCTTGTTTCAATGCTAAGAATTTGGTTCTTTCGTCTATGGCCAATCTTTTCTTTGGTTGAATATTTCTCAATATTATTCCTTTGACTTCCTTAAATATCAAGTAAGGTAAGTCATTAAAGAAATCTGCCTAATGGCTTCAAATCCTGCAGTGGCCAAAAATAAATCCGTGATTTCTTTGTGTCTTCCAGATGTTTAGTCATCTCGTAACATCTGCCTCAAAGCATTTTATCCAAATCTTTACGTTTTCAGGTTCTTCTGTGTTCAACAAAGCTCCGTCAGGTAATGCCATTTTGTTATGATGATCAAACTTAGTAGCCATAGATATCCTACGTACACGGATTCAAAGTTGCCCATGAGCTTTATGCTAATTACCTATTGGCTAAACTAATCCCATTACAATACCTGTTATGTCGTGTATCCACTAAGTTCTTATTTTTACTTCCGTTCTCGTTGGTGTCGATTTATCCTATATATGAGCTACCTGCTCATATGCAAATTATACTAATTTGCATATCACTACATCTCCCTATAACGGAGGGGCCTTATGCCGCGAGTACTTCTTGTACTTCTTCTTGTGCCCTCCTGAACATCTTCCTTTATCTCTCTCCTTTCCCTTGGAGATCTAGATCTATCACGTCTTTCCCTATAATCGAATTGTTCCTCTTGCATACTCTGGTCTTCCTCTTCTAACTCATCTCTCTCTACTTCTTCCTCCGCAGTTTCATTCTGCATTAACTCTTCTGATACATCAATTATGGGCATCTCTGAAGGCATTTCCTCATCAGATTCTTCTCCTTGGGATCTTATTTGGTCAGCATGAGCTAGAACACTGTTCCCATTTTCTTTATTTAATATTGCAGTATTATGTCCTTTCTGCATAATAAATTCGGCTGACTCTGGTTGCATATTCCTATTTCTTTTGTACCACATCTTTTGATTTGTGGCATATGACATAGTCAAAGGGGACCTTAATTGTCTGCCCATTAAGGCAGATGGACTTTCCGGCCTGCCTGCATGTGGAATTGTTCTGTAACTTAATAGTAATCTTGGTAGGAAAGCATCGATTTCCTCCTTCTGTTGCAAGCATGCTTTTATGCCCTTCTTTACCGTCTGGACCATCCTTTCCGCTGCCCCATTACTTTGAGGGTGGTAGGGAGGGGTCTTGTAAGGTCTGCATCCTATTTTTCTTAGCCATTCATGCAAATCAGCATCCACAAATTCTGGTGCGTTATCAGTCACCAATGTTCTCGGTGTCCCATTCCTCGAAAATATTACTCTTAATATTTGTTTTACGGTGGTACTTTTTTTTATCAGGTACTCTCACCACTTCAGGCCAACCTGAATATGCGTCTACTAATATTAATAATAGTCCTATCCCATTGACATAGGCATGGTCCATGTGTACTCTGCTCCATGGTTCTACTTCTCGGGGCCATACATGTATTTTCTTTTTGCTTAAAATTCCTGAGTTCTGTGCATTTTTTGCATCTTTTTACGTAGTCTTCTACGTCTCTTGAGTACCCCGGCCACCAGGCTTCCAATTTTAATCTTCTTTGCGTAGCTGCCACTCCACAATGTACGTCATCGTGTACACTTTTTATAACCTGTCTCCTCTGTGTTTCTGGGGAACTACCAAGTCTCCATTACATATTATCCCGTTTTCTATAGTCATTTTATGTCTAATTTCTTTGAATGGTCTTTCAGCCATTGAACAATTTCCCCAGCGATTCTGTTTTATCCTCGACATTATTCTATTTAACACTGGGTCATTTGTAGTTTCAGTAGCCATTTTATCTACAGATATTACATCGGTTTCTACAAGGTGCAAGAATGTGTCTTCAAATTCCTCGTCGTTTTTGTCCTCCTCTCTATAAAACCTCAATCTAGATAAGGCATCAACGTGCGGTATCGTATTCCCTTTAACATATTCAATGTCAAAGTCGAACGCCATCAGTCTAATCGCCCAACGTAATATTCTGGACGTTGTAACTTTCGGTAGCTCTTTTCTTGGGTTGAAAATAAATTCCAGTGGTCTATGATCACTTTTCAACAAGAATTTTTTCCCCATCAAAAACTGTCTTGCTCTATGCGTTGTCCACACTATGGCTAGTGCCTCCTTTCTATATTCGAATAATTGTGTTCAGTTGTTGTTAATCTCCTTGATAAATACATTATGGGATGCCCATCTTGTGACAAAATACCAGATATGGACTGCTCACTAGCATCAGTAGTTAGAGTTATGTCCTTCTTAGGGTCAAAAATTTGTACTATTGGCTTTTTTTTTGCCAGAATCTGTTTTAAGTTTTCAAAGGCTTTCTGTTGGTGTTCTAACCAAATGAATTCCACATTTTTTTTCTTAACTTAGCAAATGGCTCTGTCAACTCATTATATTTTGGTACATATTTTCTATAAAAATTTACCAAACCTAAGAAGGACTCAATTCTTTTTTATTTTTTGGTGTAGCAACTTTTAGAATTTTCTCTATTAGTACTTTATCTGAGAGAGATCCTTCCTTTGATATTGAGTAACCCAAAATGATATTTCATTACTGTTGGTTACACTTTTTTTTGTATTTATTGTCATACCAGCGTCTCTCAGCCGGTTCAGTATATTTTCAGTTTTTTCTTTAAATCATCTTCATTTAAATCTCCAACACATATATCGTCTTGATAACAGATGGTATTTTCAACATTTCCTATTACTTTTTCAATAGCTTTTTGAAAAATTGCACTTGTTTTTATGCCATACGGCATTCTTTTCCACCTTAACAGGCCTATAGGTGTGTTTATAGTAGTCATTTCTTTAAAATTTTCATTTATCGGTATTTGGTGGTAAGCTGATTTTAGGTCTATCTTCGAAAATACTTTCATTCCAGCAAGCTTATGTAAAGCTACTTCCACATTTGGAATAGGGTACGAGTCAGCACAAACTTTATGGTTCACCCCTATTTTATAATCTCCACAAATTCTCAGGTCACCATCTTTTTTTTTCAATACCACGATGGGTGATGCCCATTTACTTCCTCCTGGAGGGGCAGGTTCTAATAAGTCTTCCTTTATTAGCTTTCGCAATTTAGCTATTACCAATGGTAATAAATGCACTGGTATTTTTCTCGCTTCGTAGTAGGAGGGGGAAACATCTTCTTTTAATTTCAGGCTAGCTTCATAGTTTTTTAATTTTCCTGTTTTTTCTATTTCTATCTCATTAATCAACTTCGTTGAATTTTTTTTTTAACACGTCATTCCCCAGTAGTCCATGCGTTTTTTCGGCAATTTGTAACTATAATGGGTACTATTTCATATTTTTCTTTTAATTCTATTGAACCTTCAAAGTAACCCATAATTGCTATAATCGAGCCATCAAACTGACGTAGTTGTACGTTGTTTTTTTTTAAAAACGGTTTTCCCATTTTTTTCCCACAAATTTCTGGGTACTATCGTGACGTCACTACCTGTGTCGATTTGCATTTCGACAATACAGTCGTTGATTTTCACTTTTATTTTTGTATCTCCGTTCTTAGATCCAGTATTTTGTATATTATTTTTTACATTAAAAATCTGTCTATTTTCATCCTCTACTCTTTCCACATTTTCGTTTTACATACTTCTTTGAAGTGATTTTTTTTAAACACTTTGAACACGTCTTTCCAAAGGCTGGGCATTTTTCTTTTTTCATTTCATGAATTTTTCCACAGTACGCACAATTTTTTCTTTTTGTTTGTACCGTATATGTTTCAGCCATTATTTCTTCGTAGGATTTATTTTTATTTTGGTTGTAGGTATGTATTAATTCCTGCTGTTGTATAAATTCTATACACATATTCAAAGGCATGTTTGTAAGTTGTAACTGTTCCATTAACTTATATCTATGTGCCGAATTATGCATACCTTCAATTAATCTTAGTTGGATTAATTCTTCTTCCGTTGTCTGCTCGCCTGTTCCTAGTTTTTTGAATTCACAGTATTTACTCGCACTTCTTAACCGGTGTAAATATTTTACTATCGGTTCATCCACTTCCTGCTTCATTGCCATAAACTTGGTCCTTTCTGCAATCACCAGTCTTTTCTTTGGCCTCATGTTTCCCTTTAATAACCTGACTTATTTCTTCGAAAGTCATTTCTTCTAGTTCTCGAGGGTAAACCATTGTAGCAACCTTCATAATTGCTTCACAACCAGCGGTAGACATGAACAAGTCGGTGATTTCATTTTCCCCTCCTCTGTTTTTGTTGTCTTTCAACTTTTTACATCTAGCATTAGCAGCAAAGCAACGAATCCACGTGTCTACGTACTCTGGGTCTTCAAGGACCAAAGAGTATCCTATCGGCGACGCCATTGTTATGTCGTGTATCCACTAAGTTCTTATTTTTACTTCCGTTCTCGTTGGTGTCCATTTATCATATATATGAGCTACCTGCTCATATGCAAATTATACTAATTTGCATATCACTACAATACCTCTATGAAGTTTTAGACTGAAATTTATCTGTAGCAACCACTAGTAACTCCAGCTATCCCATGTCTAGCCTTAAATTTAAATCATTATCATAGACTAATTTTCAGCACTCCCTCACCAATTCTTTATTTGAAAGCCCATTTTAATTCAATCTAAAGAAAGTTGCTTTGGACTGATCTGAAATCTCTTTTACTTTTTATATGAAACATTTAAATACCTACTTATCTGACAATTTTTAAAGAAAATATTGTTTAACTTCAATGACCGTAAGACAACTAGTGTTTCAAAATGTCAGAACTATAAATCAATTGTATGCTAAAAATTAACCTCTCTACTTAGGACTATAAATTTAGTAAAGATATTTCTAGTTTCTGGTTACATGGGCAGAGATTGACCACAGTTGGTGGGTGATATAAAAGAGTTGCACAGAATTTAGATATTATCTCAGAAGTTAAAAACAGCTGCACTCATACTAAATTGATAAATTAAAGAACCAACTTATTTCATGCACTAATTCTAAATGAGGGTAATATTTGACTCCTCCACATTGCAGAACACCATACTAGAATAATTCTATTAAAATAAATGTCAGTAAAGAAAATAATGGTTTTAACATTATCTCAGCATGCCAAAATTGGGTGTGTTTTCATAATAGCTGTTTTTTTTGCTGCAGATGGAGAATGTAGTTAATTATTCCATTGATATAACACAAGAACAGACAGTATTCATTATTCAAGTGCTTTCAAGCAATAATTTTTGTTCATGAAAGATATTCTGAAAACTGAGTGAATTTTGTTTTTGCCTTTAAATCATCATAGTAGCAACATTAGAACAGCTTTCAAAATCAACATTAAGAGTCTCTTTATGAATTATACATCTGCAGAAAGCTGGAGAATAGATTGTTAAAAACATGTAACAACATATGGAATCACTTAAAGAAAGCTTGTAATCATTTTGTTGATTATTTTGATAATGTTGATAAGTTGCAGATAATAATAGGAAAAAGATAAATTGTTTTAGTTAACAGAATAAAAGAAAAACCTTTTTATAGATATTTAATATCACAATTTATATCATCAGTTTCCTTCAATTAAGAATAAATATGCTTTTCTAAATTCCACATGATTACTTGTTCCCATTGAGAGCAACTTTCAAGATTTCTTGGCCTCAAATTTTTTTTTAATTCATTTCATTCCAAACAAGGCAATAAAGCCACTAAGGTTACTGAGAGTGAAAGAAACTGAGAAAATGTTATTGAGGAGAAAGGACAATATAGAAACAGAATTCAAGGAGACAGAAGATGACAATTGATGTTGCATTTAAATTTTTGAAGTTCATAGTTATAGGAAAGCAAAAAGCCAAAAGAGAATTGCATAAGTGAAAAGTATGAAAAAGGAAACTGTTAACATACTACTTATGCTGACACTTAGTAATTTCAACAATAAAATGATGAAACCTAGCTACCAATGTAGTACTACACTTAAATTCATGGAGTCAATGTACCAAAGAGGAAAGCTCATCAGAATAATTGCCATGCAAATATTTATAGAGAAGGCACTGGGAAGCTAGATTATAGCATTAGGACAGTTATTGAAGCTGAGATGCCAGGTTAGGATTGATAACATTGCAGATTCTTTGAATGTTGTTAAGAATTTTTAGATATTTAAGAGAAACACCAGAACAGATGTGGCACAACATGTCCACATGTTATAAACATGCCTTAATATGTATTCATGTAAAATTTAATTAAAACGTTTTTAATATTTCAGACATTTTTGTATTAAAAGATTAAAACATGAATAACAAATAACAATGAAAGTTTGTAAAATTTAATAATTTCTTTTTAGACAAAATATAACTTTATATATACATTGTTGTGGTAGGATCCACCTAATTTGCATAGTGGAGTACCGACCATATAAATATGGTTGGTACCGGGGAAGAAGAGGAGGAATCAAGAGATTCAACCAGAGACTCTGCCCCGACTGCGATTTAGTCAACCCATTCTCCAGGAACAGTCTTACCAGGAATATACAAAAACTATATATGTAAATATTGTGTACACTTTCTTGTTTCAATACATTTTTTTGTTCTAATTTACATTTTGTGTTGCATTATTATTCCATGCATTAGTCAAGTTTCAACAATGGCGACGAGGTAGAAAGAACTTTACGTTAAAAAAAAAAAGAATTGATAATTGATAGCCTTCAACAATTGGGACAAGTCATTGAAGAACCCAGGCTGAAGAAAAAAAATTATTAATTAAAAGTCCAACATCTAATGGAACGGAAAAGGATTCTGAATTTCTGGATATTTAAACTCGTTAAAGGACGACTAAACATAAAGGAACGTTCACTCAGAAAAAAATTGAAAGGTGTCGTAAACGAATAACGGTGAAAAAAAAATAAAAAAAAAAAAAAAAAAAAAAAAACGGGCCGACTAAAAAAACATGCATGGATTTAAAAGGCGCACAAATACATCGTGTCGACTTTGAAAGGTAACGAACTTTTTAAAAAAAAATTTTTTTTTTTGGTTGCTCAACAATATTTTATAAAGCAAGGCATAAAATAAAAAAGTCGTAAGTTGTTTTTTTTTTTGGTCAGATTATATTATATCCGTGGATACACAATTTAAAAGTATATTCTTTGTTGCATGAACACTATCAGCAAAAAAATGGATGAATTATCCAAAGTCATATCTGAATTATTCAAATCCAGCAGTTGAGTCAAGCAACGTCAAAGTGAACAGTTGAGTCTTATTAACAACGGGAACAACAGATAGCACAGCAAAAAATATCAAGAAAAGCAAAAGGAAAGACAGCAAAAATATCAAGAAAAGCAAGAGGAAAGACGTCAAAAACAGGAAGAAATGCAGATCAAGGTTTTAGAAATTCAAAAGTTAACACTGGAGAAATTAAACAAAAATCAGGCAAATGAAGGAAATTCTTCATATTCTAATAACATCATATTTAATTCGCTGGAAACTTTCAACTATGGGCCAGACGAAGAAAAAAACGTTTGAAGCGTACTTTAAACGATATGAAGATATTTTCTACACAGACTGTGAAAACTGGTCGAATTCAAGAAAAGTCAGTCTATTACTAAGAAAGCTAGGTACAGGAGAACATAGCAACTTTGTAGATTTTATTCTACCGAGAAGAACGAATGAATTGGAATTCTCGAAACAGTGAAATTGCTAAAGGAGTTGTTTGGAGCAAATATGTCGCTTTGGCATAATATGGTTATGCATGAATGTAGCTAAATCCGACGATCAGGATTACTTAACATATGCATCTATAGTGAATAGACATTGTGACAATTTCAGATTGGCAGAGATTACGGTTGAAGAATTCAAGTGTTTAATTTTTTGCTCAAGGACTGGTATCCAGTAAGAGTGCCGAAATAAGACGTAGAGTTTTGGCTAAACTCGAATCTGAACAAAACCTTACCCTGCAAAAGTTAGCAGAGGAGTGTCAGCGGGCCGTAAGTTTAAAGAAAGAGTCTCAAAAAATTGAAGAAGCTGGCATTGCTTATATTAAAAAAAAAAAAAACAGTCAAATTACCCATCAGAAAAAAATTGGATTAAAAATTCGGCGTATTTTAAAAATAGACAAGAAAAATTAAATGAAAAAACGAGGAGGAAAAAAAAGGTTCCACCATATAATTGTAGACGTTGCAACGAAAAGACACTGGGAGTTAAATTGCCCATATAGAAATAAAAATGTTTTGTGTGCCACAAGAATGGACACAAGGGATCGTGTTGTAAAACGAAAAAAAAAGTCAATAGCCGAATTAGACAAACAAATTCAAATATAAAATCAGATAGAGATTTGAGGAAATATGTGACGACTGAAATATTTAAAAAGAATATCAAATTTCAACTCGATTCGGGTTCAGATTTAACAATAATGAACTATAAAACATGGAAAATTTTAAAAAGGCCTACAATAATGAAGTCAACGAAATCCGCTCGAACGGTAACTGGAAAGGAAATTAAATTCGAAGGCGAGGTTGTACTTCCCATGAAATTGAACAGGATAGTTAAAAAATAAAAGTTTTCATTCTGAAAATGGAGAAAACTTGATGGGTACAGATTTTATTGAAACATTTGAATTGTGGGATAAACCGTTAAACTCATTCTGCAGAAAAGTAGAAAGTAATACGCAAACAAGACAGGACATTAAAGATGAATTAAAGAAAAAGTTTCCGGAAACCTTCACACCTGGTCTTGGAAGATGTAACAAGTTTGAAGCTAAATTTGAATTAAAGGAAAATACTATGCCAATTTTTAAAAAGAAACGTAACGTGCCTTTCGCAAGTGTAGAGAAAATTAACGAAGAACTGGATAGGTTGGAAAAAATGGGAATTATTTCGAAAGTAGAATCTAATTCATGGGCTGCGCCGATTGTGTGCATAAAAAAGAAATCAAACCAAGTCAGAGTCTGCATTGATTCTTCGACAGGGTTGAACTCGGTAATTAAGGACTACCATTACCGAGTCTGGAGGAGATTTTTAACAAGCTAAATGGTGGAGTTATATTTTCAAAAATCGACTTATCAGATGCCTATCTCCAAATTCCCGTCGAAGAGGAATGTTCGAAGTTACTAGGGATAAACATGCATAGAGGGTTATTCAAGTACAACAGGCTTCCTTTTGGTATTAAAGTGGCACCAGCCATTTTTCAATAAGCTATGGACGTCATGTTGAATGATTTAGACTTTGCGTGCGCCTACTTGGACGACATCATAGTAAGGAGCGAAACCGTCGATGAACATCGAGAGCATCTCAATCAAGTATTTGAAAAGATTCAGGACTTTGGTTTTAAAGTCAAAGAGTCAAAGTGCGAATTTGGTTTGGAGGAAATTAAGTATTTAGGTCACATAATCAACAAAAATGGCAGATTTCCAGATCCGGAAAGGTCCATTGCGATTAGAGACATGCCGACGCCCACTAATGTGGCAATGCTACAGAGATTTCTGGGGCTCACAAATTATTATCAAGCGTTCATTAAAGGAATGTACAATTTAAGAGCTCCGTTGAATGAACTGCTAAAAAAAGACAAGGCATGGGAATGGACGGTAGAATGTCAGAAAGCCTTTGATGAAATAAAGAGAATGCTTACGTCCGACCTCTTTTTAACCCATTACAATCCAAAACTGGATATTGTAGTGGCAAGTGACGCCAGTTCATACGGGATATGAGCGTGTATTCAACACATAATGCCAGATGGTTCTAGAAAACCAATTGCACATGCTTCGAGAACTTTGCTCCCAGGAGAAAGAAGTTACTCACAAATCGAAAAAGAGGCGTTGAGTATCATTTTGCCATAACAAAATTTCACAGATACATCCAAGGCAGACATTTTATGCTTGAAACGGATCATAAACCACTGAGCACTATTTTTGGTTCAAAGAAAGGGTTACCCGTTTATACGGCAAATCGTCTGTTGAGATGGGGAACCATTCTTCTCAATTATGATTTTCACATAAAGCACCTATCATCCAAAAATATAATTCATGCGGATAGTTTATCAAGACTCATACCGAGTCAAGAAGAAAGATTCGAAGAATCAATTATTGCAAATATCAGAGCAGATTATGAGGTGAAAAGCATGGTAAACAACATTGTAAGAGAGCTACCGGTTACACTAAAAGAAATTAAAAAAGAAGCTGAAAGCGATGATTTCATTTTAGAAATAAAAAGCAAAATGGTAGCAAATGACCAAAAAGTGCAGGAGATTTATTCAATAGGTGAAGGAGTTTTATTATATGGTAAGAGAGTAGTAGTACCAAAAAAGTTGCAGAAAAGAATACTACGGGACATTCATATGGGTCACCCGGGGGTTAATAGAACAAAAAGCTTAATGCAAAGCTTTGTATACTGGAAAGGAATGGATGTGGATATTGAAAACATGGTTCATCGATGTAAAGGGTGTGCGTTAGCAGCTAAGGCACCACCTATAGTAAACAAACCATGGCCCAAGACGGATCATCCGTGGACAAGATTACACATTGATTTCGCTGGTCCAATAGAAGATTATTACTACTTAATAGTGGTAGATAGTTTTACAAAATGGCCAGAAGTACTACGCTGCAAAAGCCTACGTCCAATACCACAACTTTCTTGCATGAACTATTTGCACGGTTCGGTGTGCCAGAGTGTATTGTGAGTGACAATGGTACACAATACACTTCTGAAGAATTTAAGGAATTTTGTGAGTTATATCAAATTAACCACATAATGACGCCGCCGTATCATCCAAGGTCCAATCGACTCGCAGAAAGATTTGTCGATACTTTAAAGCGTGCTCTGAAGAAAGCCTCAGGAGTTCCAACAGAAAAGGCACTTCAGCAATTCTTACAAGTATACAGAATCACGCCAAACCAGAGAACACACTCAAACATGGCACCAGCTGAACTAATGTTCGCTAGGAAAGTTAAGTCAGTGTTTGACAAACTTTTGCCAGGAAAAAATAGAGTAAAGAATACTATGTATACAGCGAGAAAAAGATACACCTCCGAAGAGAAGGTGTTTTTCAAGTGCTACAAAAACAACGTTGAGTTCTGGGAGCGAGGCATAGTGGACAAGAGAATCGGTGACCTGATTTACATAATTAAAGGGCCGAAGAATACTCATAAAAGGCACCAGAATCAACTTAAAAAATGTTACGTTATAGAGCATAAAGAGAGTATACTGGATGAGGAGGAAGATCCCATTGAGGTAATGTATGATATGTTTCAAGTAGAACCTCCGCAGAATATTCCTGAACCGAGAAGATCTGCTAGGAAACGAAAGTTCACGGACCCATTGGACGTGAATCCAAAACGGAAATAATATTAAAATTAAGCGGATGGACATATGCATATGAAGTATTTCAAATGGATCTACAAAGAAATAGCCATAATCATCAACCCATATAGGAAGCCAGTTTGAAATCCAAAAGGGATTCCAAGGCTTGGGAGGAGAGTGTTGTGGTAGGATCCACCTAATTTGCATAGTGGAGTACCAACCATATAAATATGGTTGGTACCGGGAAGAGAGGGAGGAATCAAGAGATTCGACCAGAGACTCTGCTCGACTGCGACTCAGTCAGCCCATTCTCCAGGAACGGTCTTACCAGGAATATACAAAAGACTATATGTAAATATTGTGTACACTTTCTTGTTTCAACACATTTTGTTCTAAGTACATTTTGTGTTGCATTATTATTCCATGCATTAGTCAAGTTTCAACATACATAAAACAATTACTCTTATTTTGAATGTGTATTTATGCATAAGATCAAATAATTATTAGGAGCCACAGGAAAAGACAGAAAAAATGAGTGACAAGGAAGAGTAAGAAATCCAGATTTTGCAATACAGGTTTAGGTTTTGTATACTTTCATAATTAAATTAGCAAAAAGAATGTAAAACTACTGTTGGAACATTGTCAATAATGATATATAACTATCATAAAACTGTATCATCTGTTAACTTTTAATTGCAGTAATTTGAAAATGAAACCAAGCTGTAAAGAAAACAAATGGAAATGCATCATTTCTGAACTAAAACAACACAGTGATTCCCTAAGTTGGTATTGAAAACAAAAATGCAGTATTATTGTTTGTAAATTTGATATCAGTGTATCTGTCCTTCTCTCTCTCTCTCTCTATATATATATATATATATATATATATATATATAGAGAGAGAGAGAGAGAGAGATAGATATATATATATATTACATCAAAAAACCCAAAGATTACCTCAACATAGATATAGTCTATTTCAAGCTGTTGATATGTTTAGAAGAAAAAATCAGGATAATAAAATATAAAGATCAATGCAAACTATTAAATCAATGGAGAGAACTAATCATTAAATGTAGACATAGAAATAAATTCCAAATTACATAAGAATACATGTGCATGTATGTGGGGTGTATGTGTATGTATAGTGGCATATAAATATGAACATGTAAATGTACATATATTTATGTATGAAGATATGTATGCATATAAGTGTGTTGAACAGCATGATTTATTCCATTGGGGGCTCTGGTATTACCCACAATCTATAAATCTATAACTAATTTACATTAATCTTAACAGGCTTAAGTTTTAATTCCCCATCACTTATTAATATTATTAATAATATTGGACACCTGTAGTAAAAAACTATTTACTGTGAATCCCAGAAAAAGACACTCTGGGGCTTTTTATAAGAAATACCACATAGTAGAAATTGATATTAAACCACAAACAACTAATCCTGGCCACCACATAGTAGGAACTGATATTAAACTACAAACAAGTCCCAGCAATAAGTAAACTCCAACCCCAGACTGTTTACCCCGGGATAAGATACCTTACACCCCAACCAATTGCTAACACAAACCCACTCTCATTAACAAGGTGTCTACAAGACAATGGAAATAAATTTAAAACAATGTTCTGAGACAGACACTTAGAGACTGATGATAGCCATATACAGAACGGCTTGAAATAGACAATATCTATGTTGAGGTAATTTTTGTTTTTTTGCTGTAAAAATACACATGCTCTGTTAAAATAAAAACATTAAGCTCTCTGTGGAATGATTTTAATAATTAATATTACTTGGATCCACCCAGATAATATACCAATGGATTGAGTACCTGTACTTTATATATATATATATATATATATATATATATATATATGGTTGGATAGATGTGAGTTTGTAACCCTGGGTTTCACGCTTTGGCGATTGCCAAAGCGTGAAACCCAGGTCAAACTCACATCTATCCAACCAAATATAAAAACTCTATCTCTGATATTGAGCGCTTTCTAATAAGTACCGAGCATATAATATATAAATAATTATACATATGTGGCACCTTGCATTATTAGAAATATTCATAGAAATATGATTTAATTTTTTTTTACTCGGTTTATTAAACAGGTTGTTGATTTTTTTTTTAAAACGGAAAATAATTGAGTTGAAAATAATTCACTAAGATTGTACTTGGACGATCCTAAGGGAAGAAGAGGAAAGAAAAGAAAAAAGAAGAAAGAGGAAGAAAAGAAAAAAGAAAGAAAGAGAGTTGGATGATGCATGACCCAGTCAATGGTGGAGATAGGAGTCAGAAAGATATCTTGGCCTGCGTGTGGCCGAATTTTAAAGGACAATGGGAAATTGTTATTTGAAATGAAAAATCATTTAGAGAAAAAGTCATTTTGATAAGAAAATCGGTCAAAGCGCATGACCGACTTTTTACTGCAGAAAGACTCATTATCAATTTGAAGTAAAGGGAAATTTTAGAACAATGGGAACGAAATCTTAATCTGGAGAAAGGGAAATTTTAGAACAAATAGAAACGAAATTTTTTTTTTAATCAGAGAAAAAGTGTCTTTTGGGTTGAGGGAGTGACCGGTGGAACTATATACAGATTCTGACCTATTAAGAATTGGAAACCCATGATAACAAAGTGGGGACATTTTCAATATAGATAATTAAGATTTTCTGACTGTCGGGTCTGACAAAAACAAGAGAAAAAAAAAAACGATTGTCTCAGTTCAAAGATATGGCCAATATTCTTCCCTGAAGTCACATCTAATTAGCGGCAGGCTGTGTTGACAAAACCCAGGTGAGAAAAAAGCCAAGATTATCATTTTTTCGTGCGTGTAAAAAAAGGCTAAATTAGATTTTGTTTTTTAGAACAAGAACGATATAAGCCCGCCCGATTGATTGCAGGAAAAAAATTAACCAAGTCTCATTAGAAATAAAAACGGTAAACGTGGCTGCGGAAAAGAAAAGAAAGAAAATGCTCGATCAGGAACCATTGGTCGAAAGCGGTCACCTGACATACGCGCCTCCCCACCAAAGGCACTATGAGGAAGTAGGGGTGAAAATAATAGCAATAATGAGAAGACAGAAATAATGCTTTTTGATTTTTGAAATTATCGAGAAAACCCTGGCGCCCGACAGACCCACCCCAGTTTGTTGCGGCGTCAATAAAAGCAGGTCCCCAGTCGAAAGAAATCAGTTGGGAGGAGTTGCAGCTGGACCGCGGGCAGGGATAGAGCCTGAACGCGGGCATCAGGCCAAATTCACTCTTCCCCCTTTGGGCAAGAGAATCCTCAGACAAGAAATCCTTCCACCCAAGTCGAAGACATGAGTTCAGCCCCGGACGGCAGCGAAGAAGAGATCACCTCGGACGACAGAGAGTTGCTGAGTTGCGCAAGAAATCCTTCCAGCCCAAGTCGAAGACAAGAGAACTTCCAGCCCAAGCAGACGAAGAAGAAGATTATGAAAGCCGCAGATTCTTTGCAGCCAAGTCGAAGACAAGAGAAGTTCTATCTTAGTCTACATGAAGAAGAAGAAATACAACTCAAATCGAAGAGAAGAATCAACTGAATGATCGATAGAAATTAGCCCCAGTGTCGAACTAGACCACCTCCGACATACATAATTCTGAAGAGTAGACAACTAAAAATCTTTAAGTTGTATGATAGAGGCTTGGTGCCATAGTCCACAAAGCGGGTCGGGAAATAAGAACAATTTTCTTTATGTAACGGACATTAGATATAAAAAGGTTGTCACCCTTTTTTTATCAGTAATTTTTTTGTCTCGTGAGTTTTTTTTTTCTTTTACTTGTGTTTTGCCACCCCGTCGGACTCAACTTGTATCGGCCCCAATCCCTGCTGGTCCCGTCTGTCTAAGATCTAAACACAGCGTGGGTAGACAGACCGGAGATCAGTACAGTTGCTTCAGTAACCAGGTATTGGAAGCGAGTTGGGAAAGGCGAGGCTGGTGATCATCCAACCAAGGGGTTGGGCGGCACGCTTGGAACCAGGAGGAGCGACCAGGAGGAGGGCGACATCACAGTTCAGCGCCCGTAACCAAGGGATTCGACCCTGGGCCAGGTGTGTAACCGTCACACATATATATATTTATTTATATTTATATACACTTTTCACACACACACACACATATATATATATATATATATATATATATATATATATATGTTATGAAGAGTAGTTGCATCTATGTAACTACAAAACTTTAAAGTAAACAGGAGTTAAATGAAAAAAAAATTTTATCAGTTCTATTAATGCTCTAGCCTTATCTTCAATATTGAGCACATTGCCTTGCTTGGGGTGAAATGATAAAAAAAAATGTCTTTCATGGACAATATATTAACTAACTCACAGAACACAAACAGACACCTTACTGCTTCTCTATTCCATATCTTTACACTATATTTGCATGCAAGTTCAGGTCCAATCAAGTACTATTTTGTTAATACATCACACCATAAACATACACTTGGAGGCCTTCTCTTAGTCTTTCACATACTGGACAAATGGTCTCATGTTTTAATCTTGTTTGCATTGGGGTGCAAAAAAAAAAAAAAAAAAAAAAAAACTAGGAAAGACACAGTGTATGCTCCCAATGAAATAAAAGGTGAAAATAATACCATGGGGAAAAATAAAAATATGAATCCTGTTTCCAGTATTGGTTAATTATTCAGGGTAATTCTATTCTCTCTCACAACAGAACTCTGACTCTTTCCTACCCCACCTCTGCCCATATCTACATCACAACAGGTAGCTCAAAACTACTCTGCCCATTCCAACTGGAGATCTGCTTATATTAATCTGTAAATGGAACTTCCCAATATCCTGCCAAATGGCATTTGATCCCAAAAGTTTATTTATTTATTTATTTTTTTTATTTCCTTTCAGTCAATAGATGGCTGCTTTGAAGCTCTATTTCTACTTTTTATTATTTTCACAGTTACAAAAACTGCCAAACTTCAGGCCAAGATAAAATCAATCACAGTTCATTTGACTTTGCAGGTGTTTTGAGCCAGTTATGTGGGAGGCCTATTGTGTCACAACCCTGATTGTTTTAATGGTTGGAGGCTATTTAAACAAGAAAGTCATAATAAAAATGCAGCAATAAGAAAAAAAAATAATGAAAATACTTTGTGAATTTGAATAGTTTTATAACATTGATTTAATATTTTTCTTTGGATGGTATACTTAAGTTGACTTTTGTATGAATACTCTTAGGAAAGGCATTTCCTTTCATTCTGTATGTGCATTAAATAGTAATGCAAAGTATCCCTGCATTCAAAAGTATTTTCTTCCATGTTTAATCAAATGTTTTCATATTTCATTATTATATAATATATACTGAATACTGAAGATAAGAAATCCACACTTACAGTTATAATCTATATTATTATATTTCTGCTTGTGGGTTTGTAATTGTAAAAAGAAAAGACAGCATATCACAGCAAAAAAAATGTTAGTGCTATACCATTACCATGCTTTAAGTGGAAGAATAAGGCAATTCCCAGTTCAATTTACAACTTATAATTGTTTGGGGTCTGCATCTGTGAGCATACTGATAATTTGATTTTTTATGTTAGTTTTTTACAGATGCTGAAAAGAAATTCAGAATGAATGTTCAAAATTCATTTAATACCAGACTCCTGCTGATTAGGGATTAACAGGAATACAAGTAAAGCTAATTTTACATTTTAAGTGTAGTTTCCTTAAGGATTAAGCATCAGGGTTGACAAATTGACTTTAATATCTATAACTGGTGGATTTTAAGCAAATATTTAAAAAATAGATATGTATATCAATATATACTCATTGACCACTTTATTAGGTATACTTTTTCTAGTACTGGGTTGAACCCCCTCTTCTCTTTAGAATTACCTCAAGTCTTCTTGACATGGATTTGACAGAAATTTGGGTCCATGCTGTTATTATGGCATCCCAAGATTCTTCTAGATGAGTTAGCAGCACATCTAGGATTCAGTATCTCCCTTTCAATCACATGCCAAAAGGTGTTCTATGGGATTGATATCTGGCAAACATGAAAGCCTCTTTAACACAGAAAACTCATTGCTGTGTCTCATGAACTAATCTAGCATATTTTTGATTTCTAACTCAGTGTGTTGTCCCACTGAAAGTGGTCACCAGAGGATGGATACACCATAGTCTTAAATTGAAGTACAAGGTCAGCTACAATACTGAGGTAGACTGCAGCATTTAAATTATCTTTTATTGGTACCAAGGGTCCCAATGCATGCCAAGAAAACATTCATTACACCAACCTGAGCCATCAATACAAGGTCGGATGAAGCCATACTTTCATGTGGTTTAGGCCAAATTCTGGCCCTGCCATCTGAATTTCTCAGCAGAAACAAAAATAGCAATGTTTTTTTAATCTTCTCTTGCCCAATTTTTGTGATCATTTGCAAATTTTAATATCAGTTTCTTTTTCTTATCTGACTTAATTTAGATATTTTGAGTATATTTTTATGTCCTATGTTGTATAACATTGATTTTTTCTGATGCCTTTATTTTATAGCTATCAACCTCAACTGGTCTATCTGTCCATGAAGTACAAATCAAAGAGAAATCTCCAGAACAAAATTACTTCTGATGCATTCAATCATTTGTAGAGCCTTTTCCATGCAACTTTTTTGTGTGCTTTACAATCACATTTTTACCATATACTGATATGCAATAAAAGAAGTAATGTCTTTGAATAAACTGAGTTAAAACTAAATACTCCTAATGCCATCTAATGACAAAAAATGAACTAAATTTTTGTTGGACAACCTAATATTTGATTGCTAACTTCAAGAGGATATTGTAAAAATGTATGGCATTTTAACAATATCAGTAATGTGTAGAGTAAATGTGTAAGTTTTTATTTTTATTGCCTTAACATAAAAAGTGATGCTTGATCAGATTTTGGGAAGTGGGTTGGAAACTTTTTAGTTTTGTACGCTACAGTAAGATATAAATAAATCTGATTATATTCACCAGTCTGCTAAAAGCAATAAAGAAAAAAAAACACTAAATATTTTTTCTAAATTCTATCAGAACTTTAGAGAGGTGTAAAGTAAATTAAAACATAAATCCGTCTTAAGTCGTTCCATATGTCAAAAGTGTCTTCATATTGTAAACTTTTAATGGAATTTAATAGTCTGTCAGGGTCAATATCTTCATAGCCAATACATTATCAGTAAAAACAAACTACATAACATAAAAAGAAGCAACCAGTCAAAGCAGAGAACACTTGAGAGCAGATTAGGCATGTGGCCTAAAGTCACTTACTGACAATTTTTTTCTACAAGATGTTTTGACAGTTTTAAAAGTTGTTGCCCATCATTGAATGACTTTTTTCTGTACTTATGTTAGAAATTGATTATTTGATAGTTGTAGCATTTATAAATTTCACATACATTGTTTTCCATTATTAAAATAATAAAATAAATGTATAGTTTTAAATTTTTTTTCTATCACAAACTTTCAAAATTATTTTTTTCAGGGGCTCAGTGAACATTAAAATTGTTGTTAAAATCCCATAATTAACAGTCTTCTAATTGAGCATACAAATCTAAAATGCTAAGGAAAAAAAAACCAAACAAAACAAAAATGATACTTGGATAATGTTATACAAGGCTTACTTTGCCTTGCAAATGAGTCATTGTACCATTTCAATGTTATTGACTACTGTACTGAGTGGTAAGCTGGCTCCATATTGGTTTTATTGTGCTTGTGGCCTTGTGTCAGACTAATTTAAGCTTAATAAATTAATTAATTATTATACAAATTGTTGATTTTTCTTTATTAAGTTGTGAAATGATAATTACTTTTATAAATATCTGTTGTGTATGGGATAAATGTTTATCTTTGACTCCGTAAATTTAACCTTCTCACAAATGATATACCTCACAGTAAAAAAATATTCAAAGACCAGTGAAATGAACAAGTATATAGTAGTGATGAGAACAAGTCAATGTATTTCTCATAACTACTTGATACAAACTTCACTTAGTATCAAAAAAACAATGACATAATTTCAACTAGAATATAAAATATATTAACAATAATACAAAATTCTTTGTTTAATGTTCTGCAAAATTACAAGCCATTTGAAATAAATGAAGTTTGTATGCAATTCAAAATCAAGTCTCTGGACGTAATTTTAGAGTCTTTTTGTGATGTGGGTTTTGAGAGTTCAGTTGAGACAGGGTGTTGACATATCTAATGTGGATGTAAACTCTTTTCTTTGTAGGTCACATATTTGACCCTATACTGATTAGCAGGTATCAACTCAGATAAATTCACATTGTCATTTCCCTTCAGAACATAGGTGATTATGGATCTCCATATATTCTTCCTCTTTATTGTCCGTGAATTACCATGCCTTCTTAGAAAAGATAGTACTGTGGCTTCTCCTTGCCTTTTTTAATATAGTGTGGCAGAAGAGAAAGTCACTTACTGAGAAAAAGAGCATGTGTGTTCTGTACAATATGCCGAAGACAAAATAACCAAAAGAAAAACAAGTCAGTCGCAGCTGTGGTCATAAATGCATCTCAGATATGCTAACGTTGTGTGTCCGCTTTCACCTGTCGACCAATGAAAAAATTGTTCCATCAATAAAAGCAATTGGTGTTCTCAAATTGGGAGAAGTTTTATTTTTTCTGCCTTATCTGTTGGCTTGCATGATGATTTCTGACCATTTATTGGGATTTGTTATATTGGATCTGCAATTCATGATTTCAACATTTCTTTCTGCCCCTGGATCTTCGAGTCTGGACTTGCAATTTTTTAATTTTGTTGTGGAATTGGGTTACCATATTAATTAGTTGAACACATTGTTTGCAAGGAAAGAAACAAGAGTTTAAAACTTTTTTGCTATATATAGTATCAGTGAAATTGCATTTTAAAAAAAAAAAATTGGGTATACACTCTCATTGGTTAATATATAGATAAATTTACTTTTCATTTTTTTAATCAAACCAGAACCAATGCATAGAAATCTATTTTTTTCAGTGTATTTTGACTGTTATCCAGTTACATCCAGTTATCTTAGCTGTTTTTGGCAAGTTATTTTTATATCAAATTTTAAGAATTTTCATTCTAGTCAGGCCTTCTGAATGGATCAAAATTGATATTTATTTTTGAAGGTGATAACATATTCATGATCTATTTGAATTATTAATCCACCAAAGGAACAAATAAAATTATCAATGTCTGATACTTACATTTGTGATTGTCAATTTACTTTAGCTTGGCACATCGCATGTATGGGGCACTCAGTGAATAATGTGTCACTCTTGAGTTTACCTCAAAATTGTATTATAAATTATCAGCCACTCTATCCTTCCTTTTACTTTGGAATAAATACTTTTTTTATAAAAATACTTAAGGAAAAAGTAGAAGTGATGTGCAGAGGGAAGCATTTTAAAATAACACTAAAAGAATGCCTATGAAACTTATATGCTATTCTATATATCAACACACTTGGAACATACGTTTTCAAGTTTCTTTAATACTTAAAAACATCTGATGTTTGGTCATTGAAATACTGCTTTCTTACTGCTATCACTTCTGAATCATTGAAAAATTTATTTCCTTTCAAATTGTTTTAATGTTTGGAAACAGGAAATAGTAAAATGGTGAACAGGTCTTACTGAAAGTAATAAACTTTGTGCAGCGTACTTTAGTTGTTTTTCTTTCAACAATTCTTTTAATAAGAGTAATATTTGCTACTAATTGTTTAGCTCTTCTGCAGATAGTCAGTAAAATACATTCCTGATCTCTAAAAATATGTAATGATTATTCTTGCTGATTTAGGTGGGGAGGATCTTGAATTTCTTTGGTCATAGAGAACCCAAGTACCATCAATGCACCAACTGATATTTTATCTCCTTATCAGAGTGGGATAATCATATTTTACCATCAGTGACAAGTTGTTCCAAAAAAAAATCATCAGGTCAGTGAAAATATTGCAAAATTAACCTGAAAGTGTTCACTTGATATTGTTTAACATTTCTGGTTGGTATTAAAACCTTTTGGCACCAACTTGGCTGACAGCATTTGCATAACAAATTGCTCATGAATTATAAACCAAGCACTTTAGTTGGATATCTCTAATGTCCCAGCAATTGTTTGGACCAAGATTTATCAATCAGCTGAAATTATGTCATGAACATGATTGGCAATTTCAGGAGTAGACATTATTTAAGACCTTTGAGATTAGGCTGCATTTTAGATTTCAAAATCTCCACACCAGAAGTTGGCATGCCACTTATTCAGAATTGATTATAAGTATGGCACACTTTTCACCCAATATTTGCATTATACATTCATGGATTTCCTTTGGAGTTTCTTTTGCAGGAAGAACAATTTCAGGATGGCCTAGATTTGAACACTTAGAAATTTTACACTTTCCACTGACATCAAATCAGTCAAGGATTTGAAACAAATTCAAAGGTAAGCGCAAGGAGACTACAAGTTGATGCTTTACACTCTGCCCAGCTACAATGATGAAATACTGCTCAAATTTTTGGAAATAGGTTGAACTGAGAACTTTTCAGCATTGTATAGTACAAAATCTTTGAAAAAATAAAGGTTTCAAAAAACATAGATATGAAAAACTTCAAGCTCAACAGAAAAAATTAACAGGACAGATATGAATGGAACTGTGTATTTTAAGCAGCTTCAATATTAAATTTAGAAAAGATAAAGAAACAGAATTTGGACTGATAACAAAACATGGGAAAAATATTTATCCAAATGTGAACCTTTCTCAGAAGCGTTAAGCCAATGCCAATTCAGAAACCACCTGTGCATGAAAACTGGAAAATCTCTCTTGAACTAGTTGCCAAATTGAATAACATGTTTACTGATGTGCTAAACTCTAACAGAGAGTGACACTATTACCACTTAGGAACATTGCAATGAAACAATTAATATAGTGGAGCAGTTGTCAGAATTAGCAGGAAACAAATTATTGATGTCAAAAAAAAAAAAAGATTGGGGCAGGGATATAGCTGGCTAATAGCAATCTATTACACTGCTAGCCAAAATACAAATATTTCCAGAGACCCACTAACCTCCTCTAAAAGTACATCCAGGAAAAAGAAAGGGTAAATAAAGTGGTTGAAACTCAAGAATATTTTTGTCAGTTTGTTATTTTTGAAGCTTTAAAGAATCATGTTGAAATTGAAATTAAAAGTAAATAGTCTTTCTCTATGTGGTTAAAAATAATGTCCAGTTGAAGTAATTCAGTGTCAACACTGTATTACTACAATTAATACTTAAATACCATATCTCTACTTACATAACACATTTAATTTAAAAGTGAACTGCATACATTTCTTCATAATAAAAATGTAAAAGCATTTAATAGTTTTTAATTAAATATCATTTTGATATCATTACTTATGCTAAGTTACTTATTGTTTATGGCTGTGTGCATAATGTAGCAGTTACTGGTTTAGTAAGTGGAATCAGTATCTCAAGTTTAAATTCTGGCTGAGGTTACCACATTCACTTTTACACAAATGCCCAAGGGAAAGGTATAAATCCAACAGCTATGGGTTAAATAGAAGAATAGACTGGGTCATGATTGGAAACCAGTCTAGAAGGACATCTCTGGAGTCAAAACATTCAATAGTTGAAATTAGCCTGCTCACCCAGCTAGCTGGGTAGTGATATTTAATATCTAAAAATACTGTGACCAGCAGATCTGATTTGGCACCTACAGTCTAGGAGATCAAGGTGACTAATTACTAAGATATTAATATAAAAAGAAACTTAATAAGCATCTAGTATTAATTTATATTGTTTTAGATATTGTGGAAATTTTAAGAATTCCTGCTACTTAAATTTCCAGCTTTCTTCCTTATATATCATAAACTATAAGATAAATTAAATTTATAAAAAGTTTTTCGGATACAGATATGAAAGAAAAATAAGTAAATATTCTTTTAGATACTCCACTGCCAAAGAGTTGTGAGTTCAATACCTGGTTAAGGCAGTGGAGAACTTGGAGAGGTAAATTAACAGGAGATAACTGATAACTGACATCCATTAGACATGGCACATGGAACTAGAACAGTCTACTCCAGTGAGCAAAATAAAAGGTTCAGTTTGACATTCCAACCACCTGAAGAAGGCTGGAGTGTACGATGACTGAAACATTGTGATAAATATGGCAACCGAGATGAGGACAATAGTTCGAATAATCTAAATAGTGTACATAATACCTCATCTCAGAAAATATAGACAGATTCTAAAAAATAATGAATATTTGGTTTACATGAGTACAGAATTTAATTATCAACTGAATTTAAAATCTTTTTAAACTGGCACTCACTAATAAAAAGAAAATATTCAGATCTGTTTTAGAATTGCTGTTTTGTCAGTTGCAGCCATGAAAAATAGTGAACAGATGAAATCAAAAAGCTAGATAAGCTCCAACTACTAGAAAATTTCTGTTCTGATTTCTTGGATGCACAGTTACTTCTTAGTGAGTATACTAAATACTTTAATGTTTTTTAATGATATACTCTAACTGAATGACACTATATTAAGAATGACATTGGAATCCGTCATTGACACTGAATAAAATAGTGATTTTATAGATTTAAAATTTTTATCACATTTTCTGATCCATACTCTTAAAATTTGAAATGTGCATATTTTACATGAATAATGTATTTTAATTTAATTTATAATTAACATGAAGAATAAATACAACCACTCAATAACTTTACTCTATTCCTGGGTGAGTATACTTTATTTGTATGCCTGGAGTAATTTAAAAGTATGTAATATATATAAGCATTAACAAAATTTCTTGAAGGAGTAAGATTTATGGCCATATCATGTTGAAACATTGGTTCTCATATGATCACTGCAGTTAAACAACATTGAGCCTGTTCAGTACCTAGATGGATGACTGCTTGAGAATACCAGGTATACTGGATATATGCGTGTGTGGGGAGGGGAGATTGTAATGGATAACAACTTGGAATAGGAGTGCAGAGTTTAAATTCCAGTCAGGTTCATTATATTCACTCACACGCACCTTGGGAAAGGTATGAATTCTCCTCCCCAGTTATGGGTTAATTAGTAGGACTTGTATTAGTAAATTGTTATTACCTCCCC
The DNA here is from genome assembly GCA_903632075.3 of Acanthosepion pharaonis. Taxonomy (NCBI): domain Eukaryota; kingdom Metazoa; phylum Mollusca; class Cephalopoda; order Sepiida; family Sepiidae; genus Acanthosepion; species Acanthosepion pharaonis. Next base: position 3,607,879 of record CAHIKZ030005555.1, read on the forward strand.
AAAAATTTTAAAGTCTAAAAATATTTTCTGCTTTTGAATAATCTGCAAAAGGTTGATAAACCATAAAAAACAAATACAGAACTGAAGCATAGGATTCACTTTCAGTAAAATTTTATATGTCATCATGATTAGTATTTTACAAGATTTAAAAAAAAATTATGGCCTTCTTCATATCAATAGGAAGTGGTCAGATAACAGAAAATAACTAAATTAAAGAGGATTATTATTGATATAAATCCTTTTCTCATCAATATTTTTAACATTTTGCCACTCATAATTATTATTGTGTTATATAATATTATCTATTTGGATGGAATTTCTTTTTCTCTAGCACTCCATCCTAGAGTAAACATCTTTATTTGAACCTTAGATTATCAATGTAGAGGAGTTATAGCTCTAAGTAAATAATTATAAGCCCCCTAATGTTTATATATACAAAAAATACATGTAAAAATTAGAAACATCAAGATGTGGAAAAGACAAAATGAGTATTATCTGGTTGTATTATGATATTGGGAAAATGAGAGACAGTAATACTGAGTAAAATTGTGAGTTTGGGGTCAAATGTAGATCAAATATGCATCAGAATCTAACAGAAGCATAGATAAAGTATAAGTAAAGTATATGGACTATGTTTTTCATAGGTGTGTGTAATGAGTGTCCAGATAATTTAGTTAGAAAATACAAAAATTATTTGGGATTTTCTTACTTTAAACTTTTGTTGAGTGCTAAAAGATGAATGTTACTATTATGACCTGAAAAGAAAAAGAAGATAAAATTTTTGTTGACACACATGTTAACAACCTGTCTGTGTGAATTGCTTGTCCAGATAGTGAGAATATCACATTTTTTTGTGTGTAGAAGAGGAAAGTGGGGTTGATTCTCACTGGTTTAGAATGAGTGAATTAATGATAATTATAATTGTTATAATTCACTATAATTAATTTTTAGTTGTTTACTTGATTCATTTTTTATTTATGTATTTCTTTATGGATGTGACATCTATTAAAAATCGTTTCATATTTGTTCCTTTTCCTGTCACAAATGTTTAATTTGAATGATTATTTTTAATTCAGTATATATGTATCAGTGAAGCAGTGTCCCCTGCCAAAAGAGAAAGGAACAAAGATTCTGCCACTTGGCAACAACTGGTAACAAGTGCTTCAAAATGGTTGTTCTTGATATATAACTGGAGGAAAACAATCATGATAGCTGTTGTTTGTACTTCTACAATCAATGGAAGTTGTCGCTAGATTATTTATAATATTGAACTGTTGTGATTTTTTTGCTCAGTGGAAGTTGTGGTGAGATTATTTACTGGTATTAGGCTTTTTGTTTACCGTGAGTTTTGTTTGCTAAACATTTGTTTATTGAATTAACCAACTTCCTAAGAAGCTATTTCTGCAGCTTAAGAAAGATGTCTTGGATTAAAATTGATACCCAAATTTGATAAAACAACAACCAGTCCATGATTAAATAGAGAGAAGTTGAACTGGTAGATAAACCATGTGACAAAAAGAAAATTAAGGTAGTCATTTCACTTTGTTTATCTGGTGGCACATTCATTGTATACTAAGTTAAAAAAGAAAGACCTTACAGTGATAAAAGAACCATTGTACTCAGCATTTGCAACTGATTCATTCATTATATATGAACAACTATGAACATATTCTTGGCAGAATTATACTGACTGTCAATGCCCCTTGGTATAACTCTCTCTGTGCATTTGTATCTAGGTTATCAGAAAATGTGAAGCAGCTTCTTCATGCATCTCCATGAATGGATTCTATGAATATTAACTGTTGGCCCAAGCCAGGACAATATTGAAGAATGAAGCAGAAATATAGAATTTAGCTATGGCAGCTACATGATTGGTATACAAAATGGTGGAACCAGTATGAATAAAAGACTAAGAAACTGCCAAGTTTATGCTGCAGGTGTCATGTGTCTAATTATATAACTAGAGATGGCTTACTTCAATCAGGAAGGATAAGAACAGTCATGTGATGAAGAACAAGGAAAAATACAATGTTATCTCTGCTAAGCATTAGGTCACATTTCATTAGATTGCTTGAGAAACAAAATGGAGAGAAAAGACATCAGCACCAGACACCTCCCCCAGAAAAACATAAATGTGATTCTACCTGTAATTGAAGTCCAGATTGATGGAAAAGTGTGCATGATTTTGGTGGATTCTGAATGTTCTTGTTTAATTTTCAGCTATGGAGAAGGAAATATATGGATGTGCTAAGTGATAACCGAAAAAATGTGTTAGTGTTGTGAAATTGGCAGTATCAACGTTAGTAGATGTAATGTGGATTTGGTTAAAATTTAAGTTTTGGTAGTAGATGGAAAGCCATTAGAATTTGACCAATTTCTTAGAATTAATGCCATTAAGACACTAGATGGCATCCAGATCAACACAGAGCAGAGTGTGCTTTACTAAGGAAGAAATATATGTGTGTAGCCATTTGGATCAAAGAAGTAGAATAATGACAAGGTATCATAGGGGTGTTAAAAGAATTGATGTACAGGAAGCAGTGTTCTATACCTGAAGTGATGTACTTACAGCTAAGGATGATGCCTCATTCTCAGCTTTTCCTATCAATAAGATCTACAAATACAAGGTGCATCTTAAAGGCATTGGTGCAGTACCTTTAACAGGACCTGTATGGTGTGTACAAGATGGGAGATATTGTCTGGATTGAAACAGCTTAAAACCAATGTGTGTCAAAATTTGGATTATAGAGGGTGACGCAGATCATCAATCCATCATGGTTGTCAAAAGTTACATAATCTCAGTCAAACATTCTTTAGCAAGAAGTGAGAAGTTGATCATTCTGATTGACATGGCAACATTTTGTGAAGCTCTAGAGGTGAGTGATGCAGTTGGTGAAGAGCATAGGCATTATGGAGTAAAAGTAGCACTCTGTGTTAAGCACTCCCTGGAGCACCAGAAAAAACATTCTATATCTTTGCTGTGGTCAGGAGATTTATAGCAAATGTGTTGGCAAAGAAGTGCTACTTGTGAAAAGAAGAGGAACAAAGTTTACACCACCTATCAACAAACAATTATAGGCACTTTAAGATAGTTGCTCTCTGGAGGAAAACAGCTATGGTAGATCTTGTTATTTTACACTGTGAAAGTTGCAGCAAGGCTATCAACATTTATGCTTCTTCATCCTTTATGTTTTTTTAACCATTTTGCAATACAGCAACTTACAATTCCAATTTCTACATGTTAAAATATCTCCATGAGAAATACAAACTTACTGTAAAATTTTCTATGTAAGATTTTATGAATAATGACCAGATTGAGTTTTTTCTATAAGGCATAAAATGTTATTTATATATTATAAAAATAGTTCAAAATAAAATGTTGGTGAAAGTTCAAATAACCAATTCAATGTGTGTGACTGTAAGAAAATAATATAGTTTTACTTTAAATAACTTGTTCTTTGAAAGAAACGGTTTATAAGAAGAGAAGTATCCAACACAAATCTGAAAATAATGTTATGGTTGTTTTGCATTAAGTGAGGCTTGTGAGACTACAAGTAACATTATCTTTGGTTAAGGCCAAGTCTGACTAAATAAACAAATATCTAACCTAGAAGATTACAAGTATGACTGTATGGCAAACTAATTATGTAAAAGTCATTTAGTGCCAAACAAGTTTTTGAAATAGAGTCTTCTAGTCATTAATTATCAGAGATTTTTAATTCATTCAAAATTGTTCCACACATATTCAAAAATCTGTAGCACCAAAGTATTCTCATAGAAATATTTTCATCTTGTCTAAAGATGATTTAAAATTGTAAAATTGACAGGGAAAAACTAGAATTATCTAAAAGAAACTTTACCTTTATTCACCAAATAGTTTTAATATATATTGAGATTAAACTGGCTTATTAAGAAAAAAAATCATTTTTTACAATCTTTTTCATTTCATTTATTTATGCATATTTACAAATTAAAACAATAATAAAACCAGCAGTTGCTTGAGTTAGAAATACTTTAGCTTTTTGATCCTTCTTCTTTAAAATGGCCCCATTATAAATTTCATAAATGATTGTATTTTCTGCTTGTAACTTAGTCTTTCTATCAAACTACTTTTTATAACACCTCAGGATTCATATTTTTTTTTTTTTACTATTGTTCACCCAACACAAGGCCTAAGAGACACTCAAGATTGAGAGTTACTGAATAAAGTTGTTATAAGGGAGTAAGGGGAGGAAGTAAGAAGTGCATATTAGGGAGATAGGTAGGATAGATAACAGTTGATCTGAAGAGGTTAAGATTGTAGTGATTGGAGAAGCATCATCACAGGAGTCTGTTCCACAAAGTAAGTTCTGGAGATGAAGCTGTCTGAATTGGTCTTCCTAAGGTATTCTGGCTAATTATTATTATTATTATTAATAATAATAATGAAGATGATGCTGTCATTAATCCAGAAGATGATAAAGGTGGATAGAGAGTAAGAAAAAACAAGCTATGTAATTTGATTGAATGTTTATGATGCTCTATGTTGTAGCTCAAAGAGATTGTAATTTTGGTTGGTTAATTTTTAGACTAATCAAAGTTTTTTTGTTAGTCCACAAGTGTACTCTGAAGAAAGTCATTATTAAACACAAAGAATTGTTTTTATATTATTTTGCGGGTAATATCAAATGGCTTAGATATATTGTGTTTTTCAATTTCCCACTAAAACTCCAAGGTCATATAGATATCATAGTACATATTTATTAAGCTTATGGCTATAAATGTTATATTCTTAGTGAGTATATATTAATTTTTAAATTACATAAATAAATAACATTTGTTTGGTAATAATGTAGAACTGCCAACTTATTTTTTTCAATGGTAATTAAAACCTTGTAATGGAAGCATAAACTACAAGAAGACAGAATGCATGGTCATCAGTAAGAGGAAGAGCTCGAAATGCGATTTGCAGGTCAGGAACACTAGAATCAGGAAGTTTAAATATCTGGAAAGCATCTTAACAGAGGATGGTAAGTGTGACATTGAAATCTGTCGATGTATTCAGATGGCCAAGGACGCATTCCAAAAGCTGGGCAGAGTATTGTGAGACAGGAGGATTTCTTTGGTAACAAAGAAAAGAATACTGAGCTGTTACAAGACATCTGTCCTTCTTCATGGCAGTGGATGTTGGATGATTTCCTCAAAGATGAAGAAGAGACTCAAGGTGACAGAGATGTGGTTTTACAGAAGGATGCTAAGGATATCATGGACCGAGCATGATGAGAGCAATGATGAGGTCTTAGAGAGGTTGTAAACAAGGAGGTGACTTATACTTAACATCAGAAAGAGGCAGCTGAAGTTTCTGGGACACATAATGAGGAAGAAGGGCCTGGAGAATCTGATACTCATGGGTCGAATAGCGGGAAAGAGAGACACGGGAAAGCAGCGTGTAGCATACCTGACGAGCTTGAGCAGGTGGATGACAGAACATGGTTTTGAGGAGGAAGCAGAGGGAAGGAACTTGCTGAGAGCTGCAAGGGATGGAGGGAGGTGAGGAGCCATGATCGCCTAAGTCCTGAAAGAACATGGCATATAAAAAGAAAGAATGTTGGGATTTGCAAATGTTCACTTACCATTTTTAGAAGTCTGTCAAACAAAGACTGCTCAAGTCCATCTTCATTTTCTGCTTCACTGCCCTGAATAGTTGGATCCAGTTGCTGTTCAATAAACAACATTGTTTAAAGTAAAAATAAAGAAAAATCATTTATTCAGATTTAGATAGATCTTCAAAAACAGGAATTACAAAAATTCTATTTTTGTACAAGGAATAGAAAATTTTCAAAATTGTGACTTAACAGAACTGACTTAAGTTGCCTATTTGGTTTTACATTGAGCACATTCTGGCTTTGCAAGCTGTTAACTGTGAATTCAGTTTAAACTGGTTATAATAAAAATATGATTTTGCATTTGATTTGACTCAGTCTAAATAAATTCCCATTTACGTGAATGTTAGTTATCTACAATAAAATTAAAAAAAAATATTTAAATACTATTTACTTATTAGCAACTAAGGTATGTCGAGGCTATATCACTTTTTCCCATAATTTCACCCTAAGCAAGGTGATAAAACCACTAAGATGCAAGGGATTACTAAGAGTGAAAGGCAAAAACAATAGAGTGAAGGAAACTGAGAAAAATGTTATTGAAGAGAAAGGACAATAAAAGAATAGGATCCAAGAAGACAGAAGATGGTCATTGATGTGGCATTTAAATTTTTATAGATTTTAGTTGACAGGAAAGTAAAATTCTGGAAGATAGTTCCATAAGTAGAAAATGTGAGAGAAGAAACTATTAGAATAGAACTTACAGTTACATCTAGCAATTTCAACAGCAAAATGATGAGACCTATCTGCCAATCTCGTACTATACCTAAATTCATGAAGTCATTTTAACTTATATTAACATAGGTTTATGCATGATTTATAAACTGTTAAAGTTTCATTAGAAATTTAAAAAAAAAGAAAGTAGCTTCATGCAAAATACATAGTGCATATTCAAGTTGATGTTTTATACAAAAAATATCTTCTTTAATGGGTCATATCAGTTCAAATTGAACCTGATGGAAGTGGAGTTGGAAGGATGACTTTTTATTTGGTAAAGATAACTTATTTGTGGACTATAAACTTAAGTAACAACTTCCAAATTTTATGAGTCAAAATTATGAAAGATAGGATTCATTGTTACATTGCCTTAGGCAAACATATTGCCATAGCTGCAGTACATTGGTCCCCCAAAGACCCTGTTGCATGCATGCACTTGAAAAATATCTTGAAGTTTTCAAGTAATTAATTTTTTTTATAATATGGTAATTAAAATTTTAAACCACCCTATATAACATCTCCATTAGACCTTACCTGCTAAACTATGTTGGATTCATAATTTCTGGTATTTGATTGACCAGACATGTCTGATTTTTAGTTCTTGGTCACTAAAACTACTCTAAAATGTCACAAATATAAAAAATGCAAAATATTTTCAAAGAAATTATAAAAAATTAATACAAACCATTGGATCTCCAACAAGCAGTAGCTTTTCACAGCCAAATCTTGCCAATGGTAGTAAAGATGCTGGTTCTGTCATCTGACTACATTCATCAAGGAGAGCAATCTACAACAATTAATTAGTCATTGTAGTTTCTTCTTTTACAGTGTAGCAAAGTTGTTTTGGAAGCAGAGATTAATAAAAACAAAAGTTCTTTATTTTTTTGTAATAGAAGAAATGTTTAACATTCTGCAGGAGTGTCTGGGTAAAATTTTGTTAAAAATACTGGGTAGTTTTAAAGCTTTAACATAATGAAGACTAGTTCTTATGAGTTGGACGAATAATCTTATCTGGGTTTGATTGAATTAAAATTCTCAGCTCAATAAAAGAAAAACAACTTCTTTGGGATGAGGTCCAAATAATAGATAAGAACCTAACTGGAGAGTGTATTTGAGTGTGTTTTTGATAAAAATCTACATAATCCAGATGAATATAGAGTTCAATGCAGTTGTATGTGCTTATGCATATTGAAAAAAACAAAAATAAAATTTAACAATTAGTCTTTACAGTCTCATATAGATCAAAATGTTATATATGTTTGGTTGAATAATCTCGACATATTATGTCTATTTATTTTAATTTTAATCCTCTCAGATTCATGGATCAGTTCTTAATGTTGTTATTAAACTCATTAAGGAAGGTGCCATAGTTTTTTTCAATTCTTTTATTTTCCCAAGTACTTTCAATCTCATCCAAGATCATCTTCAAGGGTGAATTACTAAGACAAAAAATTAATGTAATTGATAGTTGTGAATTTTTTTGCAAATGCAGATGAAATGTGTTCTGTTTATTCATAAATTAATGTTACCTAACAGAGGTAACTTAATTTATATTTGTAAAAAAAAATACAATTTAAGTATTTTGAAAGATTGTTGTTATCATTGTAATTTTTAAAAAGTTATAAGTTAGGTACTTTAAAACCTTGCTGTTATAGACATTTTGAAACATTGTTACTATACTCATAATCAGTCTTATTTAGTATTGGTTGTATTTTTCTTATACAGAGGACTTCAAGAATTTAAAATTTTTGTTTTTTATTTTCATGGTGGAGTATACTTGTATTGTCAATTAATATTTCTCTAAATCGTGAATGTGGACAGGAATGTTCCTTTAAACGTTGTGCAATAGAGCTTTAATCCAATATATGTAATGTAAGTCTCCTCAATAATGTTGTTGTCATGAAACCAACATATATATTTACTTTTTTGTCAGAGATACAATCACCCAAAGGACATTTATATTGATATACAATGTTGGTCTTTTGCAAAACATTAGTTGATGGAAAATATTTATTGCGGATGATTAAGTTGGTTGTATAAAATTTAGTATAGTATATAATTAGTATATAATTATTTTTTTTTACTGGGATCACTGGGGCATATATTAGTATTTATGTAGTATTTATGAGTTTTATTAGGGTTTTTTTCATCTTTCATAGCAGCTGTTTCTGAGCCACAGACTGACTTTAAAGCCAACACCAATTTCACACATGAGGGCAGATCTGACCAGCAAAGGACCAAATGGCAGGCAAGCTTAACCAGACCATCAATAGCAACACCAAGGCGCTTCCACCAACAGTATTGCCTTTGATCAGCAACAAAAGCTGCAGCAGAGACTAACTACCAATTGCTCCCACAAGTCTATCTCACTCAACTACATATGTGTGTTGATTTTCTCTATGTGTGTATTTCGACTACTATCTTGTGTTCTACTCCAAATGATCTCTCAGTCTCCCACGGCTTTTATACAGGGTGCGATGGATAAAATGTCATCTAAATTACACAAAAATGAAAATAACACTGACAACTCATTTTAATAGTTATATTTACCAAAATTAGACAAAAATATCTTGAAATACTAAAGAATAAATTTATTCAATAAAATTGACATTGGCTTCAACCATGGCTTCCAGATGACTTCAAAATCTCCTGCAACTGTTACTCTTCTGGATGGTCTCCTTGTTTAAGTTGGTGAATGCTGCATAATCCTTGCATTCAGTTGATCTTTGGTGTTACCAGGAGTTTTTTTGGTCTCTTGTTCACCTGCCTCACACATTATAATCAAGGGGGTTGCAGTTTGAGGAGTTAAGTGGCTAGATGTAAGGGGTGATGTGTTTTCAGAAATTGTCTAACAAACATAACTGGATTCTCTTGCTTGTGTGGCATGGTGCCGAGTCCTGTTGCCAAACATAGGGTCTTCCAGCAGCCACCATCTTGACCCAGGGCAGCACTACCTCCTCAAGGCACGATGTAGGCCTCTGTGTTGAGTCTGAGGCCCACACCAACAAATTCAGGAGTTCTTTTCTTATCAGAACGTTCAGAATGAGTTTTCCAAGCTGCTATACCTTCGTAATTACCATTAGACTCAACCAACTCTTTCCAAATTGTCTGCACTGTATTCAGATTGACATCCACACACTTTGAAATGTTCATATTGAAGCTCCTGGTACAAATGCCAAGCAGTACAGCATACTGTTTCCAAATTTCTAGGGGAGTGAATTGTGTCATGGTGCTCTTTTTCTCACAGGTGGTGCCCAACTGACCCTACTATACTGTGCAGTTAATGAAATCAAAAACAAACAACACATATGTGTGAAATTAAAAATATAAAATGGCAACAATTTACCCATCACACCCTGTATGATACTCTGGAATGAGTAAAAGATCGAACTTTGCAAATCTTAAAGAAATAAAACCCCTTTTACTTATCTCAACCATGTCTTATCTCCAATTGTTGTTTTGTCATTTCCACTTTTTTTCTTGGTAAGGCTGCCATTACAGATTTTACATTTTCTCTTTATTTTTAACAGAAATTTAAAAAACTTATTTCAAGGAAATAATTTTATTTTAATAGATGGATTATATTATTATATGCAATAATTCTGTCTAAAGAAAAACTTAGAAAAAGTTAAGGGAAAAAACACTTAGAACTCACAGGAAAATTCATTTTTTCCAGACAGGTGAATGAACAGGAAGCACAAGTCACACCAACGACTTTGACAGCATGTAATTTCTGGAAGGATAAAAAGTAAAACTAAGAAGCTGAAGTAAATTTTCTTTTACATTTTTTATAAATTGATGAAAAGACATATACAAACAGCTTTCTTTAATTTTTTTATTTCTAATATTCACTAAGTGTAACTTAGTATAGGTTGTGTTACATCAATTAGTTTGGTTTTACCAGGTACACAGTCCTGATGGTGAACTCAAATAAAACAGTTAACTAAATGGAATTGATAAACAAACATACAATGCTGATGATTGTGAAGAATGAATTTAAGAAAAACCTAAGAATAACAGCTAATAACTTAAATAAGATAACCTTGCCTATTATTGTCCTAGATCTGGCTTCTATAAACAATTACATTCAACTTAATTACAATTAACAAGAGATAAAAGTAGTAACAATAGTTCAATTATGGTGATCCAATTGTTCAATAACACCTGAGGTATACTTTTCAAAATATTATTATAATATTGCATCAGTATTTTAGTCAATTAGGCTTATTCTATTTAATCAACTGTTTTATGTAAGTCCTCCAAGACAGTGTACCTGGTAAAGAATAGTTAAACTCACCAATTTTACAAGGACTAGATAACTCTGATGAAAAATCCACATACAAAATTCTGGGAAGTATTTAAATACTAGATGAGGTAACCAGTATTGGTTGAAGGAAAAAGTAATGAAGACTCAAAGTTTATTGAGTAAACTCTAACATATCTTTAATAAATGGATTAATATAGCAAACAGTATTCTGTTGTCCTGGGTATGACGATAAACGACATCTGTGTCCTGGGTAAGACGATAAACTATGTCCAACAGAAAGGCCTCTGATCAGGAGGTTTTGAGGAACGTGGAACCACCTCTTAATTGCTGGTGTTCCCTGGTCCACACTGACCTGGGGTGGTAGCACCTGTTAGGGTCCCAGCTATTGGGCAAATAGTTAACATCCAAACTTGTGTAAAAATAGGTTTTAATACCAGAAATACTTTGTAATTAAAAAAATTATTACCAGCAATAATTTTTGAAGGAAAAATTATCATCAGCAATACTTAAAAAAAAAAAATACCAGCAATACAGTTATACATTCTTTGAAAAAAATATGACCAGTTATAGATTTCTTCAAGGAAAAATATTACCAGGAATAGATTTTTGAAGAAAAACACATTACCAGCAATAAAAATTTTGTCAGCATTAAATAACCCATTGAGGTTTGATATGCTGTAAAACAAAAGAAAAGAAACTAAACAGTATTCTGACAAATTGCAAAAAGAAGAGGTTTTATGTTGATAATGCTTCTGGATAAACAACATTAGTCATCTTTCCTTCTGGGGAAGCAATGAATAAGTTTAGTTGGAGATCCTATTCTTAAAAAATCCACATAAAGCTGACTTCAAAAAGCACAATGGCATGAATTTAAGTTCAGGCTGGCCCTGAAACTTTTTGTAATTGCAAAGCTTGGTTTCATTTAAAATTGTAGGCACCTGAAGTCAAAAGAAAGGTTAGTTAGAATTATAAGGATTCTTAGAATGAACACACTATTATCTCATTTCCCAATACCAGACATAATCTGCTGTTGGGAAGGTAGAAGCTTGAGCTTGGCACAGAAAAATTTTATTGAAAAATATATTTTAATGTAATATGGAATATTAGGTATGCTTCTAGAAAGTTTCAGTTCACCTAGAAAATTGCATTTCTAGTTTAATACAAAAGCTCAGAGAATGTTTCGGATAGTTTGTTATTCTCTAGAAAATATCATATTTCTTATATAAGATAGAAAGGGAACTTCCAGCTATAAAATTCTGTACCCACTTCTAGAAAGTTCTATACCACTAAAATCTCTGTCATATTTTCATGCATCATTCAATGATCTCAGCAGTCAGAACTAATATCACCTGCCCCCATCATTTGTGGACTTGGAAAAAATTTTAGTATTTCATCATAAAATCATTATATTTCTCATTTCACTAGAAATAGCAGTTTTGCCCTAAATTGACTTATGGTAACATTACAGGTCAGTGCCATTGATCCAATGTTTATCTTTAACATAAGTTTTTCTTATAGTATAACTTTAGTTCCTAGAGTCCAAGTGGTTGGTCACCCATAAAATGCATGAAACCAAGCAAATAATCTCTGGCTTTATTAGTATATATAGTAGGAGTAGTGACATTTGTTCTGAAAACCACATGACAGTCACCAAAGAGTTTTGATTTCTATATCTACATTGTCTATATCTACAAATCCTCTTTTTCAATATTGAACACTCTTCACCCATAAATATAGCAAATTTTAAATACCATAACACACACACACACACTATATATATATATATATATATATATATATATAAAAGCTTTATACAGATGTCTGCTGAGACATATTTGTGTTTGTTCAACACCTCCAATATTAACTTAGGGTTGATAATACAACTATGTTATGTGGACCTTAGTTATAGATTCTGGGATAGAGACAACATAATCTTATTTGATCTTTAGTTTGAACAATGTCAGTATACTCAAGCCCATGGTCACAATGACATGTGATATGTGCTAGCACAACGATCAACAACTTTCTAACAGTCCTATTTACCTAACTCATGATATAGTTTTCAAGCACTAGCATGAGGCACTGTATAGTCTCTCACAAGTTTGGTTGTTTTGACTACTGGCAGCTCTGTAACAGTGTGTTAAATAAGGGTAAATCTTCTCTTCAATCAAATTGAAGTGCTATCATCTGCCAATAAAGCGGAATGCTTTGCTCATAAATTCTCTTCCATTTCTACTCTTTATTCATTAGGAGTACTTTTACCTGACTTTCCACTTAAAACTGAGTCTCTACTGTCTGATACACATAATTCCATCCATGGTTTCTGCTATTATCTTCAAACTTGATTCTCACAAGGCATGTGGACTTCATGGTATTTCTGCAATTGTCTTTAAGAAATGTGTCCCTCAACTGAGACTTATTCTCTTCACGCTCTACAATAGATGTCTTGCCGTTTCATGCTTTCAAAATTGTTGGAAATACATCTTCTGGAGTTCTTATTTTTAAGAACTCTGGCAAACCAGCTGATCCTTCAAACTATTGACTTATTAGTCTTCTATTTCTTTTTGGAAAAGTACTAAAGGCAACTCTGAATTGGTTATGCATCTCACCCCAGAGATAAACTTTTCAGATAAGCAATATGGCTTCCACTTCTCTAGGTCAACTGCCAATGTGTTGACAGTTAATTGCTGAAAGTGTCTGTCAAGCTTCAGATAAGAATAGCAAAGCTCAGGCTGTTGCTTTAGATATTTTTGAAAGTGTTTGACATGCTGGCCTTCTTCTTCACAAGTTAAAGGGTTAGGTGCTTCCCACAATTTCATTGATTTGATTCAATGTTTTTTATGAAACTGTATAATGAAAGTTGTTCTTAATGGTCACTTTTTGTATTAATGAAGGTGTCCCCACAGAGCTCTATTCTTGGGCCTATTTTGTTTCTTATTTTCATTAACAAACTTCCTGATGTTATCAGTTCCTGGCTCAGTATCCATGCTGATGACATATTTACTTCTGTCTTATTAGTAAGTCTGACAGGTTTAATAAAATCAAATTGATAGGTGATCTTGAAAATGACTTTCATTCTGTTGTTAACTGGAGCAAGAAGTGGCTTGTAAATGTTATTACCTTCAAAATGAAACATATCTATTAATCATCTTAAAGAACCTTTTTTTGATTTCCATCAGCATGGTTGATGCTAACCTCCAGGAGAGTAAGTCACTGCACTTTTTTGGTCCAATGTTTTCCACTGACATGAAGTGAAATAATTGTATTGAAACAATTGCTAAGTCTGCTGCTATATCATGCAAGATAATTTTTCTCAATAGAAACTATCTTGCAAATTTATGAATCTACCATTTTTCTGTGCATTAAACAGTTCTGCTACATCTGATCTGTTGCTTCAGTTATATATCTAGAGATTCTTGACAAAATCCAAAGAACAATCTGTAACATTATCGGTCTTGATCTAGTATCTTTGCTTTAATCACTTTTTCACCACTGTAGCATAGTTTCTATATTTTTTCTGTAAATATTTTTGCAGTAATTGTTTGGATTAATTTTCCTCTTTGGTACTTCAACTTCATGAATTTAAGTGCAGTACTAGATTGGCAGCTAGGTCTTACAGTTTCACTGTTGAGGTTGATGCTTTTAACCGTAATTTCTATACTAATAGTTTTTTCTTCTGCACTTCTCACTTGTGGAACTTTCTTCTGGCTTTCTGCTTCCCTGTCAACTATGATTTTCAAAAATGTAAATGCAATGTCAATTGTCACCTTCTTTCTCTCTTTGAATCCTGTACTTTTATTGTCCTCTCTATTTCTTTCACTATCAGTAACAATTTGCATTTTAGTGGCTTTTATCAACTTGCTTGGGGGTGAAATGATTAAGCAAAAAAAAAAAAAAAACTACCCAAAGTTTCCACATGCTGGTATTATCTCTCCAGGCTAATATTTTCAAGAAATCACTTCTCTAGGAAATCAGCTATGGTGGGATTTGAACCTGAATCTCATAATCAGAATGCTGATGCTCTAACCACACAGCCATCTATCCAGTCATGATCATTACCTTTTTATTTATGCCCAGTTTGTGCATTTCAATTGATTTTCTTACATATCTGCAAAAGAAGAGAAATTAAGATTATTTTGTGCATTAGAGAATCTTCAAGATAATTTTTGATAAATTCTCTAGTATGACAAAGTATTGGAATAAAATATAAGTTTATAAATAAAACCAATCCCAATGGTTTCATGTAGGTTTTTACTATACTATTATGGTTATATGCTTTAGAAGAACACTATAAGAAGAATGTTCAATAATCGATAAATCAATTTATCTATTATATAGCAGATTATTGTTATATCTATATAAATATGTCAAATATTCACTTCTTATATTGCCTTGTTTTTTTTAATGAAGATTGTTTAATGCTATTTTGCTTGCCTTTCTCCAAATAATTTATTAAAGTCTTCTTCCTACATATTTTAAATGTTGTCAGCTCTAATCTGAATCCATGTTTTTGCATAAGATTTGAAAATTTGCTAGTAAAAATAACAAAAATGTCTAAAGTTGGAAAGAAAGAGTACTTGATTGCATTAGCAGGGCACTACATAAGATCAAAAAAGAAATAACTATTTCTGTTCTGTTAATGAATATAAGAAGAAAGGTATTTGAATTATAAGAGTTCTGTATATATTTTGTATAGGGCAGGGTGACTGCTGTATAGTAGTAGTTATCAGGTTACTTTTTACAGATCAGCTTTTTTTACCCCACTCTTGTAACATAAGCTTTTCAAAGCAGGGTAACTTTCAACCATTATTTCAACTCCTTGAATTGCTCAACTTATCCACCCTTGCAAAAGAAAACACACCTTATTTTTAATTAAGTATCTTAGAAAGAATTTTATGAAAAATATCCTAGTTTTTGTGATTTTAACCTATAGATAAGATGAAACAAATACAAATTACCATTTATAGATTAGATTCCACTTGAAGTTTTCATTATTCCACAAAATATTTAACTAGTATCTATGATACAATGACTGGTGTCAAAGGTTGACTGGCATACTAATTTTTTTACTTCTAAGGAAGGAAAAATAATTTTTATGTTGAAAAAAATGATTCTAATGAATTTTCAGGTTTGTATCACTTTTGGAGTATAGTGTAATAAAGTGAAATTGTAAACTTAGGTAAGATTGGTCCTTAGGCACAAACTTAAATCTGTCGAAATTGTACTAGAATATTGCTTTCATTTGATAAAATTGAAATAAGGGACACAAAGTAAATAATTAAAAGTTAGGTTTGTTTGAATCAGGGATATGACACACTGTTAGATGGAGGTGACTGATGACACCTGTGATAAACAGGTCAAATAAGTGTGACACCTGTGATAATCAGGTCAAATAAGTGGGAGATTCCAGAACATGGAAAATTTTGATTGGCCCACCAATGAGAGAAAGGCTGGGATGGAGCTACTCATCACTCATTTGATATGTATGACACAAGGCCATTATTTTGATTGGATCACCAATTATATTGGTCTTGTAGGGGCTTTTCTTCCTCCCCTTCAATGCCTATGACACAAGACCATTGGACATAGCCAATCAGAGCAGTGCAACTGGGGTTTACATCCCCATATAAGCAGGCACCAAAAGGGGAAAAGTAAGATCAAACTAGAAGATCAACATTCTTCCTACTGGATGACCGGTGGTGTTTCAATCAGCTAAAGTCCTGTTCTCTACTCCACTTTTTGAACTCCTTTTGGAAAGCATCTTTTGCTATTCTAATCATGGTAGGAAGTAGGATAGGCCAAGAATTTTAAAGTACCCTCTTCACAATGTTTTAAAAATTACCATAGTTACAGTGAAGCATTGAATTCCTAAAAGTGTGTTGGTATGGGATAAGGCTTAGCAAAGCTATTGTAGGGACACAAAAGGCTATTATCTCTTTTTGGTCAAAATGAAGTGACATGGGTCATGTGACAGCTGTTTAGTGACAGCACTTCATAGTGACAACAATGGTGAGTCCTTCAGTCAGTTTCCAGGAATTAAACTGAGCAATTGCCTCACTTGGGCTTCTGCCCAGGGCAACCAGTTGCCACCTGGAGCAGCTTACAAGCCAATGGTGCTATTTTCTTATGGAAATATATCGCCACCAGATATAGAAATTATCTCTGGCTTGCAGTCAATTTGGAAAAAACTCCATGACTCATTGTATCCTTGTGGAATATGTCCTCTCTAGCAACATAGGAGATAAATCTGTCCCACTCAAATCTGGAATCCTAAATATGGCTTCTCCAGGAACATAGAAGAATCTCCAGTAGCTCCAATCATCCCTTTAAGACTATCTTTTCATTCTCTTTTCACACTTGTAAATGTAAATATTCATATATAATTTTGTATTCTCTCTGAGAATAAAGCATGTTTGTCATTCCTTTCAGTTATTTCGTTCAATCCATGAAATAAAGTGTTATTATATTACAGATATAATAGTGCCCATAATGGGGAAAATACAAATGGGAGAGTTATTATCTGGTAACCACAATGTATTATATTATAAATCCTATTAACTTGTGTACCTGCTGTGAATTGATATTATTTAACTCTCACTATTTTGGTTGACCATTACTACTAAGTAGTGAGTTTGATTCTCATTGGGTACTCCATACAAAAATTTGATATTAAGGTAAGGTATTGTTTACAGGTACATCAATTAAATTTGATAGTAAATAATCCAATAAAGATTGACATGTTGTAAAATCAACCAACCTAAACACAAAACCTTCAATTCCTAATAGGTACAGTAAATATACAAATTGTATATGTTTATACAATTGTGGATTTAACACTTACTAGATTGTGTCAATGTGAGTTTTTATCTATCATCCTATTTGAGATACAATGAAATGACCAACTCACATGGACAAAATTACAGAATAGTTAAAATAAGTATTAACTGAAGTAGGCACTAAAGACTGCAATACATGAAAACATATAATATGATGATGATCAAATTTTCACACATTGTTATTATAAGAAAAAACAAAACAAGGTTGAAAGAAGTCTTCTAAGATAGAATACAGATGAGAAGAGGATAAGTCCTTGAATTAAATCTGTGAACAAACAAACCTCTAACTAAAAGAAAACAATTATTAGTACTTTCTTTCAGGGTTTTCTTTCTTTATTTTGTCCAGCATTCCAAAAATGTCTGCCATTCACACATGCAAAAATAATTATTAATTTGTTCTTTAATATTTGTATACCTATATACAGTCTACCAACAAACTTCTTTGGTGTTGGCCCACTTCTGTGCTGAACTTAGTATTCTATATCCTTCTGATGATTCAAACAATTATAGAAAGAAAAGAGTGTTGGACCAATAAAATCTATCCAAGCCCTTATATAGCAAAAGATTTTATCACAAATGAAGAAAAGACTTGAGGCAAATGGAATATGGCACTACTGATGAATGAATCATAGACAAGTATTGAAATTTGAGTGTAGAGTTACTGCCTAACATATAATTCCCTCATACCATACTTTGGGAAATATAAAGTGTGGTCTGGCTATAAATTCCATGGTTATGTAAAAGTTTCTCACATTCAATGATATGAATGAAGTACTCCCGTGAATATATGAATATAGTCATGGCAAAGATAGCAAATAATTTGATGGTGCACTGAATCAGTTTGAGACATTATATTTAAACAGGCAAAAGGAAAGCAAGACAACTTGTCTGTTATAGTAATTAATGGTTAGATGAAGTTGATGACATAGGGACTTTAAAATCAACATTGAGTTTCTCAAATGGTGCTATTACACTGATCAAATATGATACAGCAAGTCAATGAAAATATGGTTTGCACTCAGCACAAATCAGGTACAAGATTGAAACTTTTTAAAATCCTCAACAGAGAATGGTAAATTCCTTGATCTCATAAAGTATAACATCCATGTAACACCTGGATGACAAAGAGAGTTATGCAATTTAAGTACCACATCAAAACCAACAGCAGAAGAGTATACCCTAGTCAAAGCATCTACAGTAATATTATCCAATAGTAGTACTTTATATCAAAACTGTGATAGGCAAATAAGCCCAATTCTTCATTTCTGAATGTTATTATTAATAGTCATCATTTTAATAGTCGGCTTAAAATCAGACATGATGACCACTGATTTCTGATCAGTAAGAAGAGTAAAGTGGCATCGAGTTAAGTATTGTCTATATTTGTATAGGACTTTGACTATAACATATACCTCTTTTCTATTATCAAGTGATTTTGCTCATTAGTATTTAATAAACTTTAAAAGTAAGCCACTGATTTATCAGCTTAATTTAAATTGGCAATGATAGTGTGATCAGATGCTTCTGTCTCTATAATAAAAGGAATTGTTTAATTAATATAATTTCTCATGGGCTTTTCTATCTCAGCCTTCAAGCATTTGAATGCCTTTTCAATCATCTTAGTTTGTGGACATTAACTTGTCTGAAAAGAGTGTTCTAATGTTCTTAGTGTAATTAGCAGTTAGTGTTTATCTGATGAGCAATATTTCCTTTAAATAGTGACAGTTGCCCAACATGAATTGATAAAATTAGCAAAAGTCAAAGAGAAATAGAAAAATATAATAGACATTTCTCAACACTGAAATTTCCACAGATGATCTGATGTTGTTTCATAAATTTCTGTTCAATTATAACATCAACAGAAACAGCTGATAAAACAGACAATCTCACATTCTGGCAATGACATCCCCTTAGCAATACATTCATCAAACAATAGCTAGAATGTCTTAGGGTTCAATGAAGTCAATACTATATGTGTAGTATTAAATCCTGGATATGTGTGCAATGTAATCTCCAAACAAGAAGAAACATTTCTGACCCAAGAGCATGGCGTTCTATATCTGTATAGAATGCCATGCCCAAGAGCCAATCTTTAAAACTAAATATTGGTTAGTAGCTAATAGGGTGCTCGGAAAAAGAGAGGAACTATCTTAGTCTCACCAAGAACCCCTATAAGCATCAGAAAAGCCATGATATAGTGATTTTTCTGCATCATCACTAGAAGCTGCTGCTGCTGCACTAAAGATTTTGTGTGATGCACTCTAATTTTGAACTCTTTAGAACCAGTTCCAGAACTTTTACTTGATCAAAGGCAATTGCAAGATTAAGTGTTTTATTCTCAAGCAGCTAATGACAGATGGTATTAGGCCACTTATAAAAATATAGTCTCTTCACTTTTTCAGCACTGACAGCCCTGTTTATTACAATCTCTACTGAGATGCTTTAGTAATTGTAGTTATTCATCCAGCGTCTCTCCCTGACAGTTGCTAACAAGTGATTTATAAATGCTTTGCATGCACCTTTTTAAGGCTCACATACAAGTTCTGTAAAGTACACATAAGATTAATATAGGAAATTTTAGCATTTGTTTTTGTGGCGAAAAACACACTATTTTCAAAATTCTTGCAAAAATCCAATAATTGTTGGATTTTAATGAAACTTTCAGGACTTATTCACAAATGAACGAAATTATTTTAGAAATGTTTCTTTTTTAGAAAATCTTGGCATAAACTTCTTTTTTTATATTTGTGCCTACCACTTATTTAATTTTATGAAATTTCAAGAAATTAAATATTGTGATGCTTAATGTTTATATTAGTTATATGCAGAACTCTTTGGAGAATTTAAATCATTAATATTTTTTTGCAAAACAGGACCACCAGTTACTGAAAAATAAAAAATGCAATAAGACTAAGACATTATATTAAAAGCTTTTAATTGCTTTTATGAATAACGTATATTATGGACACTGTTTTATAAGAAAATTTTTTTTTCAATGAATAATGAATTTTTGCAAAAATTGTTTTCATTTTTCAAAAATTTTAATTAGAATAATTTAAAGTTTTAAAATTCTGTATTAATTTGCAGTGGCTAGCTGATATTGTTTTTAAATATAAAACATATTTACTAATCATAAATGGAAAAGCTTACTATGATTCATCAACCTCCACAAAATTAAAAAAAAAATTACAAATTTTTTTTTGTGTATAAACATCCATACATGATATTATCAGAAAATAAGAGCAATAACTATAGAAAATTAAAAGCCAAAATACCTAAAATTCAATAAAACATTAGATTATGGAGAATATTTTCATAAATTTTTAAGATTACTGGACAGTTAAAAATTATATAAAAAATGTGCTCAAGTTATATTTCTCAAGTAATTTTTACAGATATATCCACTATAGAAAAAAATTAGATAAACTTCTGTCTGTTAGTCAAGCAGTCAACATTTTAAGTAGCTACCATTGTGTACAAAAAAAGCATTTCTGCAATATTTTAAACTTTAAGTAAAGTTTGCTTAAAATCAAATTAAACTTTAAATCAGCTAATATTCCTCAAAGTTTCAGAAAAGTATATTTTACTTTTGAATGATTTTTTAATAAAGAGAATTACATTGTGATGATAGATGACTAAAAATGGTGCTAAAATCAGCAATGTTTGGCAATTTTAAAATGAAAACTCCTTCCAGTAAATTTAAATTAGTTTTGAAATAAAGCAAAGTATTTTGCTAATTGAAAATATTAAATTTAATCTAGTAGATTGAAATTAAAACTAAAATAAAAACTTCAAGGAAGATTTTTGATTTTTAAAAATTCATTTTAAATCTTAGGTATTTCATTTCTGTGGAAGTACCTATATTTAAGGATTTGCTAATTTCCAGCTTGAAACTCTTTCTTTCATATGCTATGTCCTTTCAGAATGTCAGCGATCCTGATTCTCCACCACTTCCTATTTTTTGTTGCTCTAAGTAACTCTTGCTCCTTTACTAAAACTTTTGTCTTTGTGTTCTTTGTTCTAGCTTCTATTCAGTGAAACTCATTAAGTAGGTTACTTGCTATTACCCTTTGCTTCTCTTGCCTTTAATGTGGCTGAGTGTTAAATTAAATTTGAATACTATTATTAGATGTTTATGTAACCAGTGATATCATTGACAGGATTTATTAAATACAAAACTTTTATTCATTTTCATAATTATATATGTAGCATCACTGTAAATATTGAAGGCACAGAAAAGAAGCAGATATGAAAATTGCCATTGAAGAATGTTAGCAGCTATAACAAATATAAAATTAATTAATAATTCAGATCATTTAATAGCTACCTATCTTTTACTGGAAAGTAGAAAGGGCACATTTTGGGTCCCTTCACAGAAAAATTTATAATATTCAACTCTTGGGGAATGATTGTTTTGGTGCAAGAAAGGTGTCCACAAGACTATGAATAAAGGAAAATCACTATAGTAACATTAGAGGAATTTGGTGATTTTGATGATTTTTGCAATTCTAGACCTAAAATTTGTTTGAATATTTTTCAAAACTAAACCTGTACATAGAACTTTGACAATTAAAAAGTAATTTGTTTTTAGTATTTAGGATGAAATACAGACTATTACAATATATAATTTAAATGTACATTCAAAGATTTTATAAAAGAAATGTGTTGAAAATCATGGAGAAAAGGGATTATCAGTGGTTAGCAATTAATGCAAGCATTATTGTCAGAATAGAGCTATTATATATATATATATATATATATATATATATATATATATATATATATATATATGTGTGTAATACTTTTAAAAATGTCTTTGCAATGCTTTTTGAAATTTACTTCTGTAGTGTGTTTATGACTCAACAGAGATGATTAATGGTAAAAAAAGATATGTAATAACAGTAGCCAGCAGTCTGGTAGCAGCAGTAGCTTACTTGCACCTTTGAAAGCATGCTTTTAAAAAAATCTTTTTTCCTTTACCTAATATGTAGGATCATCAACCCTAATGAAAATCACTTCTCTACAGCTGGTCACGCAAGCTGAACTTTTTTTTTTATTTCTGAAACATAGACACTCAAACTCTGCTGTTAACAAAAGTCATACCTTTTCATCAACCAAACCTTTATTCTTTTATTCCCACTTTATGGAATTTTTTTTTCAATAAAATTTCAATCTGTTTTATATATTGTTTTATTTGTATCATTTTGTTGAGAACATATAGTGTGGTATAGACAGCTCTTCAGTAGATATGCATGCCACTTTATTGCTAGTGTGAAATAAAAAAAAGTCTAAACTTACTGTTTCTCTATTTTGGAGAGATTTTCTTCTTTCAGCATTTCCTGTAGTTCTTTCAAATTATGGTTGTCAGTACTTGTAGCATGAACACTATAAAAAACAGCAAATTATTTGAAATTGTAGCATGAAAAATATAGAGATTGTTCATCAGAGTCTATCCAGAACAAGAGTTTCTGCTTTCAAGTGGTTAATGTGACTAAGTATAAAATGTAGAAGAGTATGATGCCAATACAAAGATGTACAGATACATGTATAGATTAATTTTTAATCAAAAGATAAATAATAGGAAATGTCATAGATAATGAATAAAAAAGGGAAAATAATATCAATGATTACCTGAATGGCAAGATGGGTTTTGCAATTTTCTTTACACTGCCAACACGAATAAATTCACTGCAGCCAAATTCCAATAAACTAAAATAAACAACAAGCAATCATCATCACTGAAAGACTATCATTGTCATCTAATTAATAGACGCATACACTGAGTCTCACATTATTAACCACTTTATGTTTTATCCAAATATAAAATACATATTGGAATCTAAAGATTTATTTGTTGAATGATGGCAACATCTATCTGTGCAGTTAGGATAAGAGCCAGATAGTCCTGCACAGATGTAAACAAATGGGAGATATTTGTATGAAATGTCCTGAATTTTGAAATTTCAAATTAATAGCCATGTTGAGAATTTGAAAATTTAGAAAGGGTGGTAAGACTGATTTGACAGAGAAAGAAAAATGGTTACTAACTACAGAAATTGCAAAAGATAAAACAAAGATAGAAACTGCAAAAATGATTAGCAAATATTACCAAACTGTAAAGAAGTTCATTGTATTTATACAAATGATCTAACTTTCTCATATTATATAGAAACAATGATGGTTATAACTTTGATTTCACTAATGCCACACTAATTAAAAAAGAACATAATTTTTTAAGGAGTAAATACTTTGAAAATTTAATAATAAAATTATTACCAACTATAAACATGAACCTAAAACATTACATTACATTGCCATCTTCCTTTGAATCCATTCTTAAAGAATTTAAATCATATTTATCTAATAGGACATGCTTAAAAACATTGGTCCCAGATCTGAGTGAAATTCCACCCCACTGCACTGGCAGATCACACAAAGGTGAAGACATTAGAACTCCCCCTACTAGACAGACACACATACACAATTATGAATACACATTACTATTTGATGCCCGTTTAGACATACAAAAATCTTTACAAATTTACATACATATAGAATTATCTATGGTTTTCATTCACGTGATACATGACTGACCAATGAGAATTGATCCAAACAAAATTGAAAATACCAAAGTTTCTATCTTTTTGTTTGTTTTCTCTCAATCTCTGATGAAGCTTTAATAAAAGTGAGTGAAACATGTTAGATTGATATACATTTCCTATTTGTTATCTTATATATATATATATATATATATATATATATATATATATATATATATATATATATAGTGGGGTTGAATAAGTGATCATACAGCAAGCAAATGCTTGTTATTCTCACTTATAGTGAATGAAAACCTCGAATAACAATGTTATATATTTATTTTGGGAAATAGAATCAGAATCTGTAATTTAAAATTAGAAATTCATCGATAAGAGATAGTTATGCAAATTTTTATCTTTCGAATAGTGGAAAAAGTGTTCATACAGTATCGGTTTTTGCATTATAATGCAGTAGATTTTGGTTGTACTTCAAAGTAGAAGATTCTGAACTGTTCTAGAATATTCTCAGTAACTCTATTGCAACATTCAGTTCAAAATTGGATCATTCTGCAGTCACTGTTCACTGATAATGGTTCTAATAATGGCTAGATGTAAGTAAATGACTTGTGCTCAAAAAGAGCTAATTATTAAGCTATGGAACAATGGAAAAAGTTACAGAAACATCTTCGTGACATGAACATACCTTTTTCAACTATTGGTTCATTTATTGCAAGATTTAAAAGACATGATACTGTTGGGAATAAAGGCAGACCCGGTGCTACCAGGAAGATCTCTCCCAGATTACGAAGAAAGTTGATGCAACAGGTCCAAAATAACCCAATGGCCATCAGACAAGACCTTCAGAATAATCTGAGTTTGTCAGGAGTTAAAGTTAAGCAAACGATTAGTAATGAACTATGCAGAGATGGTATAAAGTGGCGCTCCCCATGAATGACACCACTCCTTCTGAAACGGCATAGAGATGCCAGGTTGAAATTTGCGACAGAGCATAAAGATAAGGAAAAATTCTTATTGGGAAAGAGTTCTTTGGACAGATGAGAATAAAATTGAGTTGTTTGGTTGTAATTCCCTGAATCATGTATGGAGGAAAGTCGGTGAAGCATACGCACCCATACCAACTGTCAAATTTGGTGGGGTTAGTATCATGGCTTGGGGCTGCTTTTCAATGCGAGGTGTTGGCAAACTAGCAATTATAGATGGTAGAATGAATGCAGAAAAATATCAACAAATCTTAAGCAAAAATTTATCACTTTCTGTAGAGAATCTTGGGCTTCCTCCTGATTGGATCTTCCAGCAGGACAATGAACCCAAGCATACTGCTAAGAGTACGAAGAATTGGTTTGCTAATAACAATGTTAACATCTTACAATGGCACAGTCAGTCGCTGGATTTGAATCCAATAGAGAATTTATGGCAATTTTGGAAAAATAAGATCCAGTCCAACAAACATCAAAAACCTGAAGACAATTACTCAGGAAGAATGGAACAAAATACCTACTAAAGTATGTGAATCATTAATTAAAAACTACAGAAAGAGATTGGTTGCTGGTGAACTTAATAAAGGCTTTGCTACAAAATATAAATGGAGAAAACGTTTTTGTTTTGCTGTACGATCATTTTTTAAACCCCTAAAATTTAAATATTGCTATATTTTCTTAACCATGGAATATTATTTAGTTTTATATGCATACATTTTTAGTATGCAATCTGATAAAGTAGATATATTCTTGTTTTGTTAATTTAATATGTTACAAATAAAAATATGAATTATTTTCATGTGTACGATCACTTATTCAACCCCACTGTGTGTGTATATATATATATATATATATATATATATATTTATTTATTTATTTATTTGAATTCTGCACCCAAAGATTGCATTGTGCATGAAACTCAGTTGTGTTAGGGGTGTGAGATAATATGCATATTTATTAATATATATATTTTTGCCCTGTTTCATTACATTGAGCATGCTTTGTTAACACCTGCACTATATGTGTGATATGTTGTAATTCTATTACCATATATATATATATATATATATATATATATATATATATATAGAGAGAGAGAGAGAGAGAGAGAGAGAGAGAGAGACGCATCTGTTTACCATTTTCTTTTGCCTTTCGGATCACAAATATTTTTCTTTGTCTACCAAAATAAGAAAAGAATGATTTCTAAAATTATCCTTACTAATTTTAATTAGAACACCTTAAGGCTGTACATAAAATACTGACAATCAAAATATACTTAAAATATATTTGTGTTAAATAACTATACACACACACACACACACACACATATGTGTGTAATAAGCCTGCATCTCCCATTTCTCTTTAAAGTATATTCTAATCAATTAAATGATTATTTATAGACTTAAAGTAAAAAGCCATTGTGCTCATTTTTAGCTAAATACAACATTGATTTTTTTGTAATCATGTTAATCTTAATAACAATTACTTTATAAATAACAACATACTTCATATGTACTGAGCTTAGATTAGTCTGACACAAGGCCAAATGGATAAACAGATGTAGATTGTGTTGCACAAATCTAAGAAGGGTGTGCTTCCCAGCCTTGGCATTTTGCATTCAAAACCTTGGTATCAGTGGAAAATACAGTTACCTCACTAATCAAAGAGGCCATAAGTGCAACATACACTAGAACCACCTTCTGGATTTTAGTTGTGTGCTTTTTTTTAAAAATTCATTTACTAGTTTCCTTCAGGCCAGATGGGGCTTTCTCTTCCAGAAGGATTTTATAATATATTCAATAATAATGAAATTAATCTATTATTTCACAACATTTCCTCAAAACTTCAGCACTTTTTGCCAAATTTACCTTACTGGCTAATGGTAATGTTAGGGTGGGCAAATTTCAAATTTTAGGTCATCCCCTCTCTACAAATTGGATACCATGCAATAATGGGTAAAATAGTTTAAGTATTCTTGCTTAGTATGGATTAATTAAAACAAAGAAGTTATGGAAATTAGTAATTATTAAATCCAGGGGGTGACCCCAAACTTTTTACCTATAGTATAAATGCTTTTGTTTGGTGAAATATTTCTACAAATGAAACAGACTTACTAACGTTTGTAAAAGACTTGATCTTTTTATAAAAAGAAAAAAGGGAGTTATTACTTTTACTTCCAAAATAAGTATCATGCTATTGAAATAGATATCTTAAGTGATAATCAAAATCCATGAGGGTTTTACAAAGTATGGCATGATGAAAGTTTTGCTAAATTTGCTTCTTTTTTTTTTATTGTGTTTACCTACATCCACAATTATTTGAAAGAAGAAAACATTGAAGTATCCCTACTAGAGCAGGATCCTGTCCACAGCAACATTTGTAGTGGAAGATATCAAAATCTTTTCATCCTTTATACTGTAAGCTGCTGATTTCATTGCTTGGTGAACCTCAATAACATCCAATAAATACAGTACAATGATTGCTAGGAGGTAACTTTTGCCAGATCCAAATACACCTGAAAGAAAAATAAAAAAAAATCAACCTCTTTAGGTATCTATTTTTGTTTTATGCCATTACTTAACACATACACACATATGTTACAGTGATGCTCACTCTATATAAGGTCTATATAAGGTCCAAGAGTAACTCAAGGTGGAGGGTTCCAGAGTAAGAGGCATCACCCTATGCAAGATGATAATGTTACCAAGACATAAGGGGTCACTGGAAGTGAAGACAAGGAAAAGATTTTAGAAGGAAACAGAAAACCAATCCTAAACAGGAAACAAGGAATAAACCTCTATTCATGTTTAAAAGACTGGGGAAGTTATGAAATGGGCAATAAGTGAACCTACCTAATCCTATTGAGGATAAAAAGTAAATAAGTAGTAAATAATAAGTTCAGTGTTTTAGGTCAAGCCATTAGAAATATAGAGTTGAAGTAGACTTTTAAAGGGACCAGAAACCCAATCCTAAACAGGAAACAAGGGATAAACCTCTACAAAAGGTTGTGGAGGAGAGTGAATCAGACAAGAGGATATATATATATATAGTGAGAGAGAAAGAGAGTTAAATATCAAATTCAGATCAAAAGTGATGATACAACAGGATGATAAAATAAAGAACAAATAGGAAACATATATCAATCTCATGTTTCACTTTTATTAAAGCTTCATCAGAGAGTGAGAGAAAACAGACAAAAAGACAGAAACACTGGTATTTTCAATTATGTTTGGGTCAGTTCTCATTGGTCAGACATGTGTCATGTGCATTTAACCATAGATAATTCTATGTGTATGTAAGTTTGTGAAGATTCTTGTATGTTTAAGTGGTCATCGAATGGTGAGGTGTATTCAGAATTGTCTATATTTGTCTTTCTTTTTATCTGTTTTCTTTGAGGAAGCTTTAATAAAAGTGAAACGTTAGATTGATATATGTTTCCTATTTGTTCTTTATTTTATCATATCTGTTTCTGTGTCACACTTTTCAATAAAAGGACACATCTCTCTAACTTTCAAAAATCTCATCTTCTTCTATATAAAGAAATGTGAATGTCAGTGTGTCAAACTTTTTCAATTTTACTCCTAGAGACCATAGCCAACATATCAACATAGCCATTTTGAAATCAGGACATTGTAATTTATTGTTGCCTATCACATATGGCAGCAGTATGCCTTACAAAAAGAAATCTTCACCAACAGAGGATCAGATTGCAATCAAAAGAGCTAAAGCTGCAGCAAGGAAAAGAAAGGCCTGTGCAAATGAAAACCCAGATCAAACAGCATCCAGAAGAGCCTCTAATGCTGAGAATATGCAAAGATATAGGAACACTCAAACTCTTAAACAAGCCAAAGGACCCAATTAAGAGCCCTCTGCAGGAGTTAGCTAAAATGCTGCCTGATAGGGTGGCTTTTAAGCTATGCAAAAAAAAGTTTTATTAAATTCCACAGGCAAGTTCTGTTTATTCAACTTTTTATTATATCTTTCCAATTCCCAAATGAGGCATTGTACATCAGGTTTGAAGTTATAAATTGTCCAAAATTCATGCTCTTTCTGTTATATTTAAGTACTTTTAACTATCACATTCATTGTCAAGAACATGTGTTGTGAGTCTGGTAAGCAAAATGTATTTCACTAAATTCTGTCCTTTTTAGATTGCTGGAAATGGAATTGGAATCAGTTCAAACTGATATCATAGATAACAGTTAAACAGAAGAGCATGTATCAAATTGCTGGTCAATTAACTTTTCTTGTTTATTAACATTTATGTTTTTCTCAAGTTTCTTTCTGCGACATTATGAAAAGCAGTTTTCTTTGTATGTTGTCAATGTTTCTAATCTAGAGTCATCAGTGTAAAGAAGTTAACTGATAAAGCAAAATGTTACAGACAGAAAAAAGAAACATAATATACAGTACATTACATAGTAAAATTATAAAAATTAAAGTAGAAAAAATTATAAATGTGTAGTAATATATCTATTAATCTGTTTCACATTTCTCACTGCCACATCTTTGTTCTTGAACCTCACAGCTGGCTCATTCAAACAGATTCCCCGTTGTCTGTAATCCTTGTTTCTACCAAAGAAAAGTCTGCTGGCTTTTATGTGTGCCGCCTCAGTCAGTTATGAAGATTTTTTTTACGCCCAGCTACAGGCATTTAATTTGAGCTAAGACACTAGGTAATTTACATCACTATGTATGGCACAGGAAATTTTGTGCCTCTTCTGTCAGGAAGATAGGGCATGTCCATTACAAAAAAAATATGACTTTTATAGATTAAATAAAAGAAGCAAAGACTAGGATGAGTCTTACGGGAGTTGGTGAAAAAGAAAGGTCAATAAGAAAATTATATTTGAAGAGCAGGAGTAGATGCAAATGAGAAGGCAGAAGAATTCACTATAGGAGATTCACAAACAAACAATAGCAAAAATGGAAAAAATTAAGGTGATAAAAATAAAAAAAAGTCTTTGGATTTGACTTTTATATCCCTGTTGTGAGTTACTGGGCTGATTCCTAGAAATGCTATAAACCAGGCCAACCTGTAGCAAAGTCAGAGGTAGTCCATAAAACTTTGCTTACTTTCAAAAATCAGTTTAATATCAATGTCTTTAAATAAGGGACCTATTAGATATTAAGCTGATAAGAACAGATACTACACTTTGAACATCACTATGAAGCAATAAAGTATTATTTACATAAACTCCCTACTAAGTTAGGATGTGACATAAAATTATTTTTATATGGAGTCCCCATACATATGGGCCAAGGACAAAAATGACCCAGTTCTTGTGACTACTGTCATGCTAGCATTGATATTATACTAATCTCACCTCTCTTAGTGCAATGAAGAAACTGTTGCCACGGGGTTGGAATCGCTGAACTGGGAGATTTCTCCTATCTTAAATGAGGAGAGAACAGATACTATGCTTTCATTCTGGCCAAAAGGCCAAGAAGCATTATTTACCTGACTTCCCCAGTAAGGCAGGATGTGACATAAGGTTTTCTTTTTTATGTGAGGTGCCCATATGCATGCATATGGACAAAGGTTAAAAAATTGCCCCATCCATATTCATGTATCTACATAAAAGACAATGTGATAGCCTTTGATATAGTCTCATTCAGTTAGGGTAGTTCTAATTGTGGTAATTCCATTACTCTGCAGAAATTCTTTAAGCTCTTCGGTTATGAAGGATGAATTTTTTTTTGAGTGCATAAATGCTGGCATTTCAAACAGAGTGAAATATTTACACAAATGTTTAATGGTATGTCATGTCAAGGCAGGTGAATACAAAAGGGAAATAAGAATACTTGTGAAAGTCAATAGGTATTTGTTCTTTGTACTAGAAGGCACTTTAAAGTCAAACTAAGTCTTTTAAAGGGTTTGGTCACCTTGACTAGTGTTACATGAGAAGCCTGGTAGAATCTAGAATTTATTTCTGTACATTTTACACCAAAAAGCCACCCTCTTAATGCCATCTGTTGAGAAAGGTAGATTCTTTAATCTCATGAAGTGTGCCATTCCAGTCACTCTTGGAGGAGATAGATTGTGATTTAGTTTAGTCAAGTCCAAAGATTGGGTTGCTGTGGAGCAATACCACATTCTTGTCTGCTCCTGTATTGCTTCTACATGGTCAGTACAAAATATCATATTTCAATTAGGAAAATTCTACTTTTCAGTGCTTACTTTTTTTTCACTTTTCCTTTATGTTCATTGCTAAATATAAATGTAACAGATCTCTGATCTGTAATTAACTTTAAATGATTTCCCAATAAATATAGCCTTCATTTCTTCAACACCTCCACAATGGCCTTTTTAATAGAGGAATGGGTTTATTTACTTGGTGAAAGTGTTCTTGAAAAGAAAACCATCGGTCACTTATTCTGACTGAGAGTACCACCAATAACAACATCAGATGCTTCAGTCTCAACACCTAGGGGACATTTGAGGTAAAAAAAAAAAATCACTAAAACTGCATCCTCAAATTTTTTCATGAGATAAAACAGTATGTCTTTTGGTTGTGGAAATGTCTTATTATGTATGATTAGCTACATCTTCCTTAAAAACATAGAAACCCATTGCAACTAATGGGTGAACATATCTACAACTCGATGTTGCAATTTGAGGTTGCCTAGAGGTGCCATTCTTTTAGAGGTTTCAATCTTTCTGCAGTCAGGTTTGATTTGTCGAATCCAAGCAATGATAAAAGTATCCTTTTATTGGCTGTTATCAGCCAATAAAAGGATACATTTATCATTATTGAAGGTTATGCCATATTTCTTAGCAGCTTAGAGGAACTTTTTTGAAATTCTTTTCGTGTTCATCCTTGTTCTTACTATATGCAGTGATATTATTGAAGTTAGCAAATGTATCTGAGTTTTTCAGTGTCTATTATGATTCTTTGAAAACAAATGTCACCCAATAGAATTGATAAAGATTTCCACATGGCTCAAAGGCAGTGAAAGACTTATTTTCATTGATGGGAATTTGATGATATGCACTTTGCAGATCTAGTGTATTGTATTTAGGTATTTTGATATTTTTTTCAACAATTTCAATGACCCTCTTTTGGGGATATGCATCTATGTAAGTGTACTTATTTATTGTCTAACTTATTTTCATAATTGTTTTTTTATGGTGTTCATGATTATGATTACTTGGGCCCTCTAAAGTGATTTGGAACATTCACTTGATGAAGATGAATTTCTTATCTTGTGGTGAACATCAACAGGCCTTTGTTGCTATAGCTTGCAATCTGGTGCCAAGTTCCCAAACAAAGTAGGTGTTTGTACTTTAATTGCAGCAAAATGAAGCCCAAGCTCTATGAAAGGGGATTTTTACCTTTTTGTGATAATGCAAAAAGTTATGCCAAAGAAATCTGTGAAAAGCTTTGTAAGTATTGTAATTCATTTTTATCTATCATATACCTTAGTATCTTATTGATGAGATTGTCAGTTGACATAGTGATAGTACTTTGAGACACAAGAACTTTCAATTTCTTTCTTGGAACAATATCTTCACTAATGTAATATTCAGAGCTTGCTGTATCTATAAGAGATTTTCTTGACATTCTATTGATAGTTATGTCAGTGGTAACCTTGGAGAGACACTTTGGAGTAGTAGTAGCAAGGAAAGATAAGTTTGTCACAGCCATACATTCTGTTGAGTTATCAAAAAGACAAACCCTACAAAAATGTCATTTTTTTCACTTCCATTACAAACTGCATTCCTTGCAGATCATATGACACATAGGTGTTTACTGTACCCACAGAAGCAGCATTTTGATTCATTGGTCACAGCCGCTATGGCAGCCTCCTTGTTTTTGGGTGATGATCCTCGACAACTTATGCTTACATCCACATTGTTCAGAATAGTTTCTGCCACAGATAGAGGGACATTTGGTTGATAAGAGATATTATGTTTTTCTCTCATTTGAAGTGATGTAACCTTATCAAAATCTGTTTGGAGATCCAAAGTGTTTTAAAAAGTCTTTTACACATGCTGAAGTGGAGCTAAAAATTTTATGCTGCATAAATATGGAAGTATTAGTATATATTTTTATATGATACTTTGTGTCACACTAAGCTAAGATTAATAAATGATGACTACTCCAAATTGAGAGTAACACAAGATTTGAAGCTGTGGAGAACCATGAATGCTCATGTTGTGAAAGGACATGGTGCATACAGATAGAGAATATATATCTGAAGAAAAGAAAAATAATTAACAAATTAGTCTTGCAGATAATTGTCAATGTTTAGAGTTCAGTTCTGATCATGTGGTCAAGTCGAGTGACTCTTTTTTTCACGCAAAAAAACAGTTCAGTGTTATATCTGCATGTATTGCTGCAATATAAAATCCATTAAAAAAGGAATCTAGATTGTTAAAAAGCATGTATACTAGAAATATATTGTGAAATACCCTCTGTAATCCAAGAGTAGAGCATGTTTATGATTTTCAAATAAGGTATAATTCAATGAATATAGAATTAAAATCCATGATCTCTTATTGATACCAAAAGATTCATTTAGATCAACTGTATAAACTAATTTAAAATCCTGCTCATAGGGCAAGATTTTACTCAGTATATATAATACAAGAAATGGTTGCAAAAAATAATTAATTCTGACAGTTTTCAAAAAGTCATTTATACTGTATGCAATAAACCATACACTAAAAAAAGATTACAAACCAAGAAATAATTTTCTGAGAGGGTTTATGAAGTGCCTCTGCAGTACAATGGAGGGAATCAGTCCTGAGCCTGTGAGTAGCAGCTGCAGCACGTAGCCCTCACAATGTGTTCCTGATCATCATGCCAGCTTGCTTGTGACTAGCCACTTGTGGCAAACTCATTCCCCTGTAGCATGGGTATAGGATATAAATCTCTCTGTGCACCATCGGTCATGCTCTCTCCCAGAGCATATTAATGAAATATTACTGAAATCTTGATGGGAAGGACCAACAGTCTTCTTAATTGACACATTTTTTGATAAGCAAAAAAAAAAAAAAAATACTTCTCTTTTATCTAAGCTATGCATTGTTTTAAGATAGTAATGTATGATGATAGTTACAGAATTAATAATGAGGTAATCTCTTACTGTATACTTATAGTGTTTATGACATTGTAGGAAATACCGTTAAAGTATTTATTTACTGTTGTGCTTTTAAATTCATTTTAGTCATAGTTTTCAAATATTACAGAAACATTCTAAGGGAAGTAACTCAATATTTTTAATTTAAATGTTATCCCCCTTGAATCTAACCTAACACTCATATATGAGAGAAATTATTTTGAAATTTAGCAGTTAATATTTTGTACACTTCCAGAAAACAAAATCTATCTGCGGTAAATACAGTATTCTTTCAAATTTTATAAAAGTGATACTGACATTATTTTATTGTTATGTCAGTTATGTTTTTACTGACGAACACACGAATAATTCTGTACTTTGGTTTGTAGGTGCTGATAGGTTATTTCTTTTTAAATAAATATATAAATAGAATTAACTTTTCCACAACAGCAAAATGAGATGCTCAAAGTTGAAAATGTGTAATATACCTTTGAAACAAGATCAACTTTTATACAAATACAAAATACTTTCAGAGATCAACAACCCTAGGTTAACAAGGACGCTGTAGATATAAATGATTATTAGTGTCCATTTTATCTGTGTATAAATAGTTTACTTGTAAACATTTTCAGAATTATTTTTCATGAAACTGTTGATATACTGAAATATTTTAAAATGTATTACTTTTTTCCTTTGAATATTTTAATGTTATAAAACCTGATTTAAAATTTCCTGTAAATAGAAAAGATTAAGACAAAAGTTTCTCTTTCTCCCACAAACTGATTCTTGAAATGTGGATAAGAGAAAAATAAAATTTATACATCTGTATTCTTATGCTACACCTATGAAAAAGTATATTTAAAAGAAGTTTGTTTTTAAATCTTCATCCTTACCATGGATCAGGATTATAGGTGAGTTGTCTGACTCACAAGAATCCAACAATGAGGCAACATTTTTCAAGGCTTTAGCCTGACCAGAATTTAGCTTCCAAAATGTCACATACTTTTCAGCTAAACTGGCCTGTAATAAAAATAGACCATTTTTATTTAAAGGAATTTTAAGATGAGTTAGTAAGCATAAAGAAGATAAATAATTATGTCATAATAAAAAAGGAATTATTTCAGGTTTAAATTAGCACAAAAATTAATAAATCATGTCCAAAAGATTTACAAAAAAAAAAAAAAACTCAAATAAATAGGCACAATGTCCCATATTTGCCTATATTCTATAATGATGCATTTAAAAATTCAACGACACTAATCAAATACTAAAATCTGTTGAATAGAAATGACTTATTTATAATTGAGGCTGACTGACTTGTGGTATTAAAACTTATAAATGATATATTTTCCAATTTTTAGTTTAACTGTTATTCATTACTTGTAGTGTTTGCTTTTTGTAAACCTTATTCAATAAGTACCAAAATAACAGTAAGTAACAATAATAAAGAAAAATAACAAAAATAAAATTAATAAAAGAACAATAAGTTTAAACTGATTATGTTTATAGATTTCAATTTACATTATTATAGATTTTTCTTCTTGAAGACTTTGATAAACTTTTATAATGTTCTCTGTAATGAATTAAAACAGGTCCTTTAGGTCATGTAAAATTATGGTCATGTAAAGTCCTTCAAAAGGACATGTGTAACAAGGAGAATTTAAAAGAAAAAAAAATGGTCTCAATTTCCATTTTCAATATAATCAAGGAGCTTGAGTTTGGCTGATATGTTGTCAGGAAATTCTCACATGCAAGATGACAATTTTCCCAATATTTTCATAATAAATTAACTTTAAACATAATAACATTGATTAAAAACTTGTTACATTTTATATGTAACAATATCAAAGTTATTCCTAAATGTTAGGATACCTAAATGACTTTAATTCTGTCCTTATTATGATTTGATTAAAATTGACTTAGATTTTAAAAACATGCTTTATGAAATGTTTTCTGTTTGTACATGTCTGTAATAATGAAAGCTTTCAAACCAACTAATCATTTTAAAATCCAACAGAATCAAACATCATTTAAAATATATTTCCTCGTTTGAAAAAAATACAATGTCATAACCTTAGTAAAAATGACTGAGAAAGATTTTGTATTGTATTATTGAATTAAATAACTTAAACTTATCTTGAAAATGATTGAATTGTAATATTGTTGGAACTCACCAATTCATGACTAGAATATTTTGGTAATTTTTGACACTGAAATGGAGTCTTAAATCCAGGCATCATCCGGGTCCATTGTGTTGTCATATATTTTCTTATAAGGCAAACCAAAAAATGAAATATAAATTAGAAGATTAAAATGCTTGCTGAATGAATTAAAATAATGATTCATTTCAAAACTCTCTAAATAAAAAAAAAATGAGTTAAACACTGAACTTGTATCAGTCAAATGTTTCAATCCACTGTACTTCAAATTATCTTAATTAATTTGTTCCTTTAAGGTAATAAAATCTGAATTGGTTTTATATGAGTTATTACTTCCAGACCTTATACAAAAATAGTTTCTATAAGAATTTTCTATTGACTTTATATATTGGTCATTGTGGTATAATAGATTTAAGAAGAATAGTTATTTTATACAATGTGTTTAGTCAAATTAAATCTAAAATCCTTTCACCCCTTGACTTCAATAGTCATAATGTTACAAAATGTTTCTTTATAATGTTCTGCTTTGTGATTGAAAAAAAAAGCACTTTTTTTTTTATAGTAAAAGCATTTATGTAATTTGGATTTTGTTCAGTTTGTAGTGGTCTTTAGTCTAAAAATGGGACTGATATAAACAATAATAATATTCGAGCCAATATCTATTGTTATCTTTTAAAATCTTAAAATGAAGATCATAATTGTATTAAGAATTTTTGAATAAAAGTAGTAGTAGTAGTAGCAGTAGTAATAAGGAGAAGAAAAAAATTCTAATTTTTCTTAATGAGCAGTTAATTATTTCTTGTTTAATTATAAAATTATATTTAAATTGTTTATTATTTTGTTTATGAAAGCAGAAGAGTAAAATTACAAAATGTTTTCCTATTAAATAAAATCTCAGCTTTTAGAATAAATTTGTGTTTTTTAAAACTGTGACACTGTAAAAAAAAGGCTTAAATTGAAAGTGAACACAAAGACAAACAAGTAACATATAGATTGAAGGACATACTGAAAACAAAGAGAAAATATAATCCTATCTTGTTTTCTCATTTTGTGAGTATGAAGAAGGCAGTAGATAGATTGAAGGACATATTGAAAATTTTGGACAGAAATCACCAGATAATAATTTTATGGCTACAAGTAGGTAAAGAAAAAGGTAAAGAAATGATTCTATGTCACTTGTTGATAGGAGTGGAAGATGCACGTGTTGCTAAAGAAAAAAGATTTTCTCAGGCTGGAAGAAAAAAGTGGAAAAAAGAGGAAGAGTTACAGACCAAAAAAGTAAATGCAGATAATAATTTTATGATGATGTTAAAAGTAAGATCTGTTTTGTGTCAGGAATCCATGGGTCGGGTGAAACAACTATTCTTGGATGGTGGCAGCATGAGGAGCTGATATGAGGAAGTGGGAGGAAAATGAATACTCCACTGAAAGGTACTGGTGTGAGGTGCAAGCAAGAGAAGTGAGGAGAACAAGATGATGGATAGACGTGTTGCTACCACCATTCCTACAGGTGCCTCCCCCCTCATATTTGGACATGCAAATTGTTTCCCAGGGTACTGTCAGCAGAGAGTTCTGATTGAATATTTGGAAAATCCTGGAACCTTAGATCGCATTGAACCCTATGACTATGTTGGGCAACGGTCTATAAAAGCTTTAGACCAGAGGGGAATGAAAGAGAGACAGACTGACAGACAGAGAGAGCAGCAGTTGAGGCCGGGATGCGCTTCCATTGTGCCCAGAGGAGGCAATTACTTTGCTGATCCCCATGTGATAGGCTGCCACAGAGAACTCCTGACTCATGCCTTGTTCCAGACTATTAGATAAATTAAACAGAGTGCTCTGATGAACTTGCAAAGTGGAAGAATTGAAAGTCTCGATGTAATGACAGAGAGAAAGAGAAAGAGGGAGAAGAATGCTTTGTCTGAATTCCATAATTTGTTGCTTGAAGAAGTCTGAAGTTTGAAACCTTGACTCCAAGTTGGAAACAAAGAACAAAGTGTCATGAAATTAGACTATGAGGGAATGGTCATTAGCCTGCATGCTTGTAGATTCTTATATGAAAAAGTGTTCTTGCTAAACCTCAGTTATATAAACCTTGTTGATTTGCACAACTTTCTTTTTTTTGTCTTATAACATTGTCCCACCTGAACGACACCAATTCAGCAATATCTGGCGATGATTCGGTTCTTGCCTGCCTTGTGATCGAAACAAACACAACGTGGGACAGGGCTTAGATCAAAATGACCAACTTTACTGTTAGCCGTAAGATTCAATCACAACATACCGGCGACTGATTTTGGGACAGCATTGTCATGTAGCACAGGGGCCAGGATGCCATTCAGCATTATAAAACTATTTTATGACTCTGGTTATTATCATAAACAATACAAGAAGATCAGAAGAGACATTCTGTGAATTAATTCAATGAATAGAAAGTAAATTTTTTCAAGAATCAGACAAAAAAATGAAAAATTTAGAGAATTTATTCCCAAAACCAAGGAAAGAATTTGGGAATTATTTTATCTCTGTTTTCACTTAAAAAAAGATAATATTACTGCCTACATAGATGTTCATATACCAGAATATTATATTTGTATGTTTGCTTATTCTACAATGGGCTTGGTTTTATAAGAATTGAGATAAATTCAATCATATAAAGACATATTAAAACAAATTGAGAATATTTTGTCTAGATAAAAAGAAATGCAAAACTATAAAGGAATGAAATAATCGAAATAAGTAATGTGCATAAAAACAATATTTATAAAATTGTCCTTCTACATCCAAACATTGGTGTTTTTGCTTTCAAGTAGCAGCCCAAAAATGAATCACTTGTTCATTTGTTAATTAAAAAAAACAAAACAATGAAAACAGAAAAAGGATACCTGTGAAGTAGGGATGATATAATTGGAGAAGAGGAAATAGTCACATGTTCTTGTAAATTCATCAAACAACTGAGCTCTGTTGATACATTACCAGCCAAGATAGCATGGCAGACAGCTAAAAATAAAAAAAATAAAATGCAAAAACAAGAAAATATTGCAAATAAAATATGATTAATGTTAGTCATATAATAAAAAAGCTTTTTTCAAACCTCCTGATTTCAATGACATGAAGTTACTCTGAAATTCTTTACAACTCTTTATTAATCTTCATATATGCAGTGTTAACCAAAAGTTTAGAGATTCTAACCATGAAAACAAAAAGTTAAAAAACAGGGTTGGGGAGGGAAGTGATTAGATTCAAAGCGGATACATTGGATTATCTAGTCATTTTCGGCAACAAAACCATCATCATTGCATTATAACAGTCACTATTACAAATAGATGATAATAATAATAATAATAATAATAATATTTGACATCAGTCAAATGAAATAAATCAAAATAGAATAAAATAAAAATAAAGTAAGTTAAATAAAAGTTTAAAAATATAAAAAATAAGAATTTAAAAATTTATATATATAAATACATATATATGGAAAAACAGTACTTAGATTTTACTTCTGTCTGCAACCAGAAGTTTCATGTGAGCATTGGTTAATGTTACAGTCACACTTTACTTTTTCTTTTTTTTTTAATCATTTCACTCCAAGCAAGGTTGTAATGTTACTAGTATGCAGGGGGTTATGGGGGATGAAAGTAAAAGAAAAGACTGAGAATGGATTGAGGAAAGGACAAAAGATGAACAGGGTTCAAGAAGACAGAAGGTGATTGACATTGCATTTAAATTCTTGAAGATTGTAGTTTTCAGGGAAGAAAGGGAAGGGAGTTTCACAGGTGGGAAGTGCAAGAAAAGAAACTGTTGGAGTAGAAGTGGCAGTTGCATTTAGCTATTTTAACAGTAAAAGGTTGGGATGTAGATACCAATCTAGTATCATGCTTAAAATTTATGCATTTGGGGCACCAGGAAAAAAAGCTCATCAGAGCAGTTTCCATGAAAATATTTGTAGAAAAGTCAGAGAGAAGCCACGTCACAAATCGAGATGCTTACAACATGGAAACCATAAGTTCAGCTTTAA
Organism: Acanthosepion pharaonis; assembly: GCA_903632075.3. Taxonomy (NCBI): domain Eukaryota; kingdom Metazoa; phylum Mollusca; class Cephalopoda; order Sepiida; family Sepiidae; genus Acanthosepion; species Acanthosepion pharaonis. The sequence goes on from CAHIKZ030005555.1 coordinate 3,648,124, forward strand.
TATTAATCAATGTTACATCCCCATGAAACACAAAACAACAGCAAAACCTAAGTATTGTTTTTCCTTATCTGTGTATACATATTACACGGTTTCAACAAGCACTTCTTGTTTCCACTGACTAATCACAAATGATTAAATCAACTTATTAATGACTATTGACTGATTTTTGTAGCATTAATAATAATTCAATCTTATAAACATTTAGACTCTTCATTTCATAATAAGTTTAAAATAATTTCAAATATCTAAAAGAGCCTAATTGTTATCTTTTTCAGGATCATTTATTTTTACATGTCAAATAACATAATTCAATTTACCAGACTGTATCTGAAAACACTTTTTTAATTCCTCTTTGTTAAAGTAAGTGTCAAGCAAGACAATCATGTAACTCTGATTTTTTTCTTTTTCGTATACAACGTAATCTGGATTTTCTCTTTGACAGTGTAAAATAGATTGTTTTGAAGATGATATTCATAAACAATTTATTTGAGGTAACTAATCTGTGTCTGAAATTCAGGCACTAATATATTTTATGACTAAAAATAATTACTGGTATGATATTATGTATTTAATAAACTAAAGAGCATATAAATCAAAATCCTTATTTTAGTTGGATAATCTCTATTATTCTGGGAATTATTTGGACTGGTATCCTCATCTCTGTGATTCTGAATGCAATGTTTCAGATAAGACATTCTTTGACCTTCTTCTAGTGAATATTCCATCTAGTGAGTTCTTAATCTGATCAAACTTTTTTCATTAGCTTCTATCATTGTTTAGAAAGTTCAGATCTGTTTGTCACAGATATGTACTGTAATATAAATAATCAATTTGCAAAATATACAAACGGCATATATATATATATATATATATATATATATATATATATATATATGGTAACATATGAATAAAGATAAAAGGAAAACTTATCTTCACCAATGTGCTTTGTACCAATGAAGATAGGGATAACACTCTGAATAATGTAAGTAATGATTTTTTTGTTCTCTCTTTTAAATAGAGTTCATTTATTAGCAATTACAACTGGCTGCTATGAATATTAAGCCATTCCATTATTTTGATACTCACTATCAGTATTCCAGTTCGAAGGAAAATATCCAGCCAAAGGTTCTATTTGAATTTCTGAATTTGAATTGGGTCCATAGAATACACTTCTGGCAATGAATGTAGCTGATGGCTCAAAATTCAAATTCTTTGATATAATCCACAAATCATCTACAAATAAAAATAAAAGGCCATAACTTCCCCAATAGTAAATGTTAAGAAGCAAAATTTTAAGAAAAATTTAATTCCTTCAATATATTAAGTTGGTTAATATACAAGATATACAATAAAAATGAATCTGTTTTAAACATTTCCATTGGGATTAAAGAACAAAAAATATCTAACTGATAGAAGAGATTAATTTCTTTGATTAAAATATTGTTAGTGTTATACTCCATTGCAATTAGTTCTCTTTCTGTTTCATTCTGCATGGTGGTTGGATGTAAATGCCATAAAGGTGGAGAAAAAAATAAAAAAGTCATTTTCTGTGCATAGGCTCCATGCATCACATCTGGTCGATGAAGCAAGCTCTGGCAATGAAAGCGACACTGGCCAATCATGAATGTTACCGCCAGAAAAAGAGATGCCTTCGAGAACAACCAAGTCAGTTGTAGCCCACCAGGCCACCATGCAGGGTGCTGCTGCCGCCATGACCTTGTCACCCTGACAACCACAGTTGACTATCATGCAGTGTGCTACTGCTGCTTCTACCATGACTTTGTTACTTTGGCAACCACAGATGTGGGCCAGCAGGTCACCGGCTGACACATAGGGTGCTGCTACTGCCGATGCCACCGTTACTACTCCCAGCTTTGACTAACCACCTCAGATATTCAGCTTCAACATGATAACATCTGAGCTTCAGCACCACCTAGCTACAAGCTTTTATTGTTGCTGATTCTATCACCTCAGCAAACCCAACTTAATACATCCAGTTTTAATGGCACTCAGCTACAAGCCTTCATCGTTGTTGACAATGTTGCCTCAGCAAATACCAAACCAATGAAATCGACCTACCACTGTAACCTCAATCAACCAACACATGCAAAGCATTCACTTTGCAGCTGTCACCACAGCCCATTCCATAGAACAGGCCTACCAACCACACCAATTCAATACCAACCTCATCACATTGGCAACCTATTGCTGTCACCTCAGCATATCCGACAATACAAGGCATTCTCTTTACAGTTGTCACCATGGCCTCGTTCCATAGAATAGACCTTCTAACCATGCCAATTTGACACCAACCTTTCTGACTTCTGAATACTTATGCTCGCACACTTGTATCATCATAATCAGATTCGTAGCTTTGTTAACCACTTCAGGACAACACCTTGGCAACATACCACTAAACCTCGGCATAACCAACATATACAAAGTGTTCCCTTGCAGTCATCACCATGGCCCCATTCCACAGAGCAGACCTACCAACCAATGAGATCGACCCATTTTCGTGAACTTGATCAACCAACACATACACTGAACATATCCTGTGACCTTAGCCAAGTCAGTTTAAAAAATAGGTCAACTCCCAGTTTTTCTCTTAACCCTGATCACCATCCTGACAATACACCAGAAACGAACATTCCACCTATTTTGCAATATCTGTACGACACCAGATATACTAACAATAAATGTTGTTTGAAAATTTAATCCTCGTTATTACTTTCTCTCACAACCAAATGCTTAATATAACATTAGCTTGCTATCTAAATGAGGCAGGCTAAATCATTAAGTTTTTTTACTGAGAGTAATTAAGCTCAAAGCATACTGAACCAATTTGCTTAGGACATTATCTCATGAATTATTCAAATGAGTTCTTTGGAGCAGAAAAACTTTTGTTTTATTTTTTTTATATGAAACCTGTTGAATAATTTTATTCTGTTGATATATGATAAATTTTTTGTAATTACCACTTTCTTAAACAATTTCACAAAGTATAAAATTGTTTGGGCTATTGCTTTTTTTAAAGTGACAAAATTTACAAATCAGTTAAATTCTATAAATAATTAAAAGTTTGTTCAATATTTTAAAACAGATTTTAACTGACACAAAATACTTCTTATTTACATCAATTGTGGTTGTTCAGTAAATGTTTTGTTAAAGTGAGGACAAATAAACAGCTGTTTCAAATGTTACATATACACACCTTTGCAAAAAATAAAAATAGTAAATGGGTCAGGCAGATTTTATTAATGTTTTGTTTATAAGTTGAAAATGAATGCATCAGTAATGTTATAAATACATAAACAGGATCATTATAAAACATAAAAGAATGATGTTTTATATGCCAAAATTTAGTAACGTTTAGATATCAAAAGCCAGTTTTCTGAAGCCCATGAGATCAGTGTATGTATTCACCAAGGTGCTCTCCTTGTTCCAACCCTCTTTCTGCTTTATATTAACAATCTGCTTAAGCACATTCTCAGATCATAAATAAATATATATATGTAGAGCACAGTTTATAAGTTCACCTCCAAAAATCTAGATGACTAGAATCTGGCTGAACTCTCCACTGATCTAGTTTTAACAGCTCAATGGGAGGAAAAATTGGCTTGTAAAATTCAATGCCTCCAAAAGAAAGCTAGTAACATTCCATCATCACCAAGCAGGTCCAAAATTTTGTCCCATTTTGTGACAGACCATTGCTTTTAGAGAGCTTCCTAACTGTTTGTTTTGATTATATAAAATTCCAAAGATTCTCAACTTGGTCCATATCTGGAGATTAGCCAGGCTAGAAGCTGATTTGAAAGCCATTTTTAGTAGATCTAGCAGAATTACAAGAGACAGTGTCTCACTGAAAAACATTTCCATCAGGATAGTCTCAGGACAGTAGGAAACAATCAAGAATGCAGAATATCCTAATATTTTGTAACATTTAAGTTCTTTTCACACTTAAATACATATGAAAGTCACTTGGCTGAGAAAATAGTATTATATGTCTTATGAAGATTTGTGTAGGGCAGATAATAATGGACGATTAAAGGAGAGAACAACGATAAAATGTAATTCAAAAAATTGTTTATAACAGACAAAATATGTACCACAAGTAACAAGACGTGCAATAAAGTAGACGAAAGTTAAAGAGTGGGATGCAAATATGGTGTGTATCTGCAGAATTAATTATCTTGTTGAAGAAGAATGTCCAGTTAACAAACATTGAGATGGCATCTTGTGGTTGTTTAAGTTCTGTTCCTTGATGTCTGGAGACAGCTATAACCCAATGTTGAACTCTCAAATGTTAGCAGGAAGAGAGATTGAGAACAGGTTGAAAGAACAGAACCCCTAAATTATGGTGTGTGATTGGTCAGATTTTTAACAACTGAAGGACATAAGAGTGCTTCTATTTTTAGAAGGTTGTGAAGTCCCCCTTCCATATCTCTGGGAATCTTTATAGTTTTCCAGTCGAAAGTAAATACACAGGATGATATTTTTCACCAGATCTTCTAAGACACCTTTCAGGTTACCAACTCAATCTGATTTCAAGGCAAAAGATCACTTTGAAAAAACAGTCTTTGTGTTTTTAACACTGGACAAAGTGGCACAAGTTCTTGACATTTTAGGGATTAATGCATCTTGGTGAAGACCTACAAGTGATTTTTAAGAGCTGTGTCAACATGGTACTTGATACTTGTTTGAAGGCAGTTTCTTAGTGAATTACAAAAATGACACTTTAAATTAATGTTAGAAATTATAAATAATCAAATATAGCTGAATATAAGATTTTTTTTATCGGAAAATTGATTTTATTTTTAAAATATGACTTGGCCCGTTTTTTATAAGTGTGTACATGATAGTTTAGATTCTTATTACAGTTGAGTAAAAGTCAGTATTGGTAATAATATTTTCATTATTATTCAGAATAAATTATTATATATTCACTTCTTTTGATAATTGAAAAAAGTTTTACCTTTAGAGTAACATCCTGAAGAGTCTTTGAAAGATAATCTGATGTAGAGTCGGTCTTTCTGCTTTTTACACTCAAATTGTTGCTGAAAAGAAAAACAACTTTAAATGAAAAGTATTCATGACTGTAAAATAAAATACAATAATATTTTGCCAAAAAAAAGGCTTCAATTTTTTCAACATGATAATATAGGTGCAGAAAATGTTTATAAAAAATTTTTTTTTATCTATTATTCTGTTATAAACACTCTAATAAACTGTACTCTGTAAAAGAAATAGGCATTGTTTACGTTTACAAATCAATTTCAATTAATTGCATAATCCTAAAGTGATCCTTGTGTACAGCTGGTTGACATCTCTTTGTTGTTTCTTCTTGTCCAAAGAAATTCTTCCAAGTGTTAGAAATGGCATTCTAGTGACCTTTCTGATTTGTGGTTTCCATCTCTTAGGGTGCCTACCATATGCTGCATTTTTTTTTAACCATTGAAGAAATTGTAGGCTCTAAGGGACATAGAAACTTTGTTTCCCTTTTCAGATTCCATGTTTAAATCAGCTTAGTTTCCTTTTCCTAATCGGATTAATTATGCCAGTTTTCACATCTAGTTTTTTTCCTTATGTCAGTCATTCCGATTATGTTTGATATTTTCTCAATCATGATGCAGTTGTTTTTGAAGACTGTATATCCTTTTTTCTCATGTTGCAGATTTCACAGGCATAAACTGCTATGGGGATAATCAGAGCATAGTAGAGCCGGGTCTTGATCTAGAATGAAATCTCTTTTCTGTTCCAGATCTTTTTTTGATTTTTCCAGAAACAGTTGAGGTAGGTGTTATTCTTTGATTTATATCATCTGGTGTAGCTGGGACAATTATTCTTAGGAAGATGAAGTTTTCAACATTTTCAATAGCTTCCTCATCTATTTATGGTGCTATCATTTCTATCATTACTTTGCATTTGGTTGAGTTTACTTTCAGTTCTTATTTCTTGCAACATTTTCTATTTTTTTTTTTTTGTAAACAGTTTCAGTTTGGCAGAAATTTATGAAATCAATTGTTGTATCATCATGATGTTTAATGTTAGTTGAAATGCTCTCATCCAAGTGCAGGCTTGCGAGATCATACATGACAAATTCTAGGAAAATGTTGAAGAATGTTGGGGATAATATGCAACATTGTCTGACTCCTCTCTCAACATGAATCCATTGTGTAAGGTTTTATCTATCACAGTAGTACATCCATTATCATTATACATATGCTTGAGAATTTTGATAGCCCTTTTGACCAATGATTTTCAGCATTTCCCCAGACTATAGCAAAGGCTGATTTGGAATCAATGTAATGGAAATCTAGAGAGAATTACTTTTCTTTTGCATTCTCAAAGATTTGCTTAACAATAAATATGGCATCAAATGTTCCACAACCTGGGTCAAAATCATATTGTATTTCGTTAAGCTTAGTACTGACTCTGTCTTCCATCTTGTTCATTACTATTCTAAGAAATATTTTCACAGGAAACTTCTTAATTTTCCCTGGCTAGTTTGTCTCCTTTTCTTGTGTATTTGAGAAACAATTGTTTTAGAGAAATCTAGAAGTGCCCCTAATCCCATGCTACACTGAAGATTTTAAGTAACATATTTGTTAATATCTTGTCAATTCCAACACTGAGGATGTTGAAGGTTATAGGGACATCTACACCTGATGCTTTCCTTCTTTTTCTTTTCTTCACAGCATCAATGACTTCATTTCAATTTCTTCATACTCATCTGGTTCTGGTGCTCTGTTGGCTTCTTGTTTGTTTACAAATCATTTGGTGTTAATTCCAATAGCAATGTGTATTTTACTGATTTTATTTTTTTTTTAAGAGAGTATTTGTTTTGATTATAATCCAGTGTTATTTTATTTCTCATCTGATTATAAAAAAAACCAAAACAATTCTTTTGCAAGTTTAACAAGATGAAGTAGAAGAATGAAAAAAAAAAAAAGAAAAAAACAGATTAAAAACATTAGAATTTACATGTGCCACTTAAAGTTTTCAGGTATGAACTGATAGAGTTAGCAAAGCTGGAAATTAGTTAAGTTGGTTCATGAGTTTTATTATTTAGTCAGTAATTAGTTTAAAATAAGTTTAAGAGAAAGGCATAGAAAGTATAATGCTCATATAAACAGATTGCATTTTGACATCTATGTAGTGGCTTACATTAATTTATTTTTGCCAGTCAATACTTGTATCAGCTGCCATCCTTTCTACAAGTGCAAACACTCAAAAATCACAAAACAAAATTCATTATTCTTTTTTTTTTTCTTTAACTATCAGAGCCAGGACATCATTATTCTTGACCTTACTGCTACCCCTTGAGATTTTTTGTATTTTTGACATTTGGTCATAATGTGATAACATTCTTTTTCTTTCTAGGTCATTATTATTATAAGTTGTTTTTTTCTATTAGAGATTTTATCTAAATTCTAGTATAGGTTTGGATAGATATATGTTTTCAGCTTCATGCTTTTCCTTAAGGCATTAATTTGAAATTAAATTAATTTTTGGCAATTGTTAAAGCAAATGAATACGTTGAGAACTCTTTGCTGTTTCCAGTGAGAGTCAAGTTGAGAAACTACCTCTGGAATCAGTTCACCTCCATGTGTAAGTGGGTCTGTTTTGGCTCCACTACAAAAAAAAATGTCCTCTTCTCCTTGGCAGAACACAGATTAATAGTAGTTTGGGCAGAAATCTGGGTAACCTCAACCAATTGCACAAAAATGTACAAATAAACACAATAATTTAATTGTGCAGTTCAAATTCAAAATGTCAAAAAGAAGCAGACTGATTTCCTCCAACAGCAACTACAAATAAAACTAATTTATGGTTTCTATAATAGTCTAATAGAGAGTATCAGTACCTAGTTTTACTAAGTGACTACTTTATAAAATAATCAAGTATGACTAATTTTAGAAATAGACTTGGAGAAACTGTTTACTGACATAGAGTGATGTGTTTTTTACTAATTGATTTGAAGTGACTACATTTTCAAAATCATCTTAAGTGATTATTTTTATTAATTGATCTGTGACAATATTTATCAACTGACTTGAAATGACTACCTTTTCTAAGTGAACACATGATTATTTTTACTAACTGATCTCAAGTGACTACTTTTATCAACTTACTAAGTAGGACTAATTTTACTAAAAGACCTGGAGAGACTGTTTACTAACTAACTTGGAGAGACTACTATTACTGACTTGAAGGGATTATTTTTATGAACTGACCTGGAGTAAGTATTTTTACTAACTGATCTAGAGTAAGTACTTTTACTAACTGACCTGGAATGACTCTCTTAGAAACTTATCACGAGTGACTACTAGTCTAATACTTTTGGAGGAGTGTGTATATATATATATATATATATATATATATATATATATATAGATAGATAGATAGATAGATAGATAGATAGATATGTGTAAATGTACCAAGGAGAAAATAGCTTTCTATTGTATTTTTGGTACCTGTATTTTTTATATAAACTGTATTCCATAGTTTGCCCATGGTGAATATACGAGAGGCTGATGGAAGTTCATGGCCTGCCCTGCTTTCCAAGTGTAATATTTCTTGGTCGGGCTGAGAACTTTTCAGTATTTCATTCATACACACATCCAAACAAAGAAACATATACATGCATAAATGCACATATATATTTCTATTTTTTCTTTTTTCTTTTCTTACAACTTTTCCATATGCTACTTTTCCTTTGCTTTCTTTCTTTTTTTCTTTCATCCTTTATTTCTTTCTTTCCTTCATCATTTCTTTCATTCTGCCTTTCTTTCCTTTTTCTTTTCTAAATGTTGTTCTATCTTTTTGTTTTACCAATTTTGATTCTGCTTTCTCTTCTATTCATCTCACTATAATTTTTTCTTGGCTTTTTTCATTACCTCCTTTTTTCCTCATTAATCTCTCTCTCTCTCTTTACCCCGTGTGTGCCTTTCTTCTCTCTTTTTTCTTATTTTATTTTTTTTGTTTTTTTCTACGTTTTTTGTTTTATTCCTTTGTTTTGAATTTTCTTACTAACTCACCTGGTATAATTAACGTTACTGACCAAGCATGATTACTTTTACTAAGTAACATGAAGTGGTTACTTTTATAAATTGATCTGAACTACCTACTTTTACTAAGTGAACTGGTGTACCTACTTTGACAGTCTTGAAGGAATTACTTGTACAAACTGACCTATCAGAACTACTTTTACTAAGTCCTCAAGTGATTACTTTGTGGAGCGAAGACAGAAATAAAAAAATGGTTTCTGAATCAGAGGATCTGTGCATCCTTCCAATTAATAAATTAATCCTTTGAAAATTTAACATTTTACAACCAACAAGTCAAATTCCTGCCAACAATAAAAAACATGCTTTGTGATCCCTTTGAAGAGTATTTAAGCAAAGACCCTAGATAGACAAAAGCAGTATAGAGATAGAGACAGCAACATACAACAACAGTTTATAACCAAATGTGCTCAGCTTCAATGCTATGTGATGTTTACACTTTCCTCATCACCTCTTTTTTCAGACATACACTCAAAGATATTACATTTCTTTTCATCTTAACAAATAGCTACAAAAAAGGACTTAAAGAACTTTAATATTCATACATGCTACAAAATATTTAGATGTAAAAACATGAAAATCAAAATATTTTATATCTTTATATTGAAAAATCTTTCTTACTTTTTTCTTTGTTGTGGGTTGATTCAAGTGGCTACTTTTATAAACTGGTTTGAAGTACCATTAAATATTAATCAAAATGTAGTCTACCTAGGACAATGGCAGAGTAGTCCTCTTCAAAGTACTCTTCTTAAAACCTCACTCACTTATTACAGCATCCTTTGCACTTTTCAAAACTTTTGGTAATGCCATCATCTGTTTTGTTGTATTCTCCTTAATCTTGTTCACACTCTGAAATATCCTTTCTTTCATTGTAGATTGTGAGTTCTGTTTTTTTCCCAAAGGGAAAAACCAGAAATCACATGGAGACAAATAGAGGAATTGACAGACTATAGTGAAGCAAGATTTTACCAAACAATAAAATGCTACAATGTTAAGAATAGCTAATGAAGATATTCAAAATGAGTCAATACATTCCAGGAAGTTTGTAGAATCTGCAGATCTTCTGATTCTGAAATTGTCATTTCCCAATTTCCTTTGATTACAAGACACACATGTCCAACATTATTTAATGTTCTTGTTGTTGAAAGCTTCCTGGTAAATTTGAAGTATCAATACCAAAATTTTATCAGGATTTCATTCATGGAATTATCCTTAAAAAGATTTCTTTATCACTTGAATAGTTTTCATGGATGGATGTACATATTTCAAGTAAAAATTGACACTTTCAATAGATTTCTGGTCAGGTTTGATGTATCAATGCCAAAATAATGTGTGTGCATATATATATCTATATATATAATATATAATGATGAATACTGAATCCTTAAAAATCCATCAAGTCAGGTTATAAATTTATTTTGCGAACCTCACGTCTCTCTCTTCAGAGCAATTTTACATTAATAAATGGAGTTCAATTTATTCAGACTCAAAGAAAAGGAAAAAAGAAGAAAAAAAGAAGAGAAAAGAGAAAAAGGAAAAAGTTTTAATATTAAAAGGGAGAAAGAAAAAAGGGGAAGAAAGGTAAAGATTTCAATATAAGGTTTTTTGGGGGAAAGAGAAAGAGAGATAGACATGAGGAAGGGAGAGGGAAAGTGAGTGAGAGAGGGAAAGAAAGGATAGAGGGAATAAAGCATAGTTGACAGGGTGATCTAGAAAAGACTTTTTCTTCTGTGGTGGTGGTGGGGGACTTGATACATTAAACAACAGAGTGCAGGAAGGGAGTGATCATATTCAAAATAAATACATTGAAGTTGTGTAGTCATTTTAAGCAGTGAAACCATCATCACTTTATAACTGTCACAATTACAAATTGATAATAATAATAATAATTATAATAAAAATATTAATATTAATAATATTTGACATCAATATAATGAAAGAACAAAGTAAAAAATTAAAGTAATACAAAAAGAAATTTTTTTTAAAAATGCAAAATTTATAAAAAATACACATCAAAAATATTAATTAAATTAATTAAGAGATAAAGGATCATTTTAAGTAACTAAAAACCTAAAATATGCAAAGATATATATATATATATATATATATATATATATATATACATATATATATATGTATGTATATACATATATATACATACATACACACATCCATACATAAATATATACACACACATAAATGTGTGTGTGTGTGTGTGTGTGTAATAATAACAATAATGATATTATAGATAAAGAAAATAAAATCAATTCATAATTTAAGATTACAACCAATGTAGGCAAGAAAACCACATAAATGATCATATAACAAAACCCTGAATGCATGCATATATGCATGTTAGCACCCATAAAATATAGCCAACACTTTAAGTATAAATTCTCCAAAATTAATGTTGTTAGGGAATTTTAAAACGGGGTTTGAGTCTACAATTGAAAATAAGTTTGTTTTGTTGATTCAATAATTCATTAGCATTTTTATACATAATCATTATGATTTTTTCTTTTATGCATAGATTGCATCTGTCCCTGAAGTTGTTGGGAGTCTGTGATTGACAGATGATCCTCCCTTTGATTTGTTAGGTGAAGCCTTCATCTTTAAGATTTCAGTAATGTTTAGATAGAGCAGTTTGATATCCTAAAAATGCATTGGTGAAGGAATGCTGGTGATTGTAAAATCTCTGCTTCCAACTCCCAGTGAATATCCCTATGTATACCTTTTTTTGACTGATATTTTCCTTCAGAAAAACAGTAGCTTCGTATACTACATTTTTAGAAGGGCAGTTAGTTCTGGTTTTACAATTACAAGTAGTCTTATTTTCTTGTGTTTCACTGTCATAACATTGTTTTAATAAAAGGTTATTGCATGAGTTAATGATGCTGTGTATATTACTAGTGCAGGAATAACTGGTTTTTAGAGTTTTTCTATTAATTTTTTTTAAAGAGTTGTTATGATTGAAATGTTTGTCTATTAAATTTAAAAAATATCTGCCAATATTAATATTAGATAATTTACAGAAAGGTAGGTTAAACCATATTGTCTTTCTTTTTCTGTTTTTGGTTTTATTAGTTGAATTGTTTTTCAAAGTTTCCTGGTAACTTAATTCTTGTCTGAAATTACTTTTTTTGAGGGCTTCATTATAAGTTATTTTATTCTCATTGAAGATTTTTCTGTTAGAAGATAATTTATTAATTCTAGTGTTATGGATTTGACTAATTATTAACTTAGGGTGCTTGAAGTTGACATTTAATATTAATATAAATGGGAGTTTGATTTTTTTTATGAAATGGTTTGAATGTGTTGTTAGAGAGGTTGAAAGTGATATCTAAGAAATTAACTATTTTAAGATTAGATGAGATTTCAATTTTAAAACCCAGTAATTGGAAAGCTCTTATAATCTTTTTCTGAAGATAGAGGACCATTACTATATGGGATAAAAATAAAATAATCCATCATCTCTGTAAAGAACTATTTGATTGTGATCAATAATTCTACTGAGTGTGTCTAAAATATATATATATATATATATATATATATATATATATATTTCATTTTATCTTTCATTGTTATAAGATGACAATCATGCAAGAACCTAATCAAAACATTGATCCTATATAAAGTTTGGTTGAAATCAATTTTTCTTAAAAGAGCAAAGCACACATGGATTTATTTTTTAGGCATAGAAAAAATGCAGTAAAACAAAATATCTTTTATTTCTAAAGTTTTTCTTCTTATTACATTTCATATAGAAAATGAAATTAATTCTAAAATCATATCAATAAAGATCAATAAAGATTAACATGTTAATAAACTCAAACTCTCTTTCTGCTTTTTTGATGATCAAGTATTGATTGCCGATAAGCAGACATTTTGAGTTTGATTTTATTCTTTATGTTTTAGATTTGCATGATTTGATGTCATATTAAAATAAACATTTTGCCCACAAAAACGACAAAGAAACCTATTCTGCCATTGTAATTAACCAAATATGTAAAAAATTTCAATATAAAAAAAAAATGCTGTTTATAATTAAAGGGAACCTACTTGATATTTTCTGTTTTTCTTCTCCCAAGGGCTCTGCCGTACAAAGAGAGATTCACAATAAAACATGATGTGACAATGTCTAAGGTAGATATTAATACTGTTTCCATCACACAATTTAGATGAGTGTAATCTTAAGGGAGTTAGTGGTGAAGATGATGTCCTGGGTGTCTTCTGATCAAAGTGATCTGCCCACTGAAAAAACTGGCAGCCAATGCCAAATGAAAGTATGAATAATTAGAAAGTTGTTTGCAAAAACTGCAAATAGTACAAACAAATAAAACATTTAAATAACAAGAGGATAAAATTATACAAGTTTAGAATTCCACAATCTTAAACATTTGTTTGGCTTCTGACATTTTATTTTAACACTGATGATTAACCTTTTGTCGTTTTACAATAAATAAATGAAACGTATTTATAACAAATCTTATTTGCAAATAGCTAACTTCCTTTTCATTTTACTTCCTAATGATAGATATTCCCAACAGTATGCATTGAAATAATACCTACATTTAATTAACAGATAGAACCACTATTTTATTTCATTCATGACAAGTGACTACTCTCAATTCAAATAAATACAGTGAAAAATATAGAAAAGAAAATCACAAGGAAAAGAAAATCGAGAAAATTTTGTTTCTAGATTTTTGTAGATGAGAATAAACATTGCATTAATTAAAAAAAAAGATGGATTTAGACTCTACAAATACAGCGGTTTGGAGGTTAATAAAACAATTCAATGTTTTCTTAAAGAAAATCATTAAATAATACTTTATGGTAGTAAGTTTAGATGTTTTACACATTAGAAATTATGGATTAGAGACTATGCAATATTTTCAAAATAATTCTGAGATACATTGAGATAATAAACAAACTGATTGTAACATAATTTGAAAAAAAAAAAGCACAAGACAGTGAGAAAAATATGTGTCAATACAGCTGTACTTATTAAATTTTGTAGTAACAATAACCAGAGCTGTCTTAATGTATGGACCCCAATGGGCACTTGCCAGGAACCTCACAAGCATAGGGGCTCCATGCTAATCTGTGTATATTAAGTGACTTGTGTTACAGAAGCCCATTTTTAGTAAGATATTAAAAATAGAAATTACTACAACAAACCATGAATATTTTGATTGGTGAAGATATATGTCATAATTGAAAGATTTGTTTCATTTGAGTTGGTTCTTGAATAAAAAAGAAAGTGGGAGAATATTCTCCTTTTGACCGAGAAGACACCAGAAATAGTGAGGACTTCTTCAAAGAGGCCTTCCACCTATATAAACAGAAGGGTTGGTTTACCTTGCCTGTTCAGCTCACTTGCAGACAATTTTGCTATCACGGAAAAGATCAAAGAACTGACTCTGATTCCTGATGATCTCTCTTCAAACAGTCCTAGCACAGACTTGCCAGTAAAACTCTTTCTATCTTTTAATATTTGTGACCAAGACTACTGTTGACTTTCTGTTGACGATAATATTATCTTTTATTTTTTCTCTAGTTTGTTTTAATTCTTAAATTTCCCCGAGACTGAATCAATATTGTTTTGAATGGTTAATTGTAATATATTTATAATTTTACTTTTCTAAATAATTATTTTTATCGTTATAAAACTCTAGTTCTTATAGTATTTCTTTATTCACCTTTGCTTTCACCTTCTCTCTCTCTCTCTTTTTTCTTTTTGTCTCAACTGTGACAAAATAGGAGTTGCTCTAAGCTTTGATGTTTATTTAAAAAAAAATTCAGTTGTCTTAACTAAAACAAATAATTTACTCATTTAATATTCATTTCAAAACAACAACAAAGAAAGTAATTTATATTTCTCTTCAGATATTTTTTTTGTTAAAACTGACTTTGTATTTGTGTTTGTTTAAAAATGTTGTTTTCTGTTGAGGAATTTCTTTCTTCATCCAGTTTGGATGGAGAGATTCACTTATTAAAAAAAATCAGAATTATTGCAACTAGCTACATATTTTGATTTAAACATCAGTGCAAATATGAAAAAAGCAGAGGTAACATTAGACCTACTGTAGTACTATTAATAGCAACGACATGATTATCGGATGTATTTATACATATACAGGTATAGGGCTATGAACAGATTATTAGTGATTGAACCTGAAATTCATTTGCAACATTGAACACTTGTACAGTAAAGATGTAGTGGTTATTTAAGATTATGAATTTATGATGCAGTACTAATTACCAGGTATTATTAGTTTGCGGATAAGCTTTTTAATTGTGCAAACCGAGAAAAGTATTGAATGTAGTCTTGTAGACCTATACATAAATGAGGCTAGATCAATGCCAGACACCCTAGCTATGCCATTATGCTACATCTAGGTCTTGTCCGGCAGTTTTGTCAATTAGCACACAGTAGAGGGTTTGTAATAAGAATAAATACCGTTTATACAATTAAAGGAAAAACATGTTCATTATGGAAGCAAAATGTTTAAATATTTACGTCTTGTTGCAAGTACACTTATATAATATAACCTTACATCCTGGTGTGGGACTAAATACTGAATATTTAAGATATATATTTCCAGGTGAATAACTCTTTCAGCAGAAATGAAACATAATGTTTTAAGTGGAGCACAGAAGAAGAAAGCTGCAGAGGAAAAGGAGAAAATGGGAAAACTTCCAAAATTAACATCATCGCTTAACACAGCTGCAACAACAACAACTCATACTATTCCTTCAAATATAGCAATCCACATTAGTATCCACTCCTGCAATGCCAGTCACTAGTATTGTTACTACAGATATAGCATCCACATCTACATTCATTCCTGCTACCAATCATTCAGTTTCAGCAGACATCCCATCATTGCCTGTTGCTGCTGCTGCTGCTGGTGACATTTTACAAAAGGAAATACCCAAATCTTTAACAATGAAGGAGTTTGCAATCCAAGAGACAGATCTAGGGCTATGGAACATTAATGATACTAACACAATAGGTTACTGGATTCATAGTGGGCCCTCAACATGTCGGAATCATGATAGAAACCATTCAAACTCACACAGAGTGTATAAAACAGTCTCTGAAGTAAAGAATATGAAGTCAAGGTATTTATCAAACAATATGTTTAAATGTGAACTGTAGAATGGTAAGTGTGTAAAATGTGAATGGCTACTCTATTCACCATCCCAAGGTCATTTGTACTGCATTGTCTGTTGCCTATTGTCCAATAAAGAATCTCCTTTTGCTACACTAGGGTTCAATAACTAGAAGCATAGCAATGTTATTGTAGAAAATAAAAATGGAGAAGAACATTGAAAGTGCATGACAGAATATTTGATAAGGCATAAAGAAACTGGAAATGTAGATTCTTTATTACTTGAGCAACACTGTTCAGAGAAGGGATACTGGCATCAAATGTTGACATGTGGTTTCTGCAATTCACTTCCTTGCCTCCAGAGGTTTGTCATTTCATGGAGAAAATCAGATTATTGGATCAGAAAAAAGTGGAAACTATTTTGGTATACTAGAGCTGCTGAGTGAATTTGATACTTTCTTGGAAGAACATCTCAAAATGTATGGAAATCCTGGAAAAGGAAATCTGTCATATTTTCTGCAAATATTTGTGAGGAATTTATTGAATTAATGAGACAACAGGTTCTTAGTACTATTCTTGAAAAAGAAAAAGAGTCAAAGTATTATTTGATTCACAGACATTTCACACACAGATCAACTGACATTTACTGTCATTGAAGGCTGTGAGATTGTGGAATGTTTCTTGATGTTCATTCCCATCTATTCTCATGGAGCAAAGGATCTAACAGACACTGTTGTGGATTTTCTTAATGAGAACAAAATTCCACTATCAAACTGCTGTGGTCAGTCATACGATAATGCCTCTGAATATTTCTGGATGATATACTGGATTGTATGCACGGATTCACCAACTGAATGAGTTTGCCATCTCTGTCTCCTGTGCTGGACATAGCTTGAACTTGGTGGAAGTAAAAGCAGCAGTGTTGTCTACAGACTGTAAAAAATTTTGACTTTGTTTAGCATCTGTATTCATTTTTTCCTGTTTCTACTCATCACTGGAATGTATTGACATCATCTCTAGGAAAAGATTTTATGGTCAAACGTCTGTCTGACACACAATGATCAGCACATTTTGATGCTGTTCATGCTCTGTATGAGAGTTTTGAGAAAATAAAACATGCACTGGATTCACTATCAGCTGATAATGAACAGCAAGTAAATACACAGTGAGAGACAGAAGAATTAAGCAAAAGAATGGAAAACTTGGAAACAATCTCTTTCTTTGGAATGACATGCTAGAAAGAATGAATAAAACAAGCAATATCCTGCAATTAAAGGATATGAACATCCTTGTTGCCATGAATCTTCTTGAGTCTATGAAAACCTGTTTTCAGGAAACTGTCCAAATACAAATTACAATGATGGGAAAAACAGGCACAAAAATGAAGCGTGAATCTTAATAGATAAGATGGATCAGTAGAAAAGATACTTCTCAGTAAAACCAAAAAATTCAAGATAGAAACTTTCCTCCCTATTCTGGACATTCTAATCTAACAAAACGTGCAGAGGTTTATTCACAGATTAGAAATCTGTTTTTTTTCTTCAGTGAATTGAAAACCATTGCTTCTTGATGCACTAAAGAAAAAATGTGAGCAACTGGCTAATATATATCACAAAGACCAGAATTATGATGACCTTTGAAATGAATGTGAGCATCTCAAGAACTGCATTGCTCTTGATGAAAATTCTGAGACTCTCTCTGTACTAAACCAGAAAAATAATTTCAGACAATTTGAAATCTGTATTCCCAAATGTTGAAATTGGACTCAGAGTGTTCATGTGCATGATGGTGACCAACTGTACAGAAGAATGTTCTTTTTCAAGACTGAAACTTATAAAAAATCTGCTTTGTAGCACAATGGGGCAGTATCATTTGAACTGGCTTTCACTCATGTGCATAGAAAATGACATTCTATTCTTGAAGATCATTGATTTCAAGCCAATAATAAAGCAATTATCTGAAAAGAAATGTTGCAAATGCTTTTTATAATAAGAAGTTTGTAGTAATTTCATACTATGTCATCTAATCTGTGTGGCTTACTGAGTTTTATTGTGTTTTTTAAGCCTTGTGTATTGTTCAAATGTTTATCATGTTGATTAGTTGCTGGTGTACAGAATATTGTTAATGCTTTAACACCAGTTTTGTTGAGGTGTCACTAAAATAAATCTATGTTTAATATTATCGACAATTTACTTTTTATTCTTGTGAGTGGTTGTCGTAGGAGTCCCAGTACACTGTTTTGCCCAGGGGACCATAATGATGTTAAGACGGCCCTGACAATAACAATTCTTTTAAGTGAAAATTTTTTATTAGAAACTTTGTGATTATACTTATGTTCCTAAAAAGATGATACTACCTTTTTTGCTATTTGAAGAGACTTTGGTTCAAAAAAACATACAATTGGCAAATCAAAAACATGTCATTTTCTACCACAGCAACACAAGACCACATATTGCAAAACAAACCCTTGCAGAAGCTTAAAGAGTTGAAATGGGAAACCTTCCAGTACCCATGGTCTTTTCCTGATGTTGCTTCTTCAGATTTTCATTTATTCCCGTTTCTGTACAGTCAGTCAAAAACTACTTCATAAACAAAAACACAAAGTTTCTATGAAAATGGCATCAACAGGATTATAGAACGATGGGAGGCAGTTGTTAAAAACAATGGGGACTATGTACTTAACCAATAAATATCTTGTATGTAAAATTTTGTTTTTAATTTTCTAATTGGGCACAAACTTTTGCTATGACATTAGTTATAATAAGAACTTATCAAGATTTGTCTGCTGTATTAGAGGGACTGAGGTTTTCAGTCAACGATGTTGGTTGTAGAAATGTAAAATATATCTGAAGAAATTGGAACATGCATTCTTTAAAAGGTTTTAGAAAATTTCATTTAAGGAAACGAGGTTGTAAAAAATTTATTAAAATCGATCATAAAATGTATTTTCTTTATTCCTTCTAGATCCATTATCAGGTTTTTAGACCATTTATCAACTTGGTCCTTTAAAGGACTCTCTCATATGTTGTAATATCATATCGAAATATGTTCGAAAGCCTCCAATTTAAGTTTCCAATGTGCCATGGCACAGTAATTGAAACATTTTCTCCAAATTATTGTACTAGACGATTATATTTAAAAAATGATTTGATTTGATTTTTTGAAAAGTAGAAATCAGTCAAAATTTTGACTAGAAATTGTTTTACCTTGCACTGATGATTCTGAGCTGATGCACATGTATAGAAAAATCTCCCCTGTAAATAGAAAAAAAGTCAATGTCAATATTTATAATAGATAGGCTTGCTTATAAGAAATTTTTCATTAAAAACAAAAGTAAACATTAAAATTCTTTCTGTCCATAATTAACAATTTTATATCTTGTAAATGTTAATATAATATTTTCATGATTTTTTTTTTTTTTACTTTTACAAAAACTAGCCAACATCTTCCTTCAAATATTTTTAAAAACCCGAAAATATTCAATGAAATCTTAAAATTCAAGTTAACAAACTCCTACTTTCAGCTTCCCAGTAAGAATAACACATGAAATACTTTTATTTTAGGCAGTTACAAGGCAAAGAAAATAGGATTTTGTACAGAATAGTTAATTCTCAAAATAGGAGTTGGGATGTAATTCTATTTCTGTGGTTTCTCAGTTAAAATTTTGTTGCCATTTGATGTTACATTATCACACTATAAACTATTTTTTATTTGTTGTTATTATGAAAAAAGTGACTATCATCAGGTGTAAATTGTCCTTTTAGATTATTATGAAAAAAAGAATGAATCATTTACTTTGTGTGGATCAATGTGCTTGAGCCTTCATGCTCAATATTTAATCAAATACTTAAAAGTACTTACTTTATTTTTGCCATCTTTTCGTACTTGTATCATTTTTGAGGACAAGCCACAGTTGCAATTAGGATATTGGTGTTGAGATCCTGTGGCCAGGGGATATTTGTTGGAAATGGCTAAAAACATAAGTGAGATGATTTGAATGAATTATCATAAAATCTTTTGAGTCAGATATAAATGAAAAATGGTATATAGGTGAAAAAGACATTCATAAATGTAAAAATTAGATGCCACATGCTTATCAAATCAATTTCTCTCTCTCATACACACACACACGCACATAATGGCTGGTTACTTACTTTAAGCAAACCTGTTTGCTATGGTGGCTAGCCAATCCCTGTTGCAGAGGCCTGCTCAAGCAGATTTGCATTTGTTCAACACCCACAAAGTTCACCTACGATTTATACAACATAGGTGCAGTATAAATCACAGCCTCTGAACACTTTTGTCTATCTAATTTCATATATTTATAACTGTTTATATTGACTATATATATATATATATTTAAGTTACGAAGAACTTTGAAGGACTCCGGATCATCAGGTAACACTTCCAACAACAAAATGAAAGGAAATATGGGATTAGAAATTGATGGGTAGTGTAATTTTTGTAATTTAACAGGGAGAGTGATAGTTGTAGTTAACGAGACAAGGTAGATTACAGAGAGGGGTAAATTTCATATTTCTCTTAAGCATGTTTTATATTGGGGTAGGAGGAGTGACCTAATCGTGACCTATTTAGATGGTTAACTTAACGGAAATGATATATAGGAATGGGAGGGTAGTGGGGGGAAAAGAAAAGAAAAAATGGAAAAGAGATAGACAGCAGTAATACAGATATATCTAAATGAGTGTTATGGCAAAGAGAGAGGGAGAGACGGAAGTGAATCGAAAAGGCTGTAATTTTGTTTTAACAAACTTATGTAAAAGATAGATTTCAATGCTTGATAGAAATTTAGATGTCTAAAAAATGATGAATGTTATCAATTTAAACATTTAGTTTTTTAAGTAAAATAGTTTAGGGACTTAATATAAGTTAACTACTATTTTTATTAGCACATTAGGGATTTAATATAAGTTAACTACTTTTTTATTAGCACATTTATCGAGAACATATTAAAGAAATATTTAAAATTATAATTGTTTATTTACCCGACCAATTGTACTTTCATAATATTGTAAAAAAATTTTGGTAACAATAACATCTATATTAGTTTTACTTTAAATCTAATTTATGAATGTAATTTTTCTTTATTATTATATGGATAAACTTAATTAAGGTTTAGGTTTCATTATTTAATAATATTTGAGGTAATATTAAAGATTTTGTTTTCTTCTTATATGTATCTCACAAAAAACATATTCATGCAAATCCACATATACATACGTCCATTTACATGTGCAAATACACACATAGACACACGTGCAACAATATACACAAATGTTCATCCATCTTCATACATAAATTACATATACACACGTACATTTCTCAATCATTACCTATATTTTAACGTTTGAAATTTATTTAGATTTTAGTTTGATTTTATAGTTAAAGTTTAATTTTAGGTGACTTCTGAAGTGCTTCATTATTAAAGGGATTAACGAAATTTTTTCCTTTCATTTCGTTGTTGGAAGTGTTACCTGATGATTCGGAGTCCTTCAAAAAGGATTTTGTTGAAATAAATTATTGTAATGGTACCTTAAAGTGGTCTGTTTTTTTTTGGTCTGTATATATATATATATATATATATATATATATATATATATATAAAATACATTTTTGAATAAATTATATACACACACAAACACACCCAAAAACAAAAGTAAACAGTGAGGTCAAAACCCAGCAGTAACAGTCTGTTTCATGCTCTAACATAATCTTCAGGCCATGTGTGTTATGTTTTGACTTCACTATTTGTATATGCTGGTCAATGGTGTCTTATCCAAACAGCTGTTTTGGGGCAATAATGGTTATGTTTCAAATTATTCTAGAGGCTATTGATAATTGTTAATCTGAATTAAATTATTTTGTAGCTATCTTATAGTGTTGTTTGTTAACTTATTTATATTTATTATTGATTACTTGATTACTTTATCATTTGTATTATTAATATGAAAATAAATAAATAAAAATAAATAAGTAAAATAAAATAAACAAAAACCTTAATAAGTAAATGAATTACGTAAATAACAAACAAATTAACTAAATTCACGCATGAACACAAATAAATGTGATAATAATAATCAACAACAAATAATAAACTTAACAAAATAAAAAAAGTTATTTATGTACTTTTGTTTACTTGAGTGAGCACTTTGACCCATAAATATAGCATAACTTAAAACTATATTTTTATCGTGTGCAGATTTCTATATCTGCACTATATCAATAAACACTATCTTTGATATTGAGTAATCTTCTTCCCCTATAAATATACCCAATTTTAAACCATATATATATATATATATATATATATATATATATATATATCAAATATGTGGTGCAGTTCAATTTACATTACATGAATCATTCATACAAAAAACAGATATAGAAGTTTAATGATTTAAATGGCGAGAATACATCTTCGCAACAAATTTAATAAAGTACATTAACCCTGAACCTATATATGAATGTTATGATCCCTGTTTATAAATTCCAGTTGCATAAGGTCTTTTTTAGTTTTTTACAAGCTTTCATCAGTTCCTACAGACATCATCAGGTATGGAAATAGATTTGTTTTTGTTTTTTACTTCTCGGTAATAACAGGACAATGAAAATATAGATGTAATCTGAAAATTGTTTTTAGAAATGTGTTATTGTTAATTGTAAGAAATTTTATTATTACCTGTTATTGCAAAGTTTATTAATCCTCTAAATACCAATGGATCTACGGAATCATCTTTTTCATCATGCTGATGTAAAGGAGCTTCAAAGTTTCCACAAAATAAAATACAGTTTATTATTTTGCATTAAATTTCATGGTTCTTTTTAACCTTCATGTTATGCTCATTGATTGAAAGTTTGTATGCCTCATTAAATTTCTCCTTAATATTTACATTTCCTAAAAGTGACAGTGAAACCACATTTTCAATATGCCTCTTTGATTTTTCATATTTTTCAGCTTTATCTTTCATTTGGTTTATATTTTTAAAACCGTCTTTTGTCAATGTTACATCACTTCCAACTTTTTTGTTCATAACATTCCAAATTAAAGCTTTAAATATGCCTCTTTTTGCTTATTGCTGTCTGAAATATTTGAATATCAGGTATCTCTTTTCTTAACTGTAACTTTTTCATGGAGAGACAACTGTAAAAACTTAAGCTGTTGTAGTTCATTTACTGCCACATAACTTATTTCTTGGGGATTCAAGGAGGTCAGGTTTAATTATTAAAATTTTCTATACAATAAAACAACCGAAAAAAAACAATGAATTAAATAGAATAGCTGGAAGCATGATAGTCATCTACAGTTTATCACATTCAAGAATATGGAACATGGTTTTTATGGACAGCACATGCTGAGTCAAAAATAAACACTACCTTGCACTTGGACAACAGGTTCAGTAGTGCGTGAGTGACAGTGCTCTCTCTAACCAGTGTTCAGCTTCTTTCCTCAGACATGTGTGTATGTGCACAAAAACCAAATACTATATTACTGGAACTGTGAAGCACATGGTTCCATATAAGTATTTTTTTAATTTTTCATTAAAGAAGGGATGGCTATTGACATTAAGCTTAAGGATTATATAATGTACAAGTATAAAGAAAAATTAAAAGAAAAAAAAGACACTGATGAATGTTATCATTAATATCGAGTAAAAATAGGGTGTGCTGCAGTGTCTATACATGAGATGCCACTGCTATAAACCAAAGCTGATTTTCAGCTTTATAATATAAATATTAACAAAAACTTGGGTTTTGTTGTTTATTATTTAATCTTGATTTCATCATTAGTTAGTCCCAAATTTTCATATTTTAAATGTGATACTATTTCCAAACTGATACAGTAAAAATACTTGTTCATCCACTGAATCTATCACAAAAATTGTGTTATCTGCTTTTAGTATTTATTATATCATCATATATGTAATCATTAGAGTGAATCAAAGTTTTGGCATATTAATAAGGGCATAAAAATAATTTTACATCATTTTTGATGGTATGGATAAACTAGCATTTTTCTGTATTATTTTCTTTCTCTGTCTATAACTCCTGTTGTACTAAAGTAAACAGATAAAGTTAACAAGTGATTTTTGTCCTGATTTGAAAGTAAGCAAACAAGTGACTAGAGTCACTATAAGTAAAGAACTAGCTCCACTACAGCAGTGTTTTGCTGTTTGAACAGCATGGTAAAATTAGCTTACAAATATTTAAGTTCGTCAGAGTGCACAAATACTTGAGTAGGGAAGTAATGTTTTGATTCCAGGTAAAATACACAGATGCTTTAATCCTCGGCATATGTAAATAATTCTGTCATTTTTCATAGTTACTATACTAATAATAAATGATTCTCTTATCTCCTTTTTTATGACATTAATAGTACACAATACCCTTTAATAAAGGAGTTTCCCCACAAAAAATTTATATTATGACCCTGGCATAACTACTAAATCTGCTGCCGGTGGAGACATCAATTCTATTACAAGAATTCATTCAAAATTGTTTTAAGAGGTGCTATTTTTTTTTGTAATTTTTTCAAGTTACCATCAACTCTAGTTATGCTTCTGGTGATAGTAATAATCTAAATATGCTAAGTTTGAAGGAGATTTTCTGAGAATATGCTTTTAAGGGTTGAGAATGAGTGGTTCAAATACTACAATTTAACTCTATAATAAAAAAATTTTATAGTACATACAACAAAAATAAATCCAAGAAAGCTGAGAAATAAATTTAAATTTTAAATTAAGCTGATAAATAATCTTTCAAGATAACAGTAAAATAAAAGAAAAACTCACAAGATTGTTGGTAGGAAGACAAATCAGCTTTAGACATGGAATTGTGATAGTTGCTGGATAACTCAAATAAAATAATATTCAAATGCTCTGAAAATTATTAAAAAAAAAATAAAAATTTATTTTGAAATTAGCTGCATATCTTAAGATCTCTATGTGTATAGTATTTATTTTACAAGTTTTACAATAATTATGAAAGAGCTTTGCAATTCAGACTAGCATCCTCATCTTGGCCATTATGCTCATATTTTGTTGTCTGGCTTTCTTCAAGTAGCTGTCTTCATACTTAGTAAATTTCTTGGAATTTTGAACAAAACCCTTTATTCAGTTTACAGTGGTAGGTTGTTCTCATTCTGATTTCCATGCTTAGGAAATATTTCATATCAGTTAATATTCACTAGTCTTATTCACCTTTGTTCCAAATGACACATAATCTAGTAGATTAAAGTGTTGGCTAAAACATATTAAGTTCTCCGGCAGTTGTGATTTCAATTGCTGGCTCTGGCAGTACTGAAAAGTTACATAATCTGGTTCAGTGGAAGAAATGAACAAATGACACAAATGAGTTTAAAAATAATAAGTATGAACTTATATGAAATATTCCCTAAGAAAGCAGAATGAGGACAATCCACCCCCCACCCCCAATGGATTGAATAAGGGGTTCAATTTAAAATTATAAGAAGGTTATCCAGTACAAAGACAGAAAGCTGAAGAGTACAACAGCCAAAACATTGTAAGCATAACAAGATGGAAATGCTGGCCTGAATAGCAAAATATATAATGATAATTCCTCATTCAAAAAATTCTGTCACAAATTCTACAATGGTTAAAAGTAATATTATCATTCAAAAATAATAAGAATTTTTTTCCCTGTATTATTTTTTTACTTTCTCTGACAAATTTTGTTTTTAAGTTGTAGTTAGATAAAATCCATTTTTACAGCATTTAATATTCTAGCATAGGTATATATATATATATATATTTGTCATCACTTCATCAGCATACTCTTTTGTTAACTGTATTAGCTGAATCTTATAATTTTTTGTCAAAAAGAGATAAATCATTATATAAAAATCATTATACTTTCTATGAATGCAGTGAATAGAAAATTTTGTATTTTAGCATTTATAAATCAAATTTATTTATATAAAAAGGATGACTATTTCTTAAAGATTTTAATAATCAGCAAATTCATTTTATCATAAAGAGAAATAAAACTCATTCCTTCAAGTCTTTTAGTTGTAACTCAATTTCAACTTCTGAGATATTTGCATTTTGGCCCTTAGCTTGTTGTGGACAGAATAGGAAACAGATTACAAAGTATAAAAATGATTTTTTTTATCAATTACTGTTGATTTGAGTAAATTTGTAAATCATCAAGGCTGACCTGATTTAAGACCTTGCTGATTTAATTTCCATCATATTATTAATATAAAATCTGTTTCATTTCCATTATGTTATCAATCTGATGTAAATGAAAAGTAATGTAGATGGATCCATCCCTTGGAAAAGGCATGAATGCATCTTCCTCCAGCTGAGTTAAATAGTAGGGCAAACTGTTCTCTCTTGCTTTTGGGTGGTAGCTATTCTATTGGCTATTTGGCCTTAGTAGGGTAACCAGTCTAAGAGAGGAGCAACTCTGAATTCAAAACTAG
Source organism: Acanthosepion pharaonis (assembly GCA_903632075.3). Classification (NCBI taxonomy): domain Eukaryota; kingdom Metazoa; phylum Mollusca; class Cephalopoda; order Sepiida; family Sepiidae; genus Acanthosepion; species Acanthosepion pharaonis. The sequence goes on from CAHIKZ030005555.1 coordinate 3,674,772, forward strand.
TCTGAGGAAGGATGAGCTCTGTTGGTTTTGCATGAGCCACTGCTTGTATGGCTGCAGTACATGTGGTATCCCTATGGCACCAATAGATTACAGGATTTTTGATTGTGATCTACAATGTAATCATATGTACCTGGTTCTAATTCCTTGTGTGTGTGTGTGTTTTTAATTTCTTCAGTTGTGTAATTAGCTATTGTCATTATAATATTTTATGAAATCAATTTTAAAATGTTGATATATTTATTTCAGAGATCCAATCACAGAAAAGGTCAAATCATAAACCTATGTCTTTTATGGCATTCACATAAATAATCGCTTACCTTTTAGCACAGAGGTTAGAATGTTTTTGTATTCTGTTACATTTTGAAAGGTAACAGGAATAACCATTCTTCTTTTTGGAACCATATTTCCTGCAACATCTTGCTGACTTGGGAACTTTAGTTCCTCATGCTTATGTTTCTGAAATAAAATTAATGTTATTTTTTTTGTGTATTAGAAACATTTAGAAATTTATTTTAACTTAAGGGAATCAATTTTACTACTCTCCATTAATTAATTTTATACTATCCAATTAATGCTTTATTGCAGTGATACAATATCACAGCTTTTATACACTTTTTATACAGTTTTTCTATTATTTCAATGATTACCTTATATTACTTTATGACCTTTAAAAAGTATAATTTACTGGCAGCATGAATTCTTTGTTTGTGTGAAGTGGTATGTGAAACTTTCTAATGTAACTTTTATTTAACAAAAACATATGAGAAAAAAATTGCTTTGTTAAAAATGGCTTTCATAATCATTAACTTTTAGTAATTTTATTTTGTCCAGCTAAATTAGAAGACAAAAAAAGAAGAGGAGTATTCTCTTGCTTTTTTTTCTCAAATTAGTGCCAACTTTTTTTTCTTTTTTATCTAATATTGTTTGGATATTTTATCAAATTAGTTTTTTTTGAAAAGATTAAAATATTCAGTAGATAAATGAAAATACACCATTTCTACACAAGAAAAAGACTACATATACAGGGTGTGAGGGATAAACTGTTGTCTAAATTATGCAAAAATGAAAATAACATATCATTTTAATGGATATATTTACCAAAATTACACAAAAATATCTTGAAAGATGAAAGAGTAAATTAATTCAATAAAATCACCATTGGCTTCAACCCTGGGCTCCAGATGACTTCCACTTGTTGGTCTCTCACTCAACTGCACCCCACATGTAATAATCAAGGGGATTGCAGTCTGGTGAGTTAGGTGGCCAGATGTAAGGAGTGATGTGGTTGCAGAAATTGTCTGGCAGGCATGATTGGGTTTTCCTGCTTGAGTAGCATGGTGCAGAGTCCTGTTGCCAGACATTGGGTCTTCCAGTAGCCACCCTCTTGACCCAGGGCAACACTACCTCCTCTGGGCACTTGATGTAGGCCTCTATGTTGAGGCCCTGTGGGAAGATGAATGGAGGCATAATGTTGCCATGACTAGTGATCACTCCAAACACCTTTATAATCACCATTACACTCATACAATTTTTTCTGAATCCTCTGCACTGTCCTCAGATTGACTCCCAAACACTCTGAAATGTTCATATTAGAGCTTCTGGTGTGAATGCCAAGCAGTACAGTATGCCATTTCCAAATTTCTGGCAGAGTTAATTTCATCATGGTGCTCTTTTTCTCACAGATGGTGCCCAACTGACCCCACTATACTGTGCAGTTGACAAAACCCAAAACAAACAACGTGTATGTGCAAAATCAAAAATATAAAATGGAGACAATTTACCCATCACACTCTGTAAAATTTTCTGAATGTCATCAAATAGTTTAAAATATTTTGTTGTATAAACTCAGATAAACAGTAAATTTAACTGATCTTGTAGGGTGTCCTCTAAAAATATATTCACTTATCAGTGTATAATTCCATAATATTTTGTAATTTTCAGTTAAAAAAAAAGATTTTACATCTTTACTCTTAATTACAGAATTAAATTCAAAACATTGAACATAGTAATTATTAACAAAATGTGGATATGTTTACATGCATACTTTTATATATGTATACATGCATATGTATTTCAGGTTTTCACAACTGCTATATTTAAAACTTAATTAAAACTCTGTCTATATTTTTGAGATGAGGTATTATGTACACTATTTACATTATTCGGACTATTGTCCTCAACTTTGTCGACATATTTATTACAACGTTTCAGCCATTGTACGTTCCAGCCTTCTTCAGGTGGTTGGAATGTCGAACTGAACCCTTTATTAAACATGGCACGTGGGACTAGAAAAGTCTACCCCAGTGAGCGAAATAAAGGGTTCAGTTTGACATTCCAACCACCTGAAGAAGGCCGGAGTGTACAACGGCCGAAACATTGTAATAAATATGGTGACAAAGATGAGGACAATAGTCCGAATAATGTAAATAGTGTTAATTAAAGCTGTTTTTAATTTAATGATTTTAAGAGTAAATATTAGAGAAAGGGTTAGAGATAAAAGAATTACATTCTCATGATTCAACAATGTATCATAAGCTGAATAAGTGTATATAAATTTGGTGAGAACCACCCTGAATGCATTTTTGTTTACCTTTGAACTTTTATCTGAGCAGAGAATATCTGGCAATATTTCAAATTGGTTCTTTGTAAATTTTGTTGTTGCAAGACTAGGACTTTGGTTTAGGATCATTGAAGAATGTTGGTTTAATAAAGAAGATTCAAACAACTCTGCCACTTGGGGAAGTAGGGATGAAGAATTATGCATGATCATTTTTAGATGCCCTGATGAGGAATGAAATAAGTAAGAGTTTGGTGTTACCAAATTTTTAGAATTGTTATCTTTAGTATTCAGCTGTGAGTATTTTGGATTAAAACTTTCAGTTTGTTTCTGATTCAATGAAATCTCAGGTTCAAATAAAGTATTTTGACTTTCATTGTGTATCTGATCCAAGATTTTAAAATCTGGTTGATTATGCAACTGTCTGTCATCTTCATCTTGTCTTTCAGATTCATTCTGAGGCAGAAGATCAAAGGACTGAGAAGAAGAATTTGAGCATAAAATAGAATTATCATTTTCTTCAGGTTTGTCATATTCTCTGATATTGTCAGATGTGGATTTCTTATAAAAACCATAAGAAGTTTGTTGAAACTCACTTTCAGGAAATAGAGTAACAGCATCATGATCTGCATCAGAAAATTGCATTGAGCCAATTTTCTGTTGGGAATGAGTAATTACATGATTTTCTTTAATAAAATTCCAGTCTCTTATATTTCTCTGGCTCCCAATCTGGTTAGATACCCCATTGTTTCTATTTATCAATATTTTTCTATCAAGGTTCAGAGAATTGTAAATGTGTTTTTCTTTTTCTAGACATATTGATTCCTGAGATAATGTTAAGTGTTTATCATCAGAAAAATCATTCTCTGTATTAGTTTCCATATTTTCCAACTCATTATTCTCATCAGGGTGGGCTTTAGGAGAATAATAATATAAATTGTAATTTTCATGAGTAACACTATCTTCAAATGGTTTACATTTTACTGGCTCTGTTTTGCTTCTCGATGAAAATGGCTTCATATCAGAATGAATTCCTTTATGCTCATATTTAAAACTTTCTGAAGAAATTAACTGACAATCTGATGAGTTAGACTCTTCATTATCAGAAACAAGAGTTTGTTGAATTTCTAAGTTTTTAGGTTCTGTGGAGTTAAACTCGTCAAGACAATCATTATTATTTGAAGTCATTTTTGGTGGGATATCAAGATCTATATTTTTCATAATTGTTTTATTTACTTCATTATTTAAGGTTCTGGTAATTTTATTGATTTCATGAAGACTATCATTGGGATTCCCATTTAGTGAATCTAGAGTTAAATTTTCTGGAGAATTAGAAAAACCTAAACAATGACTTTTGGTCTGTTCAGTTTCTGGAAGTCCACTAAAAGCAAATGTTTTGCCAGAATCTTTCCAATGGGAGTTGAAATTCACTTGTGAGCCCCATTCTGTTTTTGGATAGTGTTCAAAACTTGATTCTCCAAAGCCTTTATAATATTTCTGATTTTTTGAAACAAAACTAAGATTAGGAAATGCTTTGTGTGATGATAAAGGAAACTCATTTGAGAATTCTTGAAATGTATTTTCTGAAAAGTCATTTTGAAATTCTTCCAGAGATAGGCCACAAGGAGATAAACCAGGGCTATTTGGTTTCCCATCAGCAACATTGTTAGGAAATGATGGCACTGTGATATCAGTTTCATTATTTGGACAGTATGTAATATCTGAAATATCAAATACAAAATTCTTTATTCAGTTTAATTCCTCTTTTTATAAAACTATAATTATATATTTGAAAATGAGAGACAAGTATGTTTTATTTTATAGTTTATTATTATAACCTATAAATACTTTCATAGGCATTAAGAAAATCTCTATCAACAATTTATGGCTACATAATTTAAGAGCAATAAGTTATCCTTACTTATTTTCCTAACCTTGTAATATAGAATTATAGATGTATATACAGTTGCATTAGCCATCATTAGAGAAAAGTAACTCCTTCTTCAAATTATTAAATAAAAATAAAGATAAATGTAAATATATGAATGTCTATGTAGCTTAAGACTACTGTTAGTAATTTTATTGTAAGTAGTTTACATTTTAAGAGATGTTTCTAAAGAAACAGCTATTTTAAAGGTTTATAATTGTAAATTAACCAATATTTATGGATATATGGAAAAAATTATAATAATTTCTCAGTTTTTATTATTAGACAGGATTATAGATGCATAATGAGAAGTGTTTGTTACCATTGTGGCTTGGTACAATTGGATCAAAATCATTGTATGTTTCATTGTTCTGGTCATTGCAAAGATCTTTGCCCTGTGACAAGAAGAGCAGAAAATTATATACAAAGATATCTTTACTTAGATTAGAATTTCCTGATACCATACAAAAGTTGTTCTGTATTATGATTCAGCATGTATAATACATTTTTCTGCATACATGGTGAGTTGGCCCAAAACAAATTTTTGATTTATTTAGTAAACATAAAAGAATTTTTTTTTCTGAACATAAACTTTATCAAACAACATATTTACTGTTTTGTTATGGTATCTTCTATCATCTTTTCAGTAACTTCATAATTCCAGTCTCTCAATTTGTTTTTTTTTATCTATTTTGATAAAGAAATGTTTTAGATGCTTTTTGCAGTTATCCAGGGAATTGAAATTTCTTCATAAGAAAAATTCTGTAAAAACTAAATTAAATGTTGATCCAAATGTGTAATAGTTGCTGAATATGTTGGATGAGTGAAATACACCCAGCTCTGGAATCTAATAATTTCTGCCTGCACAACATACAGTTTAGCATTACTCTGAAAGAAAATTATGCCATTTTAGCTAAGTAACTCTGATTGCTTTCCATTGATTGCTGCCTTCAAATGGTTTTATTGGGAGCATTACTTGTTTGAATTAATCATTTGTAGAAATCTAATCCTACCATATTTCCAGTATCACCTTCTTTGGATGAGAAAGCCAGCTTTTGGTATGGTTAGTGGTGGTTCATTTTGTTTAACCCAACATATCTTGCTTTCCATATTATTGTCAAGTATCCACTCTTCATCATCAAATAAAATTTGTTTAAAAACAAAACATTTTTGTTATATTCAAATCATGAATTGCACATAGAAATATGTTATTTTCTTTCATTTATATGGAGGCATTTAATAAAATAATACTGGTGAGAATGATTTGCAGCTTTTGATTTGAATAGTTTAAGTATGTCCACGTCTCTTTTTTAATCATTTCACTCCAAGCAAGGCAATAAAGTCACTAAGATGCAAGGGGTTACTGAGTGTGAGAGAATATGTGAAAAAGAAAATGTTGTGAAGTTGAAGTTAGCACTAATCAGCTGCTAAGCTTGTACTTCTACCTCGTTATTCCCAGTGACCACTTATATGAGTGTTCACTTATGCTTATGCAAATTATGCATACTAATTTGCTAGTATCCCTGAACCTTAAGGATTTTATTCCTCTCGTAGATCTTGTACTCCTTCTCCTGCTATTTTCATCACTTCGCTCTATTTCTCTCTCTCCCGTATTTCTTTCCCTGGGAGACCTCGATCTGTCCCGGGCTAGGCTGTAGTCATATGTGTTTTCTTGCATAATCTAGTCTTCGTCTGAACTTTCAGACTCCTTCTGGCCCTCTTCATCCTGCATTGTTTCCTCTTCTGACCTTTCCTTCTGTAATGGTTGTTCTACCAACTCATTATCAGATGGAATTGAAGACATTTCCTCGTCATTTCGTTCTTCCTCTTCACCCTGGGTCCTTATTTGGTCAGCATGGGCTATCGCCATTTTCTCTATTTATTATGGCTGTATTGTGGCCTTTTTGCATTATAAATTCGGCTCCTTCCGGATCTGCATCTTTGCTCTTTTCGTATCACATTTTTTCATTTGTAGAACATGACATCGTTAGCGGAGCTCTAATCTGTCTTCCCATTAAAGCTGATGGGCTTTCTAGTCTTCCCGCATGTGGTATCATACGATAACTTAAAAGCAGCCTTGGTAGAAAAACTTCTACTTTTTCTTTTTGCTGAGAGCATGCTTTTAGCCCCTTTTTTACGGTCTGTACCATTCTTTCTGCTAATCCGTTTGATTGAGGGTGATATGGAGGTGTCTTATATGGTTTACACCCTATTTTTTCTAACCATATGTTAAGTTCTTCCTCACAAAATTCTGACACATTATCAGATACCAAGGTTTTTGGTACACCATTTCTAGAAAATATGACTCTTAGAATCTGCTTTATAGTAGAACTTTTCTTGTTTGTAACCCGGATTATTTCAGGCCAACCTGAAAAAGAGTCTACTAGTATTAATAAGAGTCCCACTCCATTAATGTATGCCTGATCCATATGCACACGACTCCATGGCTCCACTTCTTTGGGCCACAAATGTAATTTGGTTTGTGTAAAGTTTCTTAATTCTTTACATTTTTTACACCTTTTTACATATTCCTCAACGTCTCTTGAATATCCCAGCCACCAAGCTTCTAATTTTATCCTTTTTTGTGTGGCTGCTTACTCCACAGTGTATATCATCATGTACACTTTCTATTATCGGTTTTCGTTGTGTTTCTGGGGGAACTACCAGGTCCCCATTGCAAATCACTCCATGTTCTATTGTTAATTTGTGTCTTATTTCTTTATAGGGTCTTTCCGCCCTAGAACAATTTCCCCACGAGTTTTTTCTTATTCTCGATACTATCCTACTTAGCACTGGATCATGTCTCATTTCCGCAGCCATTCTGTCTAAAGACAAAACATCAGTCTCTATCAAGTGTAGGAATGAATCTTCAAATTCTTCCTGTAGAACCTTAATCTTGATAGTGCGTCCACATGTGGAATTGAATTTCCTTTGACATACTCTATATCAAAGTCAAATGCCATCAATCTTATCGCCCATCGTAGAATCCTTGATGTCATGACTTTGGGTAATTCTTTCCTTGGGTTAAATATAAACTCTAATGGTCTATGATCACTTCTTAATAGAAATTTTTTTCCCAATTAAAAATTGTCGGGCTCTGGTAGTTGTCCACATGATAGCCAATGCTTCTTTCTCTATGTTCGCGTAATTAAATTCAGTGTTCGTTAACCTTCTTGACAAATACATTATCGGATGTCCTTCTTGTGATAATATTCCCGATATTGAATGTTCACTTGCATCTGTAGTGAGTGTTATGTCCTTTTTTGGATCAAAAATTTTCACTACAGGTTTCTTTGACATAATTTCTTTTAATCTTCAAAAGCTTTTTGCTGTTCGTCTGACCACATAAATTCCACATTCTTTTTTCTTAAATTTGCAAACGGTTCCGTCAAGTCCGTGTATTTTGGTAAGTATCACCTGTAAACATTTACCAATTCTAAAAAAGACTCCAATTCTTTTTTATTTGTAGGTGTAGCTACTTTTAGTATTTTTTCTATCAAGTCTTGGTCTGGTGATATACCTTCTTTTGAAATGGAATAACCTAAAAAAGATATTTTGTTAGAATTGCTTACGCATTTTTTTTCATTTATCATCATTCCAGCATTTCTTAATCTATTCAAGACTAAGTCAGTTTTCTCTTTTAATTCATTTCATTAGTAGCTCCTATGCATATGTCGTCTTGATAACAAATCATATTTTGTACATTTCCTAAAACCTGTTCAATGGCCCTTTGAAATATGGCACTTGCGGTTTTTATTCCATATGGCATTCTTTTCCATCTTAGTAAACCTATTGGCGTATTTATTGTGGTTACTTCTTTGAAGTCTTCGTCTATTGGTATTTGGTGGTATGCCGTTTTTAAATCTATTTTTGAAAAAATGGACATCACTGCCAGTGCATGTAATGCAAGTTCAACATTGGGTATGGGATATGAATCCGAGCATATCTTGTGATTTACTCCTATTTTGTAATCTCCACAAATACGTAAATCACCATCTGTTTTCCTCAAAACTACAATCGGTGATGTCCACTTGCTACCTCCAGGTGGAACATATTCAAGAAGGTCTTGTTCTACTAATTTACGTAGTTTTGTCACTACTAATGGCAATAAATGTACTGGTAATTTTCGTGCCTCATAATAAGAGGGGGAAACATTTCCTTTTACTTTTAAACTTGCTTCATAGCTTTTTAACTTTCCAGTTTTTTCCATTTTTATTTCATTAATTAACTTAGTAGAATTTATATTAAGCACGTCATTTCCAATAAGCCCGTGTTTTTTTTTGCAACTTGTAACAACTATAGGTATTACTTCAAATTTTTCTCTTAACTCTAATGAACCTTCAAAGTATCCTAATATTTTTATAACCAACCCATCAAATTGGCGGAGTTGTAAACTGCTTTTTTGTAAAGGTGGCTTACCAATGTGTTCCCCAAAATTTTTTGGTATCAGTGTTACTTCACTGCCAGTATCCATTTGCATATCTAAATTGCAGTTATTAATTTTGACCTTTACTATAATGTCTTTTTTCTTATGTTCAATTCTTTTTAAAGTCTTATTTTTAATGTAAAACTTCCCTATCGGTGTCGTTTTCTTCAATTCTTTCAACATTTTTCTTTTTTAATTTACACACTGCTTGAAAGTGGTTCTTTTTTAAGCAATTATTACAAGTTTTTCCAAATGCTGGACACTTTTCCTTTTTCATTTCGTGCTCACGTCCACAATACGAACACTTTTTTATTTTCTTTAACATGTACGTATCAGCAAATATTTGTTCACTGGGTTGACTTTTATAATGGTTGTATGTCTGTATTAGTTCTTGTTGCTGCATAAAGTCAATACATGTATTTAAAGACATATTTCCTATTTGTAATCGTTCCATTATTTTATATCGGTGTGATGCATTGGACATACCTTCAATTAGTCTTAATTGAATCAAGTCCTCTTCAATAGTCTGTTCATCTTGTCCAAGTTTTTCAAATTCACAATATCTACTTGCATTTCGTAGACGGTGTAAATATTTTATAATTGGTTCGTCAATTTCTTGTTTCATCGACATGAATTTCGTTCTTTCTGCCACTACCAGCCTTTTCTTGGGTCTCATATTTCTTCTTATAATCTGACTTATTTTTTCAAAAGTCATGTCTTCCAAATTTAAGGGATATGCCATAGTGGAGACTTTCATTATTGCCTTGCATCCAGCTGTAGCCAAAAATAAATCCGTGATTTGATTTTCGCCTCCCTTTTCCTTGTTGTCTTTCAACTTTTTTGTTCTCACAGTGGCAGAGAAACAACGAATCCATGTATCCACGAAATCTGGATCTTCCAGAGACAATTGATATCCTATCGGTAACGCCATTGTTGTGAAGTTGAAGTTAGCACTAATCAGCCGCTAAGCTCGTACTTCTACCTCGTTATTCCCAGTGACCACTTATATGAGTGTTCAATTATGCTTATGCAAATTATGCATACTAATTTGCTAGTATCACTATAGAAAACATTATCGAAGAGAGAGAACAATAAAAAATAGGAATTAAGAAGACAGAAGATAACGATTGACAATGCATTTAAATTTTTGAAGATAAAAGTTGACAGGAAAGCAAGAGGCAGGAAGTGAGTGCTGCAAGTGAGAAGAAACTGTTAGCATAGAACATAATATAATTCATAAAGTCTAGATACCAAAGAGAAAAGCTCATCAGAACAATTACTATGAAAATATTTGTAGAAAAGGTGTGGGGAAGCCATGTTATGACAATTGGAAAGTAACTGAAGCTGAGATGCCAGGTCAGGACCAATAGCATTGCAGATTCTTTCTTTATCGAGAATTTCTAAATAAAATACAAAGAACAATCTGTATATGACATGATATTCATCATTCTTAATTAATGTATTGATTTGATTGCTTATCAATGTCAACTGGTCTACCTAATCAGGAAGAATTGTTCTACAAGAGATCTCTGTCACAAAATTTTACAAACCACTTTTGATACATTTAATTATTCACAGTTATTCTCCATAACTGTGCAAATCATTTTTATACAAATTAACACTTTTATCTAGCTTTAAAAAAAATGAAGAATATTTTAATGTTTGTTTTTCTATTTTCAATGTCAGAATCAATAAACAAAAATAAACCAATTTTGACAAGGTTTTTTTTCAAATATCACAGTTATCACAGTATAATCAAAAGTGATCTTTTTAAATGAAGCTAGTTAAAACTAATTCAAGTTCTTTAGACTCTGCTGAGGAGTATGGGGCTATAGGAAATAAACTCTATTTCCAACACAATTACATACTCATCTACATACCATATTAAAACATGCCCAAACTTAATTTTCTAGCCAAAAACATGCTAGGCATTGATAGTGTGGTTTCCATAGAAAGTAGGTTTTTATGAGATGGAATTGCTAGCTCCATACCCAATTCTTTTTTAATTTAGAGTTGTCCTTTTCATACAGTGGTTGGTCCTGAAGAGCCCAATCTGCCCTACTATTTAACCCATAGCTGGAAGGAGAAGATATGGAAATCATACCTTGAATTTTGGTATTTGTGTGAAAGGGAATATAGTGAACTCAACTAGAATTCAAATTCTGCACTCTGATTTCTCATTCTGAGTTGCTAACCATTGTGCCACCTAGACATTCACTTAAAATGAAATGCTTTTAATATTATCTAATAATAAAAACAGAATAATTTTTTTGGCTAATCCAATATATATAGCTGGTTTGTCTATATCAGTAAAAGCTGAGAAACTATGAGACAATTTTTCATGAAATTTGCCTGGGACTGATTTGTTTTTTTATTTTTTTTTAAATAGAGATGATATTTGTCTGCATTGAAATTATGATGAACTTTTGAAGTTTCTTTTCTACATTTCTGCATTTAAAGTATAATTGCAGATAAATAAACACAAAAATTAGTTTCTCTTTCATTAAAACACATGTTCTCATTCATTTTATCACTTGATTGCATCTATCAGTTTGGGCATTGAAAAACTGAATCCAAAAATATTTCTGAGGAAATTTGATCACACAACTTACAGAAGTCCTGCATTCATTACATTGATTTAAATTTCATTACCAGCTTTATCATTTTTCTAAATTTCTACATCTATTTTCCAATGCAAGATAATTACTTTCCTGAAGTTTGTTTTGTTCATTTCTAACCAAAGATCTGCCCTAAGAATTATCAGACAAAAAGAATTAGTCAAGATTAACCCTGGTCTCAAATGAACAGGAGAACATCAATATTGAGTTAATTAATTTTTCATTTTTTTAAAATTTTGGTATTATTACTAAGTTTGTTTTATATTGATATTTTTGTTATTTTAGTTGCAAGTTGTTATACATGTGGAGAAAGTTGCTATTAATTATTCCTGGTATAGACTGAACATAACTCTTGTCTTCCACTATGTGTTATTCACAATAACTTTCTTCTTTATTCACCAAATTAAGTATTACTGATATTACTTAGCTACCAAGTTAACCCTCTGACCCTTAGCCAAACAAAAGGTGTATAAGGTAATATCGCAGTAACATTCAACTATCCAACACTTTGTTACAAGTATATTTCTCTAAGCATCGCTAAGTCAGCTGCTAAAAAAGTCGGTTCACTGTATCATGCTAGACAATTTTTCTCTCCAAAATCTATATCATACATCTATGTCTATCATTTGCCCATGCTTAGAATATTGCTGCTGCATATGGTCCAGTGCTCCCACTATATATCTAGAGCTCTTTGATAAAATCCAAAGAAGAATCAGCAATGTTATTGGTCCTTATCTGGCACCATGGTTTCAGTGACTTTCCTATCACTGTAAAGCTGCTTCTCTGTGCCTTTTCTGTAAATGCTAATTGTTTGGATGAGCTCTTTGCTATGTTCCCCAGAATTTTTTAATTTAAGTGCAGTCCTAGACTGGTGATGAGGTCTCATTAATTTACAGTTGAGTTGGCTAGATGTAACCGTAAGTTCTATGCTAACAGTTTCTTTTCTTGTACTTCTTGCTTGTGGAACTCCCTTCTGGCTCCATGCTTTCCAGCCAATTTTAATCTTCAGAAATTTAAATGCAATGTGAATTGTTATCTACTGTCCTCTTGATTACTATTCTTTTGTACTGGTTCCTTAGTAATGTTTCTGTTTTCTAATTCTTCCACACCCTGTAACAACTTGTGTCTTAGTAACTTTACTACTTCGCTCAATTAAAAAAGAAAAGCAAAAAATAAAAATGAGATGTGATCCTTGTAGTAAATATATGTGACTATATTTAGAACCTACTATAGAACCAAAAATATCAGGTTAGAATAAGTTAATACAATGAAATTCACCCAAGTCTTCTTTCTTGAAGAATATGTATCCATCCCAGTCCTCTTAACCAACTTTGCTTCTGTGGAATTAAGGCCAATTTGAAATTCTTCTGTATGCAAAGCATTATCCTTTCCATGTAGAGAAACTGAAAGTAAAATATTTAATATGATGTCAAATTATATCATGACAATGCTATTCTAAGGTCCCTCATCTTTTAAAGTGATCTAAACAACATTGCAAAATATTTTAACTGTAAATGTAGAACAAGTAAGAAGCAAGATTATCATTGATAAAGATCAAAACATCCAGAGATCTTTTAAACAGTGTTCTTAGATTATGTATGCATGTATGTGCATATATATATATATATATATATATATATATATATATATATATATACATATATATATATATATATATATATATATATATATATATATATATTAAAAACAAAGAACAAAATTTTTTTTTAATTATTATTTAAAATAGACGGGATTTATATTTTATATTAAACATAAATGAAAATTATTGCTTTTTTTTTAAATTTTGTATAAAAATAAACAAACATAAAAATGTTTTTTCTAAATATTCTATATTTACTTTATGGTTGCTTAGTCCTAATATTTTTATATATCTAATATTATTATTATTAAATATTTCCTTATTGCTGGCATTAGTAGATAATCTAAATTGGATGGATTTATGCAAATTATTTAGAATAGTTTAAAACAAGTTCAAGAAACATAGATCAATCAAGAAAGGGACTAAACATGCTTACCTCAGGCTAACCTCAGTGCAATAGCCAATAACGTACATGAAAAATTTCTTTAATGCTTTTTATATAATTCTATATGGACATATTTTGAGATCATAAATGCAAAATATGAAAAGTGTATCTGATCTATATTCTTAGATATGAACAAAATTATAGTGTAACATGTTTTATGCATTATAAAACAATGCTCACTAGTATTATATAATTCATTAGGTATTCAGAAAATTAAAGATTAAAAGAATTTGATGTGGACTGATTAATCTCATATTGATAAATTTGAATAGCAAGATGAAAACTTTTATTATTAGAGGATGAAATTAATATCTGAATACATCAACTGAACAAGAGAAGAAATTGGTATCTTACATGAATCAGTGGAATTGTGAAAATTTTGAAGATCCCGCTTCTCTTCTTTGAAATTATTAACTTTGGTGTTGTTTGATGCCTTGGTACGTTTGACCATATCACTGAATACACTACCATGCATTCGATATCCATTTAAATCAGCTGTCCGGGATAACTGAAAGAATAAAAAATGCAGAGAAATATTTCTTATTATGTTAAATCAAAATTAATATGAAAATATATAGTACCACTTCTCTTTATTGCTGCAATCTGTTAGAGATATACAGCGTGTTCATAAAGTCTCATTACAATTTAAAAAAATATATTACAAAGGCAATTTATGTAGCACCACAACTAGATGACTTTCAACCAACCATCATTTTCCAGCAAGATGGTGTACCACCACATTGGGTACTGAATGTTTGTGGGTTCCTAAATCAAACATTCCCAGACCAGTGGATTGGAAGGGATGGCCCAATTCACTGGCTATCTCGTTCACCAGATATCACTTCCCTGAACTTCTTTCTATGGAGTTATGTTAAAGATATTGTGTATCGAACAAAGATATGGAACATCACTGATGCCATTACTACCATTGATGAGGCTATGCTACAGAGAACATGGGAAGAAACTGAGTACTGTCTTGATGTGCTTCATGCAACTAAAGGTTCCCATATAGAGATGTATTAATTAGTTAAAAAATAATTCAATGTCTACTCCTCATTTTGTAACAATTTCCACATATTTGTTCATTTGCTTTTGTAATAAACTTTTTAAATTGTAAAGAGACTTCACGGACACACTGTATTATAAAAGCAGTCATTTTATATTTAATCAATATGTTAAAAGAATTACACATATAATACTCTGGTCAGTAATTTTTATATTAACTCTTGACCCATTTTTTCTTATTTTTACTGCACAACATACAGAGTACTAAAACTAATTTTAAGTAAAGAATTACATAATTTAGTGCTCATTCATTAAATATTTTCCTACTGCCAAAAATATTTAGTTATTGTAGAAAGCTACCAATTGAATTGGTGGAGTAGTGATAATAAAATCTGAAATGCCTACATGTTTGCAAGTTCCAATGTAATCAGTAATTTTTCAACAATCAAAATCTGTTGTGTCACTTTATAGGTTTTTCCTTTGGTATACAAAAGTAGAGTATTTCTATGAAATCTTTTGCAAAGTAAAATGGCAAAAAGTAAAGAAATAATCATCATTAATTTATACAGGAAATTTTTTATCATTTTTCAAATCCTAAAAATAGCATTCATATTTTTGTTATGGTTAACAGAGTTGCAACGATTGCAGAAATATACTTAAATTTTAAAAATGTTTTTGTTTTAGGGCAGGATTACAAGCTCTTTTTGAGTACCTACAAAGAGCTGATTGATTTATTGATTGATTTGATTTTCACAGCTTATTTAAAGCCAGAAAATATTTTCAGATTGTAAAATATTTTAGAGATAATAATGATTTACTGATACAAGTCCTACTAATAAACTCATTGCCAGAGGAAGAAGAAGTGGATTCATACCTTTTCCAAGGGTATTTGCAAAGTAAATATAACAAACTCAACAGGAACTGAAACTTAGTCTTTTCATTTTCAATTGAGCCATTATCCATTATGCTACCTGCACAGCCAAGCTTACAATGCCTAATATTTCCAAGAAATCACCTGTCTAGGTGCTGACCAGGCTCAATGTTACCTCACTTTCGTGATTGTTCAAGAACTGATGTTTCAATGAGATATGGTTGCAATCCCCAAAAATGGAGTGATAGAAAACTGTATGAGGTGAAGCAATCAAACATACTCTAATATCAGCTACATTAGACTACAAATCTTAGTATTGATATAGGCAAACATAGAATAATTATTTTAGTGGTCTGGGAATGCTCAAAATATTTTCTATATAAATTAATGGTAACTTCATTTGTTTCATAGAATTTAGG
Organism: Acanthosepion pharaonis; assembly: GCA_903632075.3. Taxonomy (NCBI): domain Eukaryota; kingdom Metazoa; phylum Mollusca; class Cephalopoda; order Sepiida; family Sepiidae; genus Acanthosepion; species Acanthosepion pharaonis. Next base: position 3,690,640 of record CAHIKZ030005555.1, read on the forward strand.
ATCATAAGTAAAACCTGTACTCATGTTGGTCTTTCATAATAGTAAAGTCCAACTATAAAAAAGAAGATACCTTTATAAATAATTATTAAAGTAAATGAAAACTGACATTTATTTAATATATTCCTATCCAAAATACCACAGGTTTTATAAACAGTCCGGTAATAAAAATAAAAATGTTATGTATGACACTTCTTATAATGTTTGAAACAAAATAAAAAAAAGGAAAGATTTTTGTGCTAACAAACTTTTAATAAATATTTTTCCAACTCTAAATTAAATTTAGGAGTAAAATTGTAACATTCTAAAAGTATCTTTACATGTTTTTAATTTTTAGGTAACAAAGGGATAATTTCAGTGTTTAAATAATAAACAGTATCCACTTTATATAAACAGAGATGATAGTTAATGCAAATTTTTCTGTGTAGAAAATTACCATGAAATATGGCAAAAATATATATTTTTTTTAAATATAGGACTATCTACAATTTTTTAATTAAAAGAAAAACAAGGAAAATAAAATCAAATGTCTTACCAAACTGTTTTTTGGAAGATCCAGTCTTAGTATACTTTTACCAATATTTCCTTTGAGTCTGGAAGGGTGAGGAAGGGAATTTTCTCTTTGAAGACTTACTGCTAGAAAAATTAAAGAAATTTACAGTGCCTAAATCAGCTGACTGAAATAACTAATTCAAACAAAATATTAGTAAATGCATGAAATAAAATGTTAATTAAAATATGAATATTTTAATGAAAAACATTTCTATATATACAAATCAAGTTTTTAAAAAAGATGACTGAGGAATCAGAGAGCAGAGTTCAAATTCTAGTCAAATTCATTATATTCACTTTCGTGCTAATACCCTTGGGAAAGGTATGAATCCTCTTCTTCTCCCCGCCAGCTATGGGTAAAAAGCAGGACAGACTGGGTTCTATAGCCTTGGATGGCAAATGGTCTACTGCAGAAATAAATGGTAACCTACTACAGGAAAAACTATCTGCCTCGTCAGTCACGTATCGAAAGATACATGATCACCTAAATATGTATCATGTATGGCGCATAACTGACTTCTTTGATATTAATTACAAATAAAATTATAGAAAATATTCTAACACAATCATGAGATTTAACTGAATTTGCAGTAGAGATATTATGAAACTCTTAATCTAAGTAGATAATTCAATGTCATTTTTATTCATGGTAATTGAAATTAACTTTAAAATCCTTCTGTTTGCATAATACAGTATTTACAATGGAGCCCATACCAGTTATGTATAATTTTCAATAAGGCTTTATATTCAGCTGATTTAGTCTTTAATTATTTAAACAGCATTATTTATACAACAATAACTTATCTAGACATGGCTTTGAGCTATAACAAGTCTGAAAGCCAGATTAGAGCTAAATCTCTTTTTAGAGGGACCAGTTGTATTAAATTTTCACTATAAAGATTCCTTCTTATTCAATGTGAATATGAAGGTATTTACTAATTAGCAAAGTGTGATTACAGTAATAATCTTGCACTCCAACAGAACAGTCTATTCTTAATCATGAAGAGAATTTAAAACTTCTCATTGATTTACTTAGAATAGTGTCTTCATCTTGGTTGTAACAGTGTTTTAGTCATTGTAGATTCTTCTACAAGTGTCTGAAGAAAGGTGAAGTGTACAATGATTGAAATATTGTGAATATAACAACCAAAATGATGACATTATCTTGAGTAAATCACTGTATAATACTGAAAAATCCACATCTAAAAATTCCCACAAAAATTCATGTCCCATCAATTCAAAATATTAGCAATCATTCCCCCTTGTCTGTTTATTATTTACTGATCCAGCCATTGTGAAAATACAACTAGTGTGATATATTACAACAATGATAACAAATTATGATAATATATATTCTCCATGTAATTAAGTTATCATCTATATTAATGGATTAAAAGCTTGAGGAATTATTATGTGTCATGTCCTTTCTAAGAAATTTGATATCTTTATAATGCAGCTTAACACAAGAGATTAGATAACCCAAAATAAATAAATTAAAAAATTAAATAACCCAAATTGTCAAATCAGTCAACCTAACCTTAACAACACAGAACTTGCCATCAGTCCACCCTTTCATCACATATAAACTCACCCCAAAACATCTCACCAGCTCTGGCTTGTTGGTGTCTCAACTTGTGAGGATAGTTTCTGTTAGTAGACACCCAGCCTTTGCCCTATCTGTCTGGCCAGTTGAGAGTTGTATGTATTCTGTTGTCCATTTTATTTGAATTTACTTATGGACACATGGCCAATTGTTTAGAATGTTCGCTTTCTGACTATGTGATCTAGGTTCCAATCTATCCATGGTCAATTTGTCAGGAAGATGACTTCTTGATATTATCAGTCTGGAGACAATCTCAGCATGTGGCACCTTTGGAAATGCCTGAAAACCTACACCACAAGTTGATCCAAACCATGTGAGTGAAATTGGGTAGACAGAACCCTTTGGGAGCTGTTGATGAGTGTGCTTGCATAAAGGCACAAGTCATTGTGACTGAGGGCTTGAATGCATTGGCCTTGTTCAGACTGTTGATCATGTTAGATAATGCGTTCTTTCCCAGAAATTCTAAGGTTCGCTCAGTATAGTTGCAGTATAAACCATAAGTGGGCTCTGTGGGTATTGAACAAACGTGTTGGAGCAGACATCTGCAACAGGGATTAACTAGCCACCCTAGTAGAAGGGTACCCTCTAAATACAACTGGACAGCCACCAACTTATGGATATTGTTTTGCTTTTTTATTTAAATCACTTTTCTTCAAGCAAGGTGATAAAAGCACTAAGACACAAGGTATTACTGAAAGTGAAAGAAACTGAGAAAATATTATTGAGGAGAGAGGACAATAAAAGAACAGGTTTCAAGGAGAAAGAAGATGATGACTGATGTTGCATTTATATTTTTGAAGATCATAGGCGATAGAAAAACAAGAAACTGGAAAGAGAGTGCCACAAGTGAGAAGTACAAGAGAAGAAACTATTAAAATAGAACTTATGGTTTATATTTAGCAATTTCACTGATTTAGGATAACACACTTTTTGTATATTGATATTTCTTTGTTTCCACAGTGTCTAAAAATCTCATAACTTGACAAATATGGATTTTTTTTTTCATATGGAACACAGACCTGTAAGACAAAGTACTTAACTTGCCTTTATGAGACTGTCATCCAGGATTTTCAACAAACTTTTTCACAATGCAGTGGTATCTGCTGATCATTTTTGCCTTTTCTAGCATTGCTTTACCTTTTGCAAGCTCTGAAGTTATTAAACATTTCCCTTTATCCATCAAAAGGGTTGATATTTTGGAAAATCAACCAACACAACATTATCATGACTCATTTTAAAGCTTCAAACTTACAATATAACCATTAATTCACAACGTCAAAATTCAGAACAATTCACACAATAGCTGTCATTTGTTTACATATGCACAGAACAAACCAACATTCATCCTTACTGTGCAGATAAATATTGCTAACATTCAGCAAATAAACTTTTAGATTCCAATTAGTATTCATAAAACATGAAGTGAGATGCAATGTAGCACAAAATGACCTTCAACATTTAGAACATCTAAAAAATGGCTTTCATGAGTTTTGCAATGTTATTTTTGTACAGCAAAAGCTTTTAATGAATCATCATCACCATCATCCTCCTCCTTCTCCTTCAACTTCCCTATGGTTGGTCAGAACTCCATTGACAATTGCTTTCCACACAGTTTGATCCTACATTGCTGTCCCCAGATTACCAATGTCCAATGCTGAGTCCCGAGCTGGGAAAGACAATTTTCGTGAGAAGATACTTCCAGAAGGATGCTATAGGAATAAGAGTGACATGATTTCCCTGTCTTGCTTGATGGCAGTGGCCAGCAAACTAATTGTTTTTGCTTGAGCTTTCAGTTCTGCATAAATTGTGTTAAGCGTTGCATAGGATCTTCAATTTATGCTCTGAATGTTTCTAAGTAGATTTGTATATGTTCCATCCAGTCGTCATTCAAGATGAGCAGATAATGTTCAAGTTTCTGATCCATACAGTAGGACTGGTTCAATCAATGTTTGAAAAGTTTCGACTTTTAAGGAGGATGGAAGGTTTGAGCACCAAATCTTGTGATGTTTTTTACATGCACCCCATGCAATGAATCTTATTTGTTCTATCAAACTTTAGGATACCCTCTAAAGCACACAATACTAAGAAAAAAGCAAGGAAAGATAAACAACATTAAAAAATAATGAAAATTTATTTATTTCTACAAAAATCAATTTCTAAAAATAAATTAATTTAAACAGCTACTCACATTTTGTTTGTAGAATGAGTCTTTGTTGGTGTTCAAAATCTTGATGTTTTGGTAAGGGTTGGATTCTTTTTTCTGGGATATTTTGATCAATGGTCAAGGGGAAAAGCTGCCCAATTCTGCAAACTTTAGGTTTTGTAGATAATGTAACTGAATTTTGTGTGTGGTCTGAGATTGAATCAGTAGAACTAAATTCTAACTTTGCTTGTACCTTTTCAACATGTGATGTCTGAGGAAAAATTACTTCATCAACATCAGTTTTACTTGAGGTGCTTATTTTGTCCCTTGAAAATGGACTCATCTCAAAAGTTTTAACTGAAGAATCAAGAATATTTGTAAAACTTAAAAACTTAGGAATTCCTGGACCTAATGATGGAATAATCTCATTTTGACAAGCTATTTGATTTAAGCCAGACTCAAATTTATCAAATGGATCGGGGCTAAAAGATAATTCATCCAAACAAGAATATAGATTATTGCTATCTTGAACTTCTTGATTTATGTTCTTTGCATTGTCTGCATTTGGTATTTTACTTTCACATATCTCATCAAGGCCTTGAGAATTCATTTTTGATCCACCAAAATCCAAATGTTTAATTTGAGCCTCAGACAAACTATTTTCAAGAGGTTTGCAAGGATCATCTAAAATTGATTCATCATTTTTAACATAAATATTATCTGACAAGGATTCCTTTTGGTTATATTCCTGAATAGTTTCTTTCTTATTTGATGAAAGTGGATCAAAAGTTATATTAACAGGAGTATTGTACTGTAAACTGACTTTATCAGAAATCTTATTTTTAGCTTTTAAAATACAATTGGAAGAGAATGAGACAATTTCAGCTTCATCTTTGTTTGCTGGGATTAGATGACTGTTAATATCAAAATGGTCATTCTTCTCTTTTAGTTGTGGATCTAAATTATCTAAAATAGAGGTTTTAACATGGAGTGAATCAGAAATGTTTTGTTTATTTAAATTTATATTTGATGAATTATTCATTGAAATTGACTTCAGAATTTGCATGGTTTCTTTTTTTTTCTCTGCTTTAGTTATAAATTTTTCTTCATTCTGAACTTGAGGATTAAGAAAAGAGGACACTGATTTTATATTTTCAACCACTGAGTTTTCTGATTCTTCATTTTGATCTATTTGTTTATTGTTTTCCTGGTGAGAGTTATCACCAAAGTCAAAGCTGAGATCAAAATTTAATCCGTCTTCAGATGATGAATTGTCCCAACAGATTTCACCTGATCCAACAATGGGAAGAATCACAGAATTTGACAATAAGGACTTGTTAAAAGTATTGGATAGGGTACATGTGTTTATTTGATTAGTATTATCATTTTCATATTTCTTCTCTTCAGTAATGTTATCCTCAGCTTGACAACAGTTTGACACATTATCCTTATTTGCAAGTAGTAATTTGAAAGAACATTTTGATGTACTTTTATCATTGGAAACTTGAGGAAAACTGGAAAGATTCACATTAGTAAGTTTACTTTCATCATTTGTTGTTGGATTAAAGTTATTGTTTGATAGATGAGCAGAATCAGAAATACCAGATTTATTACAATTATCTTTTGCTGGAATTAGTCCAAATGCTTTTTCAATAAGGGCATTTTTTGACACTTCATCAGCCAGGATATTTTCTGACACTTCTTCAACCATCACATTTTCTAACATGTTTTCAACCAGGACATTTTCTGACATTTTTTCAACCAGGACATTTTCTGACACTTCTTCAACCGGGACATTTTCTGACATTTTTTCAACCGGGACATTTTCTGACACTTCTTCAACCAGGACATTTTCTGACACTTCTTCAACCATCATATTTTCTGACGCTTCTTCAACCATCACATTTTCTAACACTTTTTCAACCGGGACATTTTCTGACACTTCTTCAACCGGGGCATTTTCTGACACTTCTTCAACCGGGACATTTTCTGACACTTCTTCAACCGGGACATTTTCTGACACTTCTTCAACTATCACATTTTCTGACATTTTTTCAACCAGGATATTTTCGGACACTTCTTCAACAACATTTTCTGTCTGGTTTTCACTTGATAATTCCACATTTTCAGAACCTTTTGCTAATGTGGATACTTTAAGAGATAAATTTTCTGTGATATCATCTCTTTTGTTTTCTATTTGTCTGTAACTTTCTACCTTGTACAGCTCATCTCTATTTACTTCTGAGTCAGTCTTATGTCTTTCTGCTTCAATTCTAAACCGCTTTGAGTGAGGTTCTTCAGTTGTAGAAGCAACAAGAGAACGTTTACTTTGATTATTATTATAATTTTTGATTATTATATCTGTTTGGCTAATGGAATTAGTTCCTGTTGTTAACTCATTTTCTTCTTTATTGATAAGACTATTATTTGGAGAAGATAAAACAATACCTTTATGAAGATTCAAATCCCTTTCAAACCTATTTTTGATGTTAGAATCAGGTTCTTGAAATTTTTCATAATCTGCTTTATTATTAATATTTAATGATATTGAATCATGCTTCTCAGCTAATGTATTTTTCTTTGCGATGAGGTCCTTGTCTTCTGATTTATTGTTGAATTCTAACAAAGGAAAACTAACTTCATTCTCAGCTTTTGGAGCCTGTAGGGAATTTTTAGTAATATTATCTAAAGAAACTTCAGGATAAACAGTACTCACTGAAACTGGTGAAAGTAAATTTTTCTCAGAAATGTTTTTATTAAAATTTATATCAGTTTTATTTCTAATGAGAGACCCACTTAATTTTTCCATACTGAAGCTCCTTTTAAAACTTTCACTTGAAAACAATATATTTTTACCATCAATACATTCATTTGGCATTGTATAACCAATTCCATATGATGTGTTATCATTTTTCATATTAAAATTCAAGTTGGATGATATATCAGTATGTAGAGGACTTTCATCTAAAGCACTACATGGGCTTTTAATTATTTTCACATCAGAATCTTTTGACAGATTCTGGGGAAACTGAGGATCAGTTTTAGTATTCTTAGATGAACAGAGTTCATTATCTGTTTTTTTAGATAACTCAGGAAGTTGTACAATGTTTATATTTGGTTCCAATGATTCTTGGTTAATAAAATCAGCTTCCTGCTGCTTTTCATCAAAATTCTTTACATCATTGTAATGGTCATTAAAGGATTTTGGATCTTCACTTTTAGATAAGAATACATCAGCAGAATGTGGCAGATTTCTTGTATTACTCTCTTTATTTTTGCTTATTTCACTGGTACTTGTTTTAAGTAAAGCCATAACCTGACTGGTTGTCCTTTTATTTTTTACTTTAATCAATGGGTTTAATTCAGAAATATTTACTTTTTTCTCACAGTCATTTATGGTTTCTGAAAAATTTGTATTAAATCTCTTATCTGTATCTTGAACCATTTCATCTCTAGAAAAATTAACTGTTGCTTTTTTTCTATCAAAATGAATGAAAGGTTTATTATATTGATGGATTTCTGAATCACAAGTAAAATTTTGTATATTGTTTTCTGTGTATATTTTTCCACAGGTTTGAATTCTGTCTTCTGTAATTAAGTCTGTAGATTTTTCTCTAAAATTAAAGGATACATTGTTAACCTGTGTTTCTGAATCTACTACATTTGTAGTTCTGTCTTTATTTATGTAAAATTGGTTGGTAGCTGGAAGCTGAGCAGAAGAATCACTCATTCTAGAGATTATTTTCTGGAAGATTCCAGAATGCACCGGACTCTTTCTATCAATGTTCATGCTACCATTTTCAACAGACCAACTTTCTGAAGAGTACTTTTTTGTTTGGTTGTCTTTGATATTTTTATAATTCAAAGAAGCAGAAGCCTCATTTGGCATATTTTGTTTGGTCACAAAAGTATTCCACACAGATGGATTTGGGTAAAAATTTTGGTTCTTATTTTTATCGGATTCCCTTATTGTGTCAGAGATAAAAGTTGAAATTTCATTCTGATTATTAACTTGCATTGGTATCTTCAGTAGTGGTGGTATAAATCCATTCTGAAATTCATAAAAAGAAAAGAAAAATAAACATCATTAATGTAAAATGAATACCAATTAACTATGACTTACCAAACTTTGAATAAAATGACTAACAAAAATATACACAATATAACAAAAATAATATAACAGACTTATTTTATTGCAGACATTTGCATCAAAATTATAAACAAAATGGAATATCCATGAGGAATAGAACTCATAAATATACCAAAAGATGGTGATAAACATATTGTTAATCATCTATTATAAAAAAAAAAATGAAAAACTTCAAACCTTAATAGTTACAAATTATACTAATAAAATAAAACCAATGTGATATACAAATTTGCTTGCCTAATAGGAAATCTCTAAAATTAATAAAAAACATGTAATATATACATTTGTCAAATGGCAACAATGCTTTCACATTGACCAACATCTTATTTATCAGGCAAATGTGTCACAAAAAATTATATTAATCAACATAGCACACAAGGCCATCATATTCCTTTCAATATAAGACAGATAATGGCAGAAAGATATTTTACAACTTAAACTGCAAAAAATGATTACAAATACTTCAAGTCATAATCTTAAAATAAAAATCCTATATTATATATCAGTCAGCTAAGGAACTGATATAATATATTCAATAATTAATAAAAACACAAATTTAAAATACAGTAAGTTGACTTACATCTGATGGCATTAAGATATCAAAGATGATTTAAATATTTAATGCACAAAACACCAAAGTTTTCTTGAATTTCAAAACAATAGCATATTCTTTTCTTGAAAATGACCAATGATAGTTGAAAGAAATCAAACATATGCATACAATTTTAACATGTTCTGGAGCCAAACATTGATTAAACTTAATGAAAACAAAAGAAAATCACTAAAATTGATCAAAACAAACCTTGTCTGGTGTCTTTAATAAAATGTGGCTATGTATCCTATTTGGCTATTAAAATACTCAATGCCATAAGAATTGGGATTTCTACTCTTATATATTAAAGCTCTGCCATTTCTTATGACAGTGAGCACTTTTTTGCCAGTAAGCAATTTTGGGGCATACTCTTTTTAGAGTCTGCTAATCTTTATCTGATATTATATATACATACAATATAAAAATCATGGAAGAATATAGGCCTCTGCACCTGTTGCCAATTCAATTGCTCTCATTAACAATTTATATTGTGTGATAAAACACCTCTTTCTCTTCCTCCATCTCTCTCTCTCTCTCTCTCTCTCTCTCTCTATATATATATATATATATATATATATATAATTTAAAATAAATATTATATTATATATATATATATATATATATATATATATATGAGGCATGGTGGAGTAATGGATAGCGGCTTGGATTAAGGAATTGGAGAGTCAAGTTTAAATTCCAATCAAATCCATTACATTCACTTACGTGCTAATATCCTTGGTAAAGGTATGAATCCTTTTCTTCTCCTCCAGCTATGGGTAAATAGCAGGACAGTCCAGGTTCTATAACCATGGAAGGCAACTGATCTAGGAGGAGGAAAACTTTGAATCCAAAACCTGTGGAGGGTCATTTGCGGACCTTGTGGCACATAGTGCAACAGGTCTCTGTATTTGGCCCTTCAAAAAGTGGGGATGGTTCTGCATAAAACCTTCACCACTATAATCAAAAAATCTCATGTGCTGGTGTTGGGCTTTTTGGTTCCTAGGAATTGAACTGCTTGACCCTCGTACGTTGAATTTGATGGGAGAGTTATATATATATATATATATATATATATATATATATATATATAATATTTATTTAAAAATTATAACATAGGTATGTTATAATATCACTACAAAAGTAACCATTTTATTTCAACACTTCTGGTGTCTTGTCAAGTGATGGTATTGCAAGTAAAATAAAAAGTTTTTAAAGAGTTCAAAAACCAACTACTACTTCCACAGGGATGGGAAGCAGAGGAATCGATGTTGACCAAGAAAGGATGAAAAAATATTTAGATTTTTGGTCTTATTTGGGGAATTGGATCAGGCCAAGAACCATTCAAGACCTCTCATTAGAAGCATTATGCAAATTCACATATATGATTGTAGCATTTGCAGTGTCGTTATAATTATAATATATAATCATTAAAAGGAAACAAAAATTTCAACATCATAAATCCTGTACAAGATACCTTGTGTTAAATAAACATTTAGCATATCTCTTTGTGTATATACAAGAATGCCTGATTGTAGACTTCTGAAAATTGTAATGTACAGTCAGATTCTTGATGGTTAGTATAATGTTGGAAGACTCCTGTACTACAAAGATAAACTCAAAATAATATAAGATCAATTTCCAAAAATTTGAAAGAGAACATCTAAAAAAAAAAAGAAAACTGGAGAAAATCTTACAATGCCAGAATCAATCAGCATGTGAAATCAAGGATGGAACATCTGATTGAACTGAGGTAAGTTTGTGCAATCAATGAGTTAAATCAAATTCAATTAATTAGCAACAAATGCAAGAGCACAGCAGGCACAAACATAAACAGCAGATTGTATGAAAATAGTAAGCTTCTGACCTTCATGCAGATTATATATATATATATATAGATAGATAGATAGGGCAGCAGCAGTGCGAGAGATAGGGAGAGATAGATTATTGGAAAAAGATGAGATAGATAGATAGATAGATAGATAGATAGATAGATAGATAGATAGATAGATAGATAGATAGGGTGTATTTGGGCAGCAACTCTTCAATGATACAGATATGGTAGAAGACCAACAAAAGTTCTTTATTTTAGATATATTTTTATTTAATTTCTGTACAGTTCAGATTATTTTTCTGGTTTCTTTGATTAAGGCTTTTTAAAAGACAAAAAGTCTTTTAAAAAGCCTTAATCAAAGAATTTTATTTTTGTGTTGATAGGTTTGTGTATGCATATGCATTAGATGTCTTTAATAGTTTTTGAGAGTCACATCCTTATGTAAAGTATCTTTGTGAAATATAATATGTTTGTTCCTAAATTGAATGGAATGTTATTGATGTTGGGTTGTTTGCTTTTTAGGCTTACAGCTTCTGGTATTTGCAGTTAATTTTTATAGTTTATGTGGTGTAGTATTATTGTTAAGGACTGGCTGAATTTCTTATTGTTGCAATGATTGAAAAAAAATACTGACTATCAATGCATGAAGAGGAGTCATTCAAAAACTCACCCCCACAAAAAAAAACAATGTATACACATAGACAAAACCCTATCAAAACAAAAATAAAGAAGAATAGAAAGAGAAGTTGGAATAGAGTAACAGGCAACAATAGGGAATGGGTTAATATTGAACCAATGAGAACAGAATAACAACTATGGTTATTTTAAATTACATGATTCTAAGTAAAATTTTAACAAGATAATGAGAGAAATTTGCAATTATAAAATAAAGATTGGTTTTAAAATTCTTAAAATATCAAGATTTATTTACCACCACACAAGGCAAACTATAAAAAGTTAGGTTTTACACATAGTACTACACATATACATGTAGGCAGTGGTAAAAATTGCAGTTCTTGAGGCCTATGCTGCAAAAGTGTTAAAGCAACTCATGACCCCTCATTTTAGTGCAATGGAGAGGTGCTGCACCAGTTAGGGCATTCAGAGAGATCTAGGTATATCTGTTTAAATTTTGTACTTTGTAATGCTAAAAAATTAGAACATGGTTGACATAACAATGAAATATTTTATATGTAAATTGTTGTAGAAAAAGAGAAAAATCTTCAAGACACTGAGAGTTGTAATTGCAGCAACAAGCTTTGTATTAATCACCATGAAAATTGTTATGTTTTCTGTCAAACTTAGTGCACTTTTATTGCAGATGAAACTACTTGCCTTTGCCCATATTATTATTCTTTTTTATGTTGAGTGATGTTATCAATATTCAAATATATGCCTCAGATAAAAGGATAATTAAAATTTTCTTTCATTTTTAGTTTTTATTGTTGTTACCAAACCATACTTAACCGATTGGTGTCTCTTTTGTTGCTGACCATTAAGTCTATTGTTTTCAGTTGTTCTTTTACATTCATGCTCATTCTTTCCACAAGATAAAAACAAACATTATACTAAAATGACATACTGAGATTATTTAATTAGTTTCAAAATGGAGTTAAAAATACAGCTTAGGAATTTCTACGATTATTGTCATATGTTTAGCACAAATAAGACAGAAGAATAGACAAAGAGCTAATTAATTTACAAACTTTTTCGAATAGTTAAAAAAAATGGGGAATGAACTTTGGTTCTTAGACAAAAATGTAACTTTCAATTTAATCTATATTCTGCTTTTTGTTATATTGCCTAATATCAGTGGGTTTATATATATATATGTGTGTGTGTGTGTGTGTGTGTGTGTATCACTGGTGACTCCTGTGGTCGGGATTGTCAGACTTAGCTCAGGTAAGTCAACCTTCAAGCATATCTACTTTAAAGCAAAAAAGATTTTTGTAGAGCACTGTTTTCATTCTTGACTTCAGCTGGGTACAAAATTGTTTTAACTCTGTGCTTCAAAATATTCACTGAAATAAATTTTGTTAATATTGTTCATAATAAAGAAGAAAGAAAGAAAAAACAAAGAAAGTAAGTAAAAAAAAAAGAATGAAATAAAATTAATGTGGCTAGTCGGGCTGAGTAGGTCTGAGCTTGATTGAAGCTGGAGACAAGTTATTAGGCAATGTATTTCTTGCTTTAATTTCATAAATAATCTTTTAAAAATCTCTAATGACTTGTATGCCCTGTTTTTCAAAGCACACATTTTAATTTTAACTTTTTGTTTACAAATGTCAATTTTAAATAATTTATTCCGTACAGTTTAATTTTTTTTTTTAGCGGAATGTATCTTTTGAGAAAGGGCAAATTAAATTTAGCCCAACCTAAAATTCAGTCATCAACTGGAGAGTTGGGGTTGAGTGTGACTGGGGTAGTGTTGAGGAAATATATCAATCAGCAGAATATAAACACACAGAGAAATACATAAACACACTAATGCATAGACATATATACAAACACATACTTGAGATAGATACATGTTATTTTGAAAAAAAAAACAAACATATTTGGCTTTGTCTTGACTTTTGTTTTACATGTCTGGAAATTTTTTTAAAATAAATGTTTATTTTTATAGAATTATTACACTTAATATTAAAATACCAAAATGTGTCTTTTTTTAATTTCATGCACAGAGACTTTTAAAAATTATATATTTTAGTTAGAGTAAAGGAATCATTTTAGTGTCTAAATTATACCAATAGTATATTTTGTAATGAGCCCAACAACATTGATGACCTAGAGTATATATATATATATATATATATATATATATATATATATATATATATATATTAAATAGATAGGTTAGTTAATAAAACAAGGGCAAACAAAAAGGTACCAATATAATCAGTACGAAAAACATTTAAATATTAATTATTAACCATAAGACAGAAATGAAGTACAAAAAGAAAGGTTTTAAGTCAAAATTTTTGGGGCATGCCTGTGTCCTTCATCAATGGTGTGAGAAATAAACAGAAAAATGGGAATTACTCACTGAGAGATGTTTTTGTAGTGGAAATCATGTTGTTATCAAAATCCCAATCTCTGTCAGATTCCTCACTATTCAAAACTTCTTATGAAAATGAACTTAAATTTAAACTTTGGATCAGTGTAAAAGCATTAGCCTGGTCTATTATTATTAGTGGAGGGAGTGTGAGAGTGAGATTGTAAACATAGATGAAGAGAGTTATATGTGGACCCTTTCATTTCATATATATATATATATATATATATATATATATATATATATATGAGATAAAATTAGGGAGCAAGTATTCATCCAAACAAGTTTGATTAAAAAGAACTGACAATGTCTGTTTGTTTAATGTTTGTGTGACATTATGTGTAATGACTATTGGAAATGAGGCAGCACAAAAGAATGTAATTTATTTATTTTATATATGAGGTATATTTTTTATTTAATTTATTATTATTTTTTTTATATATGTGCCTATTAATGATATAATATGCACTACAAGATACAGTCTCCTGTTGTGAATGATATTTTATTTAATGTGAGTTGTTTATTTTGTATAATAATAGCTTCTTGTCTTTTGATGCTTTCCTTGTATTGGATGCTGTAGAGCATTTTGGTGTTATCTACTAGTATTTGTTTTATGGATAGTTGTATTTGGTCTATTCCTTATTTCCTGTTTAGGATTGGGTTTCCAGTTCCTTCTAATGTATTTTCATTCTCTTTCACTTCCAGTAGCCCCTTGCATCTTAATGGCATTATTGATTAAAAAACAAAATTTACAACTCTGAAAACCTGTAGATGAAAGTTTGCTAGCTGAAGGAAGAGGCAGATGAAATTTCTGGGACATGTAATGAGAAAAGAGGGCCTGGAGAATCTGATACTTACAGGTCGAATAGAGGAAAAAAAGAGACAAGGAAAAGCAACACATGACATAATGTGATGAGCTTAAGCAAGTGGATGGCAAAACGTGGTCTGGGGGAGTTGACAGAGGCACAAAACCTACTGAGAGCCACAAGGGATAGGGGTAAGTGAAGAGCAATGATTGCCTATGTCATGAAAGGACATGGCACATAAAAAGAAAAGAAGTTGCCACACTATTTAATATCATCTTAGATTGCTCTATTTTAGCATTGAGCACTTTTTATTTTTTATCTTTTTACATCTTAAAATCCTATGTTATTGACATTTTATATATATATATATATATATATATATATATATATCCACAATGAAATAAAAAAACAAGAAAGAAATGTGAGTTTAGTCAAATATACTTACACTTCTTTGCCGCTTCAGGCCAACTCTGTTCTGTCTTAGACAATTCCCTGCTATTATTGGCTTCAGGTTACTCCTTCCTTGCATATGCAGTGATTGTTCTTTAGGGCTTGTCTTTGTAACTGGCAATGTGGGAACCTCATTTGAATTGTAATTAGTTCTTTCTGTACTGGAAGACAGAACTTCTTCGATGGTAATCAGGTAATGATCACTTTCCAATTGGTCACCAATCTGAATGTCATCTTTGACAAACACAGAATCAAGTTTGATGCCTTTGTCATCATATAAAAGGCCCTAAAATATGAAAATAGGTTCCCACTAAATATCTTGATTACAATACATTTTCTGTCAAATCTTATTTAAATCTTAGTGCATTTAAAGTTATTTAAAATATATTTGTATGAATATAATTATATACATGCACACACATATATATATATATATATATATATATATATATATATATATATATATATAACACTGAATAGATTCATTATTAGCCAGTAGCTGTGGTTATGGTGCTTTGGGTTGGGAGTTAATTCTAGTAACACTTATACAGTTACTACTCCATTCCAAGTATGTCATATGATAAGACATCATGTTAATGAGCTGGAAGTGGAAAGTAATTTTGATATATGAAAATATTATTGGCTATCTGTAGAGAACAACAATCAGAAGAAATGCATAGGATGAAAACTTGGGATAATTCATTAACTGCAAGTACATGAGGTGCTACTCAAAAGTTAGAAGAATTTGAACAGTAGATGTGACCTGAAGTTGGACTTTTACTATGATTCTTTGTGAGAAGTATTCTTTGAATGAGCACCATAGGTTTCTTCAAAGAGAATGGAAAGTAGTAGATGTTAGGATAAATAATTTTTTCCATGATCAAATTCCCTGTAGTTTTGGGTAGCATCTCATACAAGGTTTGTTCAGAAATGATCCAACAATATTAACCTTTAACATTCTGGAGGTGATTTTGTTTGCAAAGAAAAATTTTATCATGCCACTGCCTCAGATGAATGAATAATAGCATGTTTGAATTTTGCAGTTGTGTTGTCATATTCTGCTATGGCAACAGAAAATGACCATAACTAAAGTTAAGTAGTGCAGTTGAGGAGCTTTGAAACACAATGCAGTGGAAAGGAAAGTAGTGAATAATGCAGTGTGTCAAAGGTTAAAAAAAAATGCTACCATGGTAATGGTACTTAGTTCTCTTCAAAGTACCTCTCTTTGGGACCTTGCAATCTTAAAATCCTTTCCACTTTTGAAAACAGTCTGTAAAGACTTTTTCAGGATTACCACATTCTCTTTAATGTCATCTATGATTTGAAATCTGTTTTCTTTTAATGATGAAAGCCAGATTTCACTGACAGTTACTGCCTTGTAACAGCTGCATATGTCAGAAACAGATGCATATAACCAGTTAGGTCAGCCTTGAATATGTTATGATGCACTGAATGATGCTGTTACAGACAAGAAAAATATTTGAATGACTTTGATGAAGGCCAAATTGTTATGGCTAAAAGATTAAGTCAGAGCATTTCAGAGGGCATGGCTTGTGGTTTCCTATCAGCAGTGGTTTAAAGAGGAAAGAAATCACAAATCATTATAAGGCATTGGAGAATGAATACTGCAAATAGATTTAATCAAGAAGAAAACAATGTATCACAATACACAGTGTATTAGTCCTTGCTGTATATGGAGTTGTTTAGTCATAAGCCAGTCAAGTTATCTATGCTAATCAATGTCTATTTGTAAAGGTACTTTCAATGATCATGTGAGAGTTGGAAATTGACCTTATATCAATGAAGAAGAGTCACCTGGTCTGATGAGTTTCACTTTCTCCTGAATAAGGGGTACATACTGGGGATGCAATAGTACCAGGATAAACTTGTCATGATCTCTATCCCATTGACCACTTATGGAATTTATCAGTTCTATCAACTTGCACCAGTTAATATCCAAGCACTAGATCCTAGGCAAAATCTACAGAGGTCTTAAAAAGTCTATGCCTAGTATTTTGCAAGTATTTTGAAGGGATATGAAGGACTAACACAGGCAAGGGTTTATAATATTTTGGCTTATCAGTTTATGTAAAGTATTCAAGCATGTTTAAAAGTAAATTATTTAAAAATAAAGTGATTTATTATTTACAATAAAATATATAATAAGTGACAACATGCCTTGTTAGTACTTGTAAACTTCAATGTACCATCATGCCATACTTTGTGCTTCTTTTTAGTTTGCTTTGTGTACAGTATCTGAAATGGAATGTATTGAAAAATTATATAAACTAGAAAAATATTGATGTTAATATAATTAGTATTTGAACCATGTTTAAATGTGTTTGCATGTTTTCAAAAATTGTTTGCTTTCTTAAGACAATGATGACAAATAACAATTATGAGGTCATTACAAACAGTGAGGCAAAGAAGATACCTACAGTGATATTTTGGAAACATAAGAGGACAGATTTAAAAAAAAAATATAAGTGAATTGTTGGAAAACATTTTTCGATTGACACAAAATCAGCAAGAATGAGAGTGATCTTTTTAATGCTATAGTCTGGTTGTCAGTGATAGGATAGAATGTCAGAAAAAAAAATCCCAAATGAAATTGATCATTTCAATTTGTTTATGTTGTATATAATAAATGAAAAGGCACACATGTATTTAAGGGAATCATAGAAAATTCAACATTATTTTTACAACTGGGGAAAATTAACAACTGGCTTTTGAAAATGATGGTTATACAGCACAATATACAACCAAATTCAAATTTCTAAAGATTAATACAATTAATCTTTGTTGAAAATCCTTTAATTTTCTAGGCTTTTGAAATTAATGAATGGATGTGATTTTATGACTCATCAATTCCAGATATTGATTATGTAATGCCCATAAAAATTTTATCTTATATTTTTATTAAATAAAACATTATCAACCATTATTAATTTTGACTAGTATTTACTTTCATCTTAATTTTTAGATTCTTTTTACTGCTTTTACTTTGATTACTAAACTATGGCAGTGATTATACAGCATAAATTGAAAACAAGGGATAAGTTCTTGGTGAGACTTGAACTCATGCTCCTTTTGCTCAAAGGAAGCCTAGTTGAAAGCATCAGATGCTCTAACCAACTGAGCTACAAGTACTCAATGGCTTGCAGAAGATCAAACCTAATATTTTAAACCCATTCCTCATTAGATGACCTCTCTTAAAAGTCAGTTGTAAAGCAATCCAGCTACCCATGTAAAAAGGGATGTAAGTTCAAATCTCATTAAGAAATTTATCTTTCTTTTCTGATCTGTACTGTCTCACTCGGTATTGTAGATAAATAAGCCAAGTAAAATTACAATAACAAGTAAAAAGTTAAGATAAACAGAAATAAATACAAAACAAAATTATGAATAATAATAGACAAAAGGGTTTGTATGTCATTATAGACATCAAAAGTTTTTAACTCTTGAAACTTTTAGCTAAATGCTTTCAGGTGCTATATCCTACCAGAGAGTGATTTAGTATCCTTTTGTTATCTCTAATTAATAATAAGTAATAATAATAATTAAAAAAAAAAATAATTCTATCTGCATTTGGATTGGCTTTTAGAAATAACACAAATCTCAGTTTTTATGAATTTGTCTTTTAATGCAAGGTTATATTTCTTAGAAATTTCTACTATATGGATGTTAACAAGCTTGTGGGTTTTATGTGTATTTTCTAGATGAACGTGTATGTTCAATATATAAACAAAGAAGATAGAAGAAGCATGCAAAAAAACTGTTTCTGCTATGGATGTTTATTTTTTTTTTATGTTGTCTTTATTGAAACAAAGTTAAATGTCTCTTGAGTATGTCCATTCTCTTTTTTGGTTCAGAAATTATTTATGGGATGTAAGGGTAAGAACAGGTAAAGTTGGTCGAGATCAAGTCAGCTTTGCAGTGAGTTGGGAAGACTGAACCTCTACTTCATGAGTAGGGCTGCTGAAACATATAGGATTATATCATTAGAAAGTGGAAAGAGTTCAGTCGTCAGTGGACCAGAGAAACTAACATTCTCCAGTGGGAACACTATTACTGTATGGTTGGTATCTTGAAGCCAAGAGGAGAAAAAGAAACAGCCTGTCCTTTCTGGAAGTGGGGTCATAAAATCACACATGTGAGCAGAAACTTTTTCCAGTCTCTTTATAACTTGCATCATGGGAAATTAATTAATTAATTTTTTTTATTCATTATTATTATTTTATTTATTGGTTTTATTTCATTTCCCCAACAACCATAAGTGTGTATTGTATTTATCAACAGACTTTTACATCTATTAATTCTACTAAAACCACTGATTAATATAAATACATACCACAAAATTTTTGTCTCCCATATTGTGTAGATACTCTTAACTGTAACAGCCTCATATAATTTATTCACTGAAAAAAAAAAAATATATTTAAATTATTTTTTTAATTTTCAATATTTGTGTAAGATGAATGAGGTATTAAAAACTGGAGTCAAGTTGTAGTGATAAACAAAACACATCTTTTAGGGTTCACAGAAATTTACATTCTTATAATTTGTTAGCAGAAATCTCTGCTGATAAAATGATATATGCCTCAAGAAAATAGGGGGCAACCAACACTTATATGAAAAGTGGTGTTGACATTGAGAAATGAGCTATATATTAGGAGAATGCTAAGTTTCTGACACTCTCTTTTCAAAAACTCAATTTATTTTTAAACTTATATATATATATATATATATATATATGAATCAATTAAGTTGTCAGGTCCATGTGTGTATGGATGTATGAGTAGTGTAACATTTATAGGTGCAGAAAGGGCAATTGGTGAGCCATAGTCTTTTCTATTACCTTTTGCACAAATGCCTTTGCAGCCCCAACAGCTCTGGGTTCAATAGCATGATAGACTAGGCTCTCTAGCCTTGGGTGGCAGCCCATCTGGGAGAAGGAGTACTCTGAATTCAAATAGCAATTCACAGATAGAAAAAATATAATCTGTGTACATCCATGATTGCAAACATTCTGAATGGACATGGAATTATATATATATATATATATATATATATATATATATATATAAATATATATGTATGTATGTATGTATGTATGTATGTATGTGTGAATATTATCTTAAAAATATATAACAAGCTTTCCAAACTACCATGGTTTCACACACACATATGTATGTATGTATGTATGTATGTACATCAATTATAACTTCATTAAATCTAAAATACAATGTAATACAAATATTTAACAGTTTGGAAAAGAATTTGTAAAAATGTTTTGCTAAAGAAATATAATGAAAAAACATCATTGTTCTTTTCAGATGGTAAAAATACTAAATGTATTTTACCATAGATACCCAACTCAAATATCTAATCTCTAAATTGAATTTAAATTCCATATTCAAGTAACAATTCCAATTGATACTTTTTAAAAGCTATGTTATCCTTATTAATGAAAGATATCTTCATCATATGTGGTTGGTTTGAACTAACACCTTTTCTAACAAAATTCAGACAACAACAACTTTTATAATAGTAGTTCAGAATGAGAAATCGGTGAGCAAAATTTGTATTGTAGTCAAGTTTGTTACTTTCATTTTCACAAAGGTATGAATCTCATCTCTTTTTCTCCTAGCTATGGATTAAAGAGGGCAGAATCAGCTCTTCAGCCTTGATTGGCAACCAATCTAAGAGAAATATAACTTTGAATTAAAAACCTGTAACTGAAATTATCACAAGTCATCTTCTATTCAAGTATTCTTGTCATTGGATTATGGTAGCTGATGTTCAGTGAGTGGTATTCACATTGTACAATTGACTATCACTAGCATTTAAATTACATATACTTTTACATGTAAGAAAGTAATCATGCTTGAAATCAAGTAGACAATGATCTTATATATATATATAGAGAGAGAGAGATATATGTATATATACAAGAACATGGACACAATATCTTGACCATGTTTTGAAAATGAAACATTATATAAATACATACATACAATAATCTATTTCTAGTTAACAATTAATATATTTCAACCTTGAAAATGGCTAAATGTATAGCCGAAAGCACTCGGGGAAAAAAAAAACAACATTTGGACAGTTTTTATATAATTTATCTACTGAAAAGAAAAAATTATAAGATACATGAGAAATTATATAAAAAACTTTATCAAAGCACCTTATCTGTCATATTTAATGAAATTTGTCTGAAAGAAGGATTGTTGCTTAAATACACAATTTTGTAAAAAATATTATATATCTATCTTAAATTATTACATATCTATCATTTGTCATCTTGGAAGTCACATATATTGCATTTTATTTTTAATATTAATATAAATGTTAAAATTTCTTCAGCTAGTTTCAATGAATAAAAACTTACTTTAAAATCAATATGAACTTCAAGATTCATAACATTTTTATGATTTTATGCATTGAAATATCTTTTCAAAATTTTATCTCATTAGTTTTATGAAAATAAATACCAAATTTTCATTATTAATGTTAAATATAATTTTTGCTTTTATATAAATTAAATATTTTGTGCATATGACATAAAAATTTAATTCAAATGAAAGCTGGTTATTAAAGTTGTTACTCCAAAACTTTATGAACTGCTACTTTTATTGGATTTTTAGTTTTAAAGAGGTATTTATAAAAACAAATGTATGTAACAAACGGTTTAAATTAATGTAATATAAATAATGCTGAATATTCTTCTGTGAAAATACTTGTTTCCACGATTAGAAATTCCTGCATACCTTATTTGAGGAAGAATGGTTCAAAAACAACTTGTCAAAAAAAAAATCGATGTCGTCTGTTTCAATGAAGTTTTAGCGCTTTTATATAACACCCATGTTGATTGGTCGGTTCATTTGAAACTCCTAGAGAATAAGGATACCTTATTGATATAACAACAAATTTTATTAGTCGTCATCTCTTTCCCGCGACAATCGATTTGATGTAAGAATGAATTTGATTGGTCAGTACCAGCTCTGTACAACATGGCAGTAGATGGGGAAAGTGTTCACCTTCGCCGATCATTGCCCACTTGAAAATAATACTAATTTGTTGACGCAACAAACATAAGTTACGATTTGTGCGTATTTAACTACACGAGACACCTGTAATAATAATATTGTAATTTATCAACGTTTATAGTGAGATTTATTTGTTTAATTAATAATACTGAAGATACGGCGTACACTTGCGTGAAGTGAAAAGGAAGAAATCACTCTCTTCTTTTATTTACAAAACATCTTCCTACGGAAAGAAATCATGTCAACATACTTGTCGCTACTACTCTTTGCGTTAGCTATTATCTGGTTTAGTAACCATGCTAATGGCGATAAGGTAATCAAGAAAGTTTTTAAAAACTTTGAAGGTAAGTGATTCGGTATTTATTGCCGATTTTTTTTTTTTTTTTACCAAGCCTTATATTACAAATTCAACTGAGTTACCAATGGTATTTATTGTAAAAAAAAAAAAAAAAAAAACATTTAGTTGTGTAATTTAAGAATATACAGTAGGCATATCTTTAAAATAAATCGGGGCTTTTTTTAAAAGTTCACTACTATTTCAGTACTGTAGTAAGTTTGCGGGTGCAATCGCGGTCATATGATCAAAACATTAGGACTTCTATGCCGAGGTTACAGCACATATGTCACTGACAATGTCAGAAAATGTGATTGTGTGGTGTATATGTGTTTTTTTTTTTTTTTTTTTTTTTTTTTTTTACACGTTCTCTTTGACATTTTGTCTGAATTTTTATGCAAATAAACTCCTCTGACGTATATGCAAATAAAACTTTGGCACAATTCTAAAAAAATAAAATTGATTTTGGTTCTACTTGTAAAAAAGTATTGAGTCTTGGACTGTTGACAAAAAATAAATGAATAAATAAAAATATACCTTTGAATTCGTTTAACTACAAATTCTGCAAAACAGGTAAAAAAACAACACTTTTTTTTCAAAAGAAAAATAGCAAACATGCTTTTTTAAACGTTAGTGTATTTTTTTTACTCTCACTTGCTCATATCAAATGACAACGGTTCTAATTGTAAAATAAATAATAATGGTTTGTTTATTGTTTTCAATCTATGATTTTTAAAAAATGATCAAATTACCTCTCAAAACCTGAAACCAGGAAATCTGTGTGTGTATGTGATCTTGAACATGATTACTAAAAAAAAAACTAAAAAGTCTATAAAGGCATGATCTGGGTTAATTTAAATAAAATGTGTTGCCTAATTTTGATTCACGTGTAACGAGATTATAGATAATCCTGTTACTGTAAATGTAACTTTAAGATGAAAATTGAAATAAAGATGCATGACACTTGACTTAACCGAAGATTTTTTTAACATATTGACTATGCTGAGTAAAATCCTCTTTTCTGTGAGTATTTGTGGTGGGAGGATTGTTCTGAGAAGTCATTTGGCAGTGATTCAGAATGATCCATATTTGTAAAAATGTTATTTTGACTATCTTTGTACGACTCGTGAAACTTAGTTCATTGAGTAGAAAAATATTTTAAAATATTATTGTATTAAGATTTAAGATGCATGGTAATGGATTTGGATTTGATTGTTCCTTTATACTTTGAAGGAAACAGTTTTAAGAAGATTCAATATATAATTAAAAAATGAATACTGAAGTGAAAAACAAGAGAAAACCCCCCAAAAACTTGAGACTTTTCCCCCCTTTTTCTGTTTATTTTTAACACTATTGATGTTTAATTAATAAATTCTTGCATTTCATTTTTTAACAAAATTGAATTGCCATAAAAATATTGAACCTTTCAGAATTCTTGTAGTTATGCATAGTAGAGGTTAATTTTCAACATTGGGTTATGATTGTTAAGGTTATTTCACCATTCTAAATTTCTCATTTCCTCAATTATATAATAGTAATAGACATTTTTTTTTTACTAAGATATAGGGTGTTCTAAAGATTTACCAAAAGATTAAAATTTTTAAATAATTCTATAATAATTAGTTAATCTGGTTTGAATCACTGTAATTAATAAGATTAGAGAGTG
This sequence comes from Acanthosepion pharaonis, assembly GCA_903632075.3. NCBI lineage: Eukaryota > Metazoa > Mollusca > Cephalopoda > Sepiida > Sepiidae > Acanthosepion > Acanthosepion pharaonis. The sequence goes on from CAHIKZ030005555.1 coordinate 3,714,877, forward strand.
ACATGTAAAAATTTAGCAAAACAAGCTCCACACCAGATCAGACATTTTACAGCTAGAACTCGTCATACTATGTCCACTGAGTTGAAACATCTTCATTTCCTCCATATTCCATTTGTATGGACGATTTTCCATTCTGTTTTTTCCTGAGAACTGCTACTTTGTGAAATGAACTCCCATATGGATGCTTCCTTGAAAATTACAATCTAATCACCCTCAAGTCAAGGGACAATGACTATCTCAATTCCTTCCACCTAATCTTACATTCACACTTTTTCAGTAACCCTTATATTGGGTGAACTTTACCATTATTTTATTATAGGATAATGTAGAATATTTTTTGTGATGTTGTTTATATAGGTTTTTTCTGATATTGATTAATTAAAAGAGTATCTAAAACCAAAAAAAATTTTAAAAATGGTGCTATTATACTCTTGCCCCCCTCCACAAAACCCCATATATTTATTACTACCCATACATTAAACTTTGAGTCTTTGTAAATCTGTAATCTAGGATATACTCTGCAAAGTAATCATCCATCACATCACAATTTGTTAGTCCATGTATTACTTTGATTTTTGATTTGCATCTCTGTCACAGAGCTTCCATCTGATTCTTGGTTGCAACAGTGTTTGGGTCAACAGATTGGTACCTGTCATTTATGGTTTCTTCATCAATAACAAATTTTGTTAGTTGATTATAAGCAGCTTGTATATTGGACTATATGGTTGTTCCAAATGTTGGCTACTGTTGTTTGATCAAAATAACTCTTGTAGCATCATATTGGGACTGCAAAAGTATAAGCACCAAAAACAAATTTATGTATATAAAGAGTATGCATGAAACTTGTTGGCTGCTACAAAGCTTTGATCTTTTTAATGATAAGAATTTATCAGTTGCTTTCTCATGCATGTTAACAAAATGGTTTATTTCATCACATGCGGTTAGTGGATGTTTATGTTCATTCTCATGTAATTATCCTACATTATTATCATAAATATTTACTGAGTTTAACACCTAATTTACTTATGAACATTTTGTTTTTTTCCCCATCTAGCTTTGTTAAAAGTTTGCTGTTTTTTGGTTTTTCTTTCATCTAAAATTTAAATTTTGAGAGAAGTATTTTGACACTTAAAATTTTTGATACAACCAAATTAGAACAAATTTATCAAATTTAAAACCTACAATGAAAAGTTAATCCACCTTAAAATCTCATTGAATTAACTTTATTAAATAAAAGTATTTCATAAATGTATTCCAATTAAGGCTGATTTTAAATCTATTCTGCACTTAATTTCATCATTTATAGAAAACATCTTCAATATATTTGTTTCTTTTTACAAAAAGTACACACAGGATGTAGATAATCCTAAACTGTATCCTTAGAGAATGAAAGTGAATATTACTTTGCAATATTTTTCATTTTTTTTTTTTTTATCTTATTCTCGTCATCTTTGTTGCTATTATCACAACATTTCAGCCATTGTGCCCTCTGGCCTTCATCAGATGTATCTGAGTAACCTACAGGGATTCTGAACTTAACCATTTATTTAATCAGGTGAGGTAAAGACTGTTCTCATTCCGCTTCCCATATCTAGGGATATATTATTTATTTCTTATTTTTGTTACTGATCAGTTATTGCTTGTTCGTTTACACTGTACACACTGATTGACTGAAAGATTGAACTCACAATTACTATGTCACCAAATTCATGAACCTATGTTTTTATCCACTATGCTATTGTCCCATAGATTAAATAAAGTTTTTCAGTTCAAAGTTCCCTGTAGGTTACCCAGATCAATATACACTTGAATGTCGGAGGGAACAATGACTGAAAAGTTGAGATAACAACAAAGATGAGGAGGACAGTAGTCCAAATTAAATAATGATAATATCTCATCCCAGAAATTAATGTTTTCACAGTTTACTTTTTCAATTTACATTTAATAAAACAAATATACAGGATGTTTTTGAGCTAGTTTAAGTTTCAATAATGATAGTTTGATCTGTTTTTGTAAGGTAGTTGTTGTTACTTATCAAATTCTCTTGTACTATGAAGGTTTTTTTCTTTCTTTTTAAGAAAAATATTAAATTTGCTTTTATAGATTTTTACCAAATTATATTCCCAATTATGATTTTATCTTTGTTTTGCTTTCAGAATTTTAGGACATAAAATAGTTCCTTTATATTGTAGCATTCTATTTGTTGAATTTTATTTCTTGACATGTGTGATGCTATGCATTTTTTTCTTTATCATGAAGTACTTTGAAATATTTTATTTGAATTTTTGTTTTTAGTATTTTTTGAATTATATATTTAAAAAAGCCCAAAATCGTGCACAAATTTTACAAATTAACATTGAAAAAATATTTTAAATGAAAATAGAATATGTTTTAGTTTTTTTTTTTAATATAAAATATGGAAATTGTTTTGGCTTCTTATTTTTTTTAACATAAATATTGTAGAAGGCAAAGAAATTCAATCCTATATGATTTTTCTGATTGGAATAGGCTAAGCCAATGGGCTCCTATATTTTTTTTCTTTTTCAAAATAAAATTTTGTTCACACTGCATCAAATTTGTTATTGATACATAAAAAGAATAAGTGCTTGACATAGAACACAATTGCTTTATAAGATAATCTAAATACTTATAAATCAAATTCCTATATATGTAATTTTAAGTATACACACTTGATGATAGGGATGGTCATATCATTTAAATTGAATATAATTTGGGATAAGCAAGTTTCATCTCATTAGCTTTTTTCTTTCCTACTCTTGATATTTATTAGCTGAGAAAATACATTGAAGATCTGGAGAATATTAATGTTCTTGAAGAGATCCATGAAAGTCTTGTTTTGCATTGTATGTTCAAGAAGAGTCCCATGCTATACTTCTGTGTTTCATTTTCAAAGTGTGATCACTTGAAATTCAGGTCATTTCTTCATTATCAATTAATGAAGAAGACATGAACAAATAGAATTTGTGAAAGTGTCTCTAACTTGGGTGAACCTTTGGTAGGCAATGATCATGGAAGATAAAAACAAGAAAAAAAATATTTGTAGTTGAAAGTTGTTTTAAAGTGACATCATACTGTAAATTAACAAGAATATTTCCACTATAAGATGGTGTGAAATCTGGAATCTTCTAGATGTGAATGTTTAAATATTTCTTTGTCTTTGAATCTTTCTACTACCCTTGCTATCCTCTCTCACTGCACCTTTGGGAGTTGCTGGATGAAACTGTTCTTATAGTATGACCTTATGACTTAGGAACTTTCAAAATGACAAGATAAGAGAATTTACTTTTATTTAAGTGCAAAAAATTAGGAATCAAATTATTAAACTAACTTAATGTATTTTATTTTCTGTAAAAATATTTCACCACCTTATTCTCTTTCTTGAAATGAAAAAGAATCATTTAAATTAAAACTGAACCCTTTACTAAAATATGTTGATTATTAGTTTTGATTGATTTTAATTTTTTTATCTCCATAGACAAAAAGGTAACCATTTTAAACTTTCATCTATTTAGAGTTTGAAGTGAGGCAGAATGTTAAATATGTTTATTTTTTATTGATTACTTCATATTGCCTTGATGAAAACCGTTCAGAATTTATCACTCTTGTTGGTTGTGATTTTTTGTTTTCTCACATGAATTTAATATAATTAACTCAATGATTTTATTTGTCATAGTAATTTTATCCCTTACTACTACAATACTAATTGGCTATCTAATTTAATAATGGCAACCTATTCAAAAGCATTTAGTCTAAAATTCTGTGAGAAATTAGCAGATTCTGAGTAAAGACTGGTGACTTTTAATTGAAATCTTTGAATTTGTTTTATGAAATAGTGAGACTCAGCCTATTTAGAAATAGAATACATATATACACACACACACACACACACACACACACACACAGGGTGTGAAGGGTAAATTGTCTCCATTTTATATTTTTAATTTTGTGCATTGTTTGTTTTTGATTTTGTTGTCTGCACAGTCTAGTAGGGTCAGTTGGGAACCATCTGTGAGAAAAAGAGCACCGTGATGAAATTTGGAAAGAGTTGTATGAGACTAATGGTAATTACAAAAGTGTTTGGTATAATCACTAGTGATAGAAACATTATGCCTTCATTTATCTTCTAACAGGGCCTCAGACTTAACATAGAGGCCCACAGTGTGTCCTGAGGAGGTAGTGCGGCCCTGGATCATGAGGGGGGTGCTAGAACACCCTATGTTTGACAACAGAACACTGCACCATACTACACAAGCAGGAGAACCCAGTCATGACTGTCAGACAATTTCTGTGACCACATCACTCTTTACATCTGGCCACCTAACTCCCCAAACTGCAACCCCCTTGATTATTATGTGTGTAACACCAAAGATAAATTGAAGGCAAGTATTATGGCAACATTCACCAACTTAAATGAGGAGACTGTCCAGAAGAGTTGCAGGAGATTCTGAAGTCATTTGGAGGCTGTGGTTGAAGCCAATGGTGATTTTATTGAATAACTCTTTAGTATTTCAAGATATTTTTGTGTAATTTTGGTAAATATATCTGTTAAAATGAGATGTCAGTGTTATTTTCATTTTGTGTAATTTATATGACAATTTATCTGTCGCACCATGTGTATAATACATACATATGTTTATATTGCTGTATATGTACTGCTTTTATATATTAGTAAAATACTTAATGCTATCATTATCAGTTAGTTATTTCATTTCTTCAAATTACTAAATTATCTTTCTTTTCTTTGACACACCCAATTATATCTCCCAGTTTTGCATGATCTCATACAACAGTTATTCCAAACCTGTCTCTTGATTAGTTACCCAACTGCTCTTATTAAAATTTGTAATTTATTTATTTTTAGATGAAGCTAATCCTCGAGAAAGCTTCTTATTACACTGTCAGATTTTATTATGCAAATCAATGTTTTCACAATAACATTTCTATTAACCAACTGAAGTTGGTAGATTTTGCAGGATATATTGTTGTGTAAGTTCCAATTTAATAGCTATCCTTGTTAAAATTATTGATAACTTGTTTTGGAGAAGCAAGCAAAGTTCAGCATTAATTTTTATTTATAAATAAATCTGGAATAAATTATTTTATTAATTTACATGTTGACTTTTCTACTCTTTTGACTTTAACTTTAGTTCCAGCAGTTTTTATTGCTTCCCAGAGATTTTTTTTTGTTTGGATATTGTTTTCCATCTTTCTATTCATCTCTTAATAATGATGAACTACAAATTTTCTATTAGATTTGGAAAGGCTTGAAGTTTGGTCCATTAATTTTGCATCTTAACTTTGTATCTTTTTCCTTTTGAAGAGATGTTAAGGGTTTTTTTTTTCTCTTGTTATATTTTGATAATATTTGTTTTGCAAACTACCTCACCAAACTGGATGAACATACACTATTCACCAAAAGAATGTGTGCTTTCTTATTTCTAAAATGTTTGGTAGTAAATTTAAGATTAATAAATGTATAATCTATCGGTTATCTTCAACTGAATTGCCTGTTTTATCACATGGCTTGGAATTTTGTATTTTACCAGTATCAGTAAAACAGGGTGTTTATTTTCTTTCTGAGTTTGAAATATTCTTTATTCAACTTTTCATGCTTTCTCCTCTTAGTGGATAAGGTGAATACAATAAAGATAAGGTTCAATTATCATGCATTTGTTGGAACTCCTACTACTTAAACTAAATTCATTGGCAACTTGAACAGTTATGTGTTCTAACAAATTTACATTGTAATAAATCTATTGTGATTATGATACCTCAGACATATAAGGATGCTGTCTTGGGTATGAAGATAGACTACATCTGTGTCCTGGATAAGACAATAAACTACAGGGGGTTTTGAGGAGTGTGGAACCACCTCTTAATTGCTGGTGTTCCCAGGTCCACCCTGACCTGGGGTGGTAGCACCTGTTAGGGTCCCAGCTATGAGCAAATAGTTAATAACCCAAACTGTGGTCAAGACACTATGAAAGTGTAAAAATAGGTTTTAATACCAGAAATACTTTGTTAAAAAATTTTATTACCAGAAATACATTTTTGAAAAAGAAAATATCAGTAATAAAAAATTTGTCAGCATTAAATAACCCAGTGAAGTTGATATGCCTTAAAACAAATCAAAGCAAACCTATAAGGACAATGTTCTGGCATAGCCTATTTTGTTTATCATCCAGTCCGTACAGTATAAATTAGCAAAATGCTTGACTGAGGTGTTGCAACTTGTATTTGATAAGTATGCAGAAAATTGTATTAAAAATTAATTTACACTTGCCAATTATGAATTCTGATAACAAATGTATGCGTTAATTTGAACAAGTTTATTTACTTGTGTTCAGCTTCATGAAGCAATAACTATTTATGCTGCTGCTCTTTATTGTAGTAATCATTCAACTTGTGTTCCATTGTGTTTTTATTGAATTGCTGTTTGCTACCTTCTCTGTTGAGTTCAGCTTTGATAATGCCACGTACAGGCAGATTAATGGGCTTTCAAATGGTAGCCCTTTAGGTCCTATGATGGCAAACATTTTTATACAGTTTTATGACCAAAGGTTATTTGCTGGTACCAGATGGCCCAACTGCTATTTTCACTATGTGGAGGATACCTTTTGTGTTTAATAGTGAGTTGGAGTTGTTTCATGAAACCCTAAATGAGTTATATCCAGCTCTCTGTTTCACTTGGGAAAAGGCAATTTTTTTCTTTTTGGATGTTTTGGTACAAAAATTAAATTCTATATTTGTTACTTCCATGTACTGAAAACCCACATTTATTGGCTTATATAACTGTTTGGACTCTTTGTCCGAAGCAATATAAAATCAGGATCTTATTAAGATGTTAGTCCTTCATTCTGTAATGATTTGTTCTAAGACTAATTTAGAACATGAATTAGAATTTATTAAGAAAGTCTTATGTAACAATGGCCATCCTTTAGATGTAGTGCAGTCTGGTATTCATGCTAAGATTGCACAGTTTCATAAGCCAAATTTGTTGGGGCCCAATAAATATCCTCTTTATTCAAGATTACCATGGATTGGAGAAGTTGGTATGAGATTTACTAAACAAATCTCTGCCAGCATTAGTAACTGCTCTTTTGCTGCCAATTCACATCTCATTTACTCTTCTCAGCCAATGTTAAAATAAAGATGTAAGATGGCCTACCTATGTATCAAACTAGTTCTGTTACTTATCAGCTTAAGTGTTGGTGCAAGGTTGATTATCAGCTTAAGTGTTGGTGCAAATATTGAAGAAAAGATTTCTTAACATATGTCTGCATGCATTATGAAAGGTCAGCTTCAAAATTTGCATAAGTGTTCTGGCACATCCAAGTCTGCAATCTAAGAACATTTGAACAATAATCAGCAATGCACATTTGCCTATCAAGAGGATATATTTTCTGTTTTGAAGAGATCACATTTTGACTTTCATTTGAAAGTTAAGACTCTTTTTTTTTTTTTTCTTTTTTTAATAAAATCAAAGCAACTTTCTTTGTGAAACAAAAGGAATGTACATTGGTATATTTATAATTCAAGTATATCTAATCAAGTATTTTTTATCCTCATTCCCCCTTCCCTTTCTATTAGTCATTGTGCACAGTATTTTATTTCCCTGATGAAAAAGGAAGAAAAATCATTTAGCTCTCTAATATTCTAATATTTTTTCTTTTCCCAGTTGCTATGTATAGTAATTGTATTTTCTTTTCATTCAATTTCTTTTTAATAAATGCCTGTTTTTATGACATTGATTAAATTTTATATGCCAATAAAATATTTTAGCAAATTTTCTTAATATTCTCCATTTTTTTTCTATTTATATTTGTAGTACAAGCTTCAAATATTTTCTTTCTGGTCAGTTAAATTATCTTGTATCTTACTATTTTAATTTTTCTCGAATCTCGGTGACATTCTTAAAGCCAGTTTTCTTTTGTTCTTATCTTGCCAATGTTTTTAGTTTTTTTCTTTTTTTATTTATTGTTCTGTGCTTTATATGCAACCTTTTTTTATTTTATTTTATTTTATGTTTTTTGCGATTTCCAAAATTATTTTTCCATCAATCAGTAACTTACCACTATCCTTCTTATGACCCATGACAACCTTTATATACCTGAAATTAAAAATATCATTAGCACTATACTATTATATATATTTTAAATATGTTAAAAAATCTTGTATTACCAAATGAGTTATTATATATAAGAATATCCTGAAAATTTTACAAACATTGGTTGATTAATGTCAATTTAATTGTGAAAATATTGACTAGCATAGTAAAATCTGACAGTGTATTTTTGATTGGAATTATCTATAGAATCTCCTTGATTTTTTAAAAATTTATTTCATTATTAAAATAATATAGGACTGATATGATGTGTTGTTGTTGTATTTCCAAGTTGTGCACAATTGCTACTCATAAAACCTGCTCTCCCAATCATGACTGCTCAAGTTTATATAGTGTCTCTCATCCATTTGCTGTCCATAAGATCACACTCTTACATATCAGAAACTGAGGGGTTTTATGCTTTTAGTTGATCTTTTGTTTCTTCTACACTCTGTTCCATTTTGAGGATTTCCTTGTTCTACTTCTCCTTTTACTTTTCTACCTCTGTTTCTGGCTATCTTCTTTAAATGATCTTCATCAGAACTTTCATAATATTTGGAGATCTAGATTTTTTTCCCTCTCATTTTCATCTGCTTCCATATTCTGATTATTTTCATTATGATTGTCGTTCTTTATGCCCTTTGATATTTGTTCATCCATTTCTACATCTTTGTCTTGGGACCTTATTTGACCTGCATGGGCTGGTATATACTTTCTTTGTTTATCTTTTCAAGCTGTGTTCTGGATTTTTTTGCATTAGAAAATTTGTCTTTTCTGACTTTGACTCTTTATTCTTTTCATAACACATTCTTTTGTTTATAGAATATGAAATCATTTGGGGGAGCTCTAATTTGTCTTCCCATCAGTATTGGTGGACTCTCTACTCTTTCCGCATGCAGTGTCGTTCTGTAAATTAAAAGCAGTCTCTATAAAAAGGTTTCTATTTTCTCTTTTTGCTGCAAGCATGTTTTAGGTCCAATTTTATGGTTTGTATCATACTTTCCACTGTACCAGAGTTTGGGGAATCCATTTCTTGAAAATATGACTCTTAACATGTATCCCAATTTTTAATTTTGTATACAACTTGGAAGTGGTTCTTTTTTGTGTATTTTCTATGTCTTTCCAAACACTGGGCACTTCTTTCTTCCTCTTGTGTACATAACCACAATATTGGCATTTGTCTTTTGTTCCCTTTAATAAATATGAATTGGTAATATCAATATCTTCCTCTTGAATTTCTCAACCATTTCCAGCTGTTGTATAAGTTCCATGGACATATTTAAAGATGTTTCCTAATTGAAGTTTTTTTTTGCATTGATGTATTTCATTCTGTAACCCTACGATAATTTTCATCTGTATCAATTCATCTCCTACAGTCTGTTCTTCATTGCCATGTTTTTCAAAATCAGAGAACTGGTTAGTCTCACTTAGTGTAGCTATTTAATGACTGGTTAACCAGGTTCTTGTTTCATAGACATAAATTTTGTCCATTCTGCCATAACCAACCTCTTTTTGGGTTGTATGTTCCTTAATATCATTTGACTTATTTCCTGAAAAGTCATGCCTTCAGATTTCAGGGGTGAGCTTTTATTGAAACTTTTCTGATAACTTCAACTCTCGTATTCACTATTAAAAAAAGTCCTTTTAGCTTTCTTGTCTTTCATCTTCTTGGTTCTAGTGCTTGTATCAAAATGCCTCGATCAACAAAATCAAGGTCCTCTAGGGCTAACTGGCATCCTATTGGCAATGCTGTTGTTGTTGTTTTTGTAGTAGTAGTAATATTGTTTGCAAGCCTTTCACAATCACTACTCACAAAATCCCCAACCCACATAACTACTAGAGTTTTTATAGAGTATCTCTTGTCTGTATGCAAATGGGCAAACTCTTACATTTACATATCATTACAATGACAATAGGTACTTCCTTTGAAAACAACTTTTTCCTTTCTGTTTGTTAAGGCAAACATTGACTATTTCTTTATTTAAATGCCTTTAATAGACATGGCTTGCCATTCTCTCATTCTTCTACTTACTTTTCAAGTTCTCAGTAACCAATAACCAGTGACAAGAATAAAAACAAAATAATGGTTAAGAATAATAAAGAGCTTATATTGTCTTTTTATTAACAAAGTAAAATAGTATTTCTGAGTCTTTTATGATAATAATGGAAACTGGCTTAACCCTTTGAACCTGATTATACTGTCTGCTGTGTGAAACTGCATATACAGTACTCGTCAGGGGTTCAAAGGGTTAAACAATTGCTGAACAGTTATTTTCTGAATATGATGTACTAACTTATAATAATGATTCAATTCTTAATAATTCTAATTACATTTAAAATCATAAAACAATTTGATTTATTGAAGTTAATTTCCCAAAAGTTTAAAATGTAATAGTTATTGCATTCAGAAATAGCATTATCAAAATTTGAACCATGTTTTAATAACTGAAGTGTAAACATTATTATTAAATATAAATTCACATGTCTTAAGACAAGTAACATTTTTAATTGTAATTAAGCTTCATTTTATTTATTTATTTTTTTACAGAAAATTCATCAAAGTAAATATTAGATCATCCTATAAAGATTTTAATGCACAAAATATTTTAATGTTAAATACCCCAAATATGTTAAAAGTCTCTATTTAAAGAAATACAAAATAAAAATGTTTTACAAAAGGAAAACATTAGGACTGACCTGTTATTTAGGATATGAATTATATGTTTTTGGATGATGCAACATATGTTGAAAATAAGTCTTGAAATTTTAATTGATAATATTGTTGAAAAGTTTATCATACCAGTTTTCTTTTTTGTACTGCTCCTAAAAACAAAAACTTGTTTTGCCAAAGTATTTTTCCAAACAAATCAGCTTATTTAAATTTTATCGATTGGTTTGCGAAATTGAACGAAACATAGAGTTTGTAAATCTTGACAAAAAATGTGAGTGATAATTTCAACAATGCTAAATAGTGTCGGGATTTCAATACATGTCAGCGGGTTGCAAAAAAATTCAAATATGAAAAAAAAAACTTAAAAAATTCTGTGGAAAAGTAAAAGACACTAGTTTCATGTAATCATTATCATTTTATATTTAGTTCTGCATGTTTTAACATGGAAGTAGGATTTTAGCTAATTTTGTTGTCAATATCAACTAGAAAATTTAATCTCAAACTTTTCCCAAATTTTAAAACTATTAAACTACTGAAACAGCAAAAGCTATGACTATTCATACATGATGTGTGTAAATTTTGGCTGTAATAGTAAAATACTGACAATATTAATGAGATTACTTTTGTGAAAATTTCTACTGCTTAAAAATCTGTTAATTGAATAATTAGTTTAGGCAACAATTTGTTTTCTTTCTTTTTTTTTTTTTTTTCATAGACAACCATTTGCTTATATATAGTTGCTATAAGATTTATTTAAAAAAACAGACTCCTGCTTTTGCAAGTATATATTTATAAATATATTACATTCTTCATTTTCCATTTTTTTTTTTTTTTTTTTAAAGGAATATGTATGTTCTCCCATGGGTATTTATCACATCTTTTGCAAAGGAATTGTTTGTTAGAATGTACATAAACAGGCCAACTGTAGTAAAATGTAAAGAAAGAATTGCTTAAACAAATAACTTTTACTGTATCAAAAATTGTTTTTCTCTCAAGATGTTTATAGTAAAGGGTTTTGGCAGCTCTACTTTTATCAGTTTTATTTTATTTTTTCTTTGCTTTTTGTAATAAATGTATTTATACTCAATGTCATCCATAGAAAGAATATTTTTCTAAAACACAAATTTTGGTAGCATTTTAATCCCATTTCATTTTATAGTTGAATATCAAAATAAAATACATAGGATCAAAATGTGTGATCCTTCAACTTTGTAAACTATTTTCAAATACATACCAATATTCATTTTCTTACAGATTTTTATTATTGTATTCTAGTTTATTTGTTCCTTGTTTATTTATTTCAGAAAATTTATTCCAAGAACTAGACCAGTTTGGATCCTTTTCAGATAAAGATAGCAAAGCTATAAGTGTCCACCAAAAACTGGAACCAATACTTTTTAGTAGACGCAGGAGGAGTTTTCCAGATGACCCAGGTGAACAACAAACAGGGGATTTTTCTGACAAAACACATTTGAATGAAATACAGAATAACCCCAAACATGTATTTCCGGATTCTGTTTCTAATATCGTAAGTAATATTTAAAAACTATATTTAATCCTTTTGCTAAAAAATTCTCTGACTCTAAACTGTTCAGTTTGGTGTTCATCAATTTAGATATAACTTTTAGTATATGTATAATTTGACAGCTTCTACATTCTCATCTCTCTCTCTCTCTCTCTCTCTCTCTCTATATATATATATATATATATATATATATATATATATATATATATATATATATATATATATATATATATATACACACCTACACTTTATTATATCTAGTGCACAAATTTAAACATGTTTCTATCAATATTTTTAGTTATTGGATAGGTAACTTAATGATCTTCAATAATCCAGTGTCCACTCTTTTTTATATTTTTTTACTCTACTGCTTTTTGAAATAAAACTACTTCTCTCATTATCTGGTTGGTTTTCTTAAGCAAGTGATTGAGGACTAGGTCCCATTCAATATTACAACTTTTCTTTTGATTATATAAGCCACAACTGTGTCTGCATTAATGTTAAATCTTCAATGAAATGTACGTATGAAGTGCTTAAATACCCAGCTTATTGTGGCCCTCAGTGCAAAATTTTTTACTCTGTATGATACCTAAATAACAGCAAAAGAACTTTTGTACAAATAAAAGCAAAAATATCATGTAAGCAATGAAGTATTAAATTGACAAAAAAATAGCATATTTTTCTCTGTTCATGAAAACTCAACAGAAGTTATTTCAAAAGAATAAAAAAAAAAAAACTCAAAAAAGCAAAATCATGTTAGGTTCAGACTTCATTACTTTAATTCATAACATTTTATTGAACACTGTTGTTTTTTGCTATTGTTGTCTTCTACATAATTTGACCAGTTTGCATTCATCAGTTGAATGGTACGTTTCATAACCTTTTGTATTCATATAAAATGTCACAGTTTTCAAAATACATCATATGTTCTTTTTATTTCATTGGTTCATTGAATAGAAAAATTAACATATTTGGTTTAACAAGCAATTTATGGTGCTTTATTTTCTATTATTATGGGACAGGTTTTCTAATATAGTTCAGCTTCTTTAAAAGTTCAAACAGCCTTCCTTTTAAAACATTGCTTTTCACACTATTTTAGTTTTTTATAAAATATCCAGAAATATTTTTTTTAAGTGGCACTAAATATTTATACAAGAGTTAAAAGAAAGAATTTAGAGATAAAAAAATCAAATCTTAAAATGACCAAAGTATTATAAAACATTGTTAGTGATTTTTTTTTTTTTTTGTTTGTTTCATCTTCCATGTCCATTTCATTAAGATAAAAAGATCAAATCCTACACTTTGATTCCACAAGCAAATGATAGGCAATTATGGTTTTTATCTGTTATTCCCAGCAAATAAATAAAATCCCAGATGCATGTTGCTATTCTCATCAAATTTAAAATAAAACTAATTTACACAAGCTGTTGTAAACTATCCTAGTTTGCTGGGGTATTACTTACTTGACAGACTATAATGTATTTTTTTTCTTTCTGCTTTTTAAATGTCATTGAAAGGAATAAGCTTTTCTTTTTCAAGCAGCAGACAGTGTCACTGTAACCTTGACATCAGACGAGTTTAAAAATACAAAACATTACAAAATTCTTATAATCTATCTCCTCATGACAGACAAACTTTAAAAATATTGCTGAAAAGTTCTCATCTGTATACACTTCCCCAAATATGACTAAATGTCAAAATTTTGGGAAATTCTTTCTTGACTAGGTTGAGGAGTTTACACCACCCCCTTATAAATGACCTCTGAAGGAAAGAAGTTTTTTTTTTTTTTTTTTTTTTTTAGCAGGAACAAATTATTATTATTACAAAAAAACTAATTATTTTTAGAATTATAATATAGATTAATAGAGTAATATTTTAGACATTTGAATTTTTTTTTATAAAAGAATTGCAACTGAATCTCAAAAATACAAAATTACAATTTGTATAGTCTGTTTGAATTTCTGGGATGAAAAGTTATTTACATTCAGACCGATGTTCACATCTTTGTTGTTCTTATCACAATGTTTTGGATATTGTGCCCTCTGGCCTTCTTTAAGTGTCACCTCCAGGGAATTTCAAACTGAACATTTTATTTAATTTATGGAGGGGCAGATTTTTCTCATTCTGCTACCCACAGCTAAGGATATGTTGGTCTTGTAAAACAGGAATTTGTTCATTACTGATAACAAAAAAAAGTTCACTAAAAGTTTTGTGCTTGTTTTCTTAAAATCTCATGACAAAAAATTTGTCTTCTTTTATTAGCATTCTTTCTATTCTTTATAAACATTCAGTTTCTATAGGATCTAATTTATATCCCAAAACAAAGATTCTTCTCTTGTGGAAGATACTCATAAGTCTTAGAATATTTTCAATTTCATATCAACTACAATATGAACTAAAGGAATGAAATTTCATTATGGCTAATGGAAAACAAAAGAAAAAAAATAACATAGTCCTGACATTTAATAAAATAAACAATCAATGCAATCCTGAAAATGTTCTGACTATGTGAATCACTTTTTATTTAAAAATGTCATGATGTACTTTCACCTTTTTATAAAAATATCAATATATGCACTTAGATTAATCAGTTCATTTGTGTATTTGTTTAATCAAAGTATTGATGGTCACTTATGGGCTCAAATTCAAACCACTATATTTGTAGAAGAGACTTCATATACTGTAAAATGTGATTAGGAAAGTTTTTTTTTTTTTTTTTTTTACTGTAATTCAAAAATTAATTAATAATAATCTAAATTATCAAATATTTTTAAGACATTCTTTATGTAGTGTTAATAGGAAGATGTCAAAACATTATAGCAGCTTAAGAATCTGAGGGCCATCTTTCTAGCATCTGCTCTCATTGTACTAAAAAGGGTGGAAAATCAAGACATTTTCTTATGTCTGAAACTTTATCAAAGTGCTTAATATACTATCAAAATACTAAATAATAAGTAAAATATTTTACATCTTGTGGGGTGGCAAAATAAATGTTAGGATGAATTTTAATGTATTACTTTTCCAGTCTTACCTGGCTTTCAATCATTTATTCATTGTCTTTTGAGATTCAACCAGCAAGCCTGTTTTTTTTCCCTTTAATCTCTAACTCCTATCTATCTATCTATCTATCTATCTATATATGAAGAAATATACTCTTAAGGTGTGCTATATTTATGGGATAAAGTGCTCAATATCAGAGATAGAGCATGTGTAAATATAAAAGTGAACATTGAAGTCAACACTTAGAGGCAACAGTCTGTTTCATGCTAGGTGCAATTGTCAGGCCTGACGATTGTGTCTAGCATGAAACAGACTGTCACCTCGAAGTGTTGGCTTCAATGTTCACTTATATATATATATATATATATATATATATATATATATATATAGAGAGAGAGGAGAGAGAAAGAGAGAGAATGTGTGTATGTATTATAATAATATTAATACAGTAATCAAAATATGCTACACAGTTTCATGTGGTAGCACAATCATCAGGCAGATAAATATGAAATCAATAGCTATAATCCAGGGGTGGCAGGTATCTACTACCTTTGGGTATATATTTTTAGTTAAATACTTATTCCTATGCCTACATATGGCCATCAGCTTGTTTCTTTTATTTAACAGCTGGTTACTCATTTACTGTAGAATTAGTACTTTTTCACTTAAGCACAAATTACAACATTATCCAATTCTATTATAAGCTCTGGCTTTAAGTAATAGCTGGCACTTCATTTCTATTATCCCAATAGTAGGTGTAAACAGTATGGCTACCTTTTTGTATTTTCTGCTCAAACTCATTGTAAAAGCATTTTTCCATTCACCATCAGACATTCCACTCCTATGTAGTATTTGATTTTACCTTCACTGCCTTAGCTTCATATATATATATATATATATATATATATATATATATATATATATATATATGTGTGTGTGTGTGTAATTCATATATTATTATCAAACATGTACTGTTCTAAGGACTCTCGTTTTTTACTCTGCAGTTGAATCTGCAGGTTTCCTTGCTGTTATACTGTTCAATATTTTTCTGTTATGTTTGTTTTTGTTTTTTTATTTACCCAGTACAAGTCCCAAGGTAGAGGGTTACTGTGTGGAGTTATATTAGAGCATAAGAAAGGACAAGCATTAGAAGTATAGAGCTGAAGTAGACTTTAGAAGAAACCAGAAACCCAATCCTAAACAGGAAACAAGGGATAAACATCTACTCCTGTTTAAAAGACTGTGAACTGAACAATATCATGATTTTTTGTTTTCTATACTTTTGGTGCACCTTCAAATTGTTTCTGTTGAATAGCTTTTCAACTCAGGTCAATTAGCAAAATGTTTAACAGTTTTAAAAACGTTTTTGTTAGACTATTTTTAATGTTAATATTGTAGGAGGGATTGAACCATATCATTTTTTCTTGTTGTTTTTCTTATAATTTTCACCAGTACAACACCCTTCCTCAGATTTTAAGCAAGCATTGTTTGCTTTTGATTAATGCATTGGAGAAGTTTGTGGATTGTTTTCAAGTTATAAATCTATGAAGATATAAGTTAGTAAACACATTGCCATTTAGGCTATTATTTGGATTGTATGGGAAATATAACTATGGTTATTTTGTTTATTATTTGTTAGGCACTCTTCCATATCATAATGACATTTTTGGTTACTTAGTGCGTGTAAAGTTAATGAAAGGCTTCATAGATTGTCATCAGGTGTATTTTTTTCTTTTCTTTTTTGTTAATAAAACCTAAGAATTAAATTCCAATCTTACTTTTTTTTTTTTTTTTTTTTTTTTTTTGATTTTCAAATCTTCTTATGATATAGCAGTCTGCTCAAGGTGATGTTTAATTTTTCTACATTTTGCATTCTCTATTTTCTTAAACTTTACTGGATATTGACTCATTTTCAGTGTTTAGTTTGTAAAGTGGTCTTCACTAGTTTTGTTCCAAGGAATAACAGTTTCAAAATAATAAATGTAGAAATAAGCATCAGAAAAAAAATTCTTCATGATAAACATATATGACAATCTTTTTTTTTGCCTGCAGCAGCAGGAGGAGGGAGATGGCATGTATACAGGAGCAGTTGCATACAACCATTTGGTTGTTTGTGAGTAAATTTTGAAAAAGGACATTCATCTAAATATTTGATTAGCTTTGATCTAATCTTAGTCAAGTGAGTCTGATGGGTTTGGAAACTGTTTCAAAACTTATTAAATAGATTTTTTTTAACTTCATGGTGCTAAGTATTATGTTAGAAAGTGTTTTCCCTCAATATCATTGTAATTTTTAAATATTACTTCAGAGGATTACTTTGAGGATATCATTCAATTTGTTTGTATGGTTATTTTGTAAACTTAACCATGGCACATTGCTACAGTGAGGAGGAATCCTGTATAGTCGCAAACCACTACATTTGTAAATTGGTTTATGAGATGAGCTTTCTAATGTTGACATCATAGAATGCACCTTGTTTGGGTGTGTCAAGGCTTGACTTTGCAAATTAGGACAGGAAGATTTTACATGATTATTACAGAGCCCTCTCACATTATAAAGGAGACAAGGGGAAATATTCCTCAAGCTTGTATGAGTGAAGTAAATTTGAAGGTGGAGAGCAGTGTGTGCAATGTCAACTCCACCCATTAAACCAGGCGTTCATGTGCTTTTGCCACAGCAAGGGAGACATGTACACATAAATCTGAATAATCTCCTTTGTTTGGCTAATAATTAAAAGTTTTATAGTGTAAAATTTTTATTTGCACACACACATTATCAATTGCCTTATATGGCAATTAAAGTGGAAAAACTCTGTGTAGTACGTTTTGTCCTCTAAAAGGACTTCATTAGACTAAAGTATCATTCTTATAGATAGAATTATGTATGTATGTGGGAAGGGAAGGTGGAGATATAAATATGTATAGTTGTTATAATTAAGTACCAACAAGATGTGCTGAAGATGTTGAGTTTTTAAAATTTTTTTTTTAATTTATAAGAGTTTTGAAATATTGAAGGCTACAAATTCTAAGTGCATTTTACATGAAGAGGAAAAATTATTTGAAAATCTTTTTAAGCTCCTCCAATATTCAAATTATTTGTTATTTAATGCAAAATATAAAGCTCATCAGACTTTTAAAACTAAAAGAATGAACTGCGTAAACAAACTTAATAAAATAATATACTCCCTACCAACTCTATCACAACTACAATGGAACAGAATTGATCTAAACTTAACATAAAATTTGTTACAAATCTTTATTAATAATAAAATGAAACAGAAAAAAAAAACAATACACAAACTTTCACAGGAAGTGATACCAAAATGAAACTGACAGCACAAAAACGAAAAAAGTAATAATGGCTTATGGGAAGCATTTGGACATTAAACAATTTATAATCTATATGCACACAAATAAAGTGTAATACTAGATTGACTGCTTTGTCCAATCATGTTACTGTTGTAATAAATAGATATAAATGTAAGTTCTATTCTAATAGTTTCTTCTCTTGCACTTCTCACCTGTGGAACTCTATTCTGAATTCTTGCTTTCTTGTAAACTACAATGTTCAAAAATTTAAATCTTTCAATTACCATCTTTTTTTTTAAATTCTGTTCTCACTAAAGCTTTTTCATTTTCTTTCACTCTCAGTAACCCCTGCATCTTAGTGTCTTTATAATCTTACTTAGGATGAAATGATAAGAAAAAAAATATTCAACCTTTTCCCTATTTCCTACAAAACTGATTTGTTTCACTCCTGTCTCTGAAGTGGTGATGTTTTTGTTGCATCCTTGACACTGGAGATGGTTTGAAATTGGAGAATTGGTCATATCTACTTCAAGGAATCTGAATTAAAAAAATTTATGCTGATTCACTCAACATTTTTATTTTAATCTGTTTTTTTTTTATTGTTGGTGGTCATATTTGATCTTGTTGACTAACAAACTTTATATTTAATGGTGACAATTGTCCTTATCCTCATGAAAATGTAAGATCTTGTATATAAATTTAATAGACCTGTCTCTTGTTAAAAGCAAGGTTGTTCTTAGTTGGAATGTATGACTGATTTGCATAGTGTAAATAACTGAGGTAAGTTGTTTATGACTTGGTTAGAAGTCATAGCTCTTATTTGCCATTAATTTATCTTTACCCACTACATAAATCCTATAAGATATCAGAATTTTTACAACTTGAAGTAATATGATATTATCTGAAATCTACTTCAATGTATGTTCTTCATTTCACTTTTCTAGGACGGAATGCCATTATTGTCAGATTGCAACCTGTTTCATGATTAGCATCTTTTGTGTTGAGCTAAGGACTTTATACACACACACACACACAGACACACACACACACAGTATGTAGAGAATAGTAATTACAGCTTACATTTGAAATTTGGGACACACATTGTTTTCTTAATTGTTCTAAATGAATGACTGACAGTAATAAAAATAATGTACATACTAAACAGTTATATAATTTTGCTGACAATATTGCAATAGGGCATTAATTAAACATTTCTAATTAATTAAACTTTGACCTTAAAATACAATTCTAAATAATATCCATGATTTCAGTATAGATATTTGTTGCACAAGGCTAACTGGGTGAAGGTCATATTCATGGTGCACCCAATGAGAAATAAACTCACTAAAAATAGTTTACAAAACTAGCATCCTGTCTTAATAAAACAGGTGTTGTTTGATTTCAATATACTAAAGTTTAAAGTATTTCCTTCACATTTGTGAAAGATGTGTACAGAAATGTTTAGTTAATAAAAATACATATTCTGTAATCATAACAGAAGCAAGCAACAGAATCTTGAATAAAATTCCTTCATTTCAGCTTAATTTTATCTACATAAAATCTTATTTTCTAAAAAATATTTAGACAAGAATTGGCTAAAAATCTCTGCTTGATAGAGCTATGCTGTAATCATGAAAATAATAGCCCTGTTCTGTCAATAACACTTGCATTGATTCCTAACAACGGACACTCAATGCTTTTTAGTATCACAGTTATTTGAAATGTTTTTGTTGTGTAATCATGATCATTGCATTTTTACATATAATATCCCTTTGCATTAATTTCTTGATTTTTCAATGTACAAAATAGATTGAGCAGTAAAAATTAAAAACAAATATATTTTAGGAATAAACAAAATTGCAAAATTCTGTGATTAATAATTTTGCCCTGCAAAAAATAATTTTCTAATAAGAAATAATTTTTTGGTATAGCAGATGACTGAAATAAAAACTGTTTATGGTGGAATAACAGTGAAGTCATTGATCAGCAATAAGAAAAATTGAAAATTTGTCTCTCTCTCTCTCTCTCTATATATATATAAACTAATAAAATGGTTTATGTTGCTATGTACCTAATCCACTACTTAGATTTTCATGACATTATAGCAACCTTCAGAAAGAAATTAACCATTAATCAGGACATCTTTCAATTGATCCAATTTATACACTATATGTGCTATAAATATTTAAACATTCAAATTTAATTGCACGTTACTATCCTGGATGTGTCCTTTTTATTATGTATTATTTTTCAATGTGTACATACTGCTATTTGCTCACTCCTTATTTAACAAATATTTGCCTATTCCTGACAGACTCATGTTTTTTGTTAAGCTCAGTTCATATCTCACACCCTTCCTCCTGTAGATCTTAGCCGTTGTCAATATTTTCCATTTTATTTTGGAGATCTCCTTTCCATTTCCACCCTCTGCTCCAGAAAAATGTAAAGTGAGCTGTGTTGTTCTTATAATTTTTACTATTTAAGCTCATGCTGTGGTTATAAAACTGGTTTTTTCACTCACCCTCAGCTGCTTTTATGGAGTACTTGATTACATTTCCATTTACAATTTTGGCCTTATCTATAACATCCTTGGCCAGACATTCTCTGTTTAGTGGACATACATTATTCACCTTGGAGTTAAATTTTCTCACACCCTTCTGTTCATCCTCTTCCAACAGCTTATAATTTTATAATAATAATGTCCTAATTAATGATTAATTTCCAACTGAAGATTACCTGAAAAGATAAAACTCCAAGTAGTGGATTAGGTATGTAGCAACAGAGACCATTTTATTCTTTAATATGTGATAAGCTCTGGATTTTTTTTTCACTTAAGCACTTTTGTTGTTTCCTTTTATGTGCATTAGCACACTTTTTGTTTATTGTTATTTATATATGAATTGCTACCACTTCTAGGGAAAGATAGTGGAGAAGTTTCTTGGATATTTAATCTATAGCTGGTGGGAGAGGAAATGGATTTATGTCTTTCCTAATGCTATTTGTGCAAAAGCAAATCCTGCAGTCAGTCTAGATCAGAATTTGAACTTTACTTGTTGATACCAGTTTCCATGTTAATAATTGTTACACACATGTTATTGTAATTATTTTCCCTTTCTGTCAGTATTTGCTGTATTGCTTTATTTGGAATTATTAGGGTAAATGAAAATTTTAACATTTCTTTTATAAATCTTACTTTTTGATATCAGAAAACAACTATTAAAAAACAAAAAAAACTATTTTAAGCCATTTCTTCTTATCTTATCCAGGAACAATCAAAGCCTCTTGAAACTAATGCCTTGATATCAGATCAGATGATAAATAAATCCTCTGATCTAGACAAAATAGCAGTTCCTCAAAGTGAACCAATGCAAAAATCAAAATTTCAAAGTGTTAGAACTGGACTGCAACCAGGAATGAATTTGCCTGGTGAAACACATGGTAATTCACTTGGACAACAACAGCTACAGCAGTCACTTGTCAAGGCTGAAAGTAATGTTGCTGTGAGGCAACCAATTCAATCTCAAAATAATGTCAGTGTGCTGCAGCAACCGGCCCAAGCTCCAAATAATTTCAATGGACTACAGCAACCAGCCCAGGCTCCAAATAATGTCAATGGACTACCACAACCAGCCCAGGTTCCAAATAATGTCAATGGACTACCACAACCAGCCCAGGTTCCAAATAATGTCAATGGACTACCACAACCAGCCCAGGTTCCAAATAATGTCAATGGACTACAACAACCAGCCCAAGCTCCAAATGGACTACAGAAACCAGCACAGCCTCTAAATAATGTTAATGGAATACAGCAACTGGCCAAGACTCAAAACAGTTTAGCTAAACAGCCTATAAATTATAATCTATTGCAACACCAACAACCTTCTATTCAAGTTCAATCTAATAATGATATAGCACATGTTTCAGAACAAAATTCCCTAAATAAACCTGTTTTGAGCCCAAATGGACAATCTGCTAATGATTTGAATCAAGTTAAAAATAATGTGCCAATAAACCAACAGGGTCAGTTTGAAATTGATCAAAATCTTTTGCCTTTAAATCAACAGAACAATGCTGTTGCCAAGCCAAATCAAATTCAGCAAATGATTGACAGTGGTAGTCCTTCTGATGAAACACAAAATCATCTCATTGATAATGGCGGCCTCTCTGCTGACCAGCAGAAACCTGCTTTAATTAATGGCAATGACCAGTATGTTGACCAACAGATAGCTGGCAAATCCAACATGCCAACAAATAAACCCAAATCTCCTTCAGAGTTTGGCATGAATAATAATAATAATAATCTTAATCCAGTCCACATCGCTGACAATGAAGGAAATGTAAATCCACCAGACAACCAGCCAAAAGTGTACATTACCTCCCAGGCTGCCCGACCAGGACAAATATCAGTGACACCATCAAAAGTAGATTCTTCTTCAAGCAAAGCACCGTTTTTCTTAAGTTCAGAAGTAAATAATGTACAAAAAGAGCCTGAACACAGTCAAGAGTTTGGAAAGCAAGGTAAGCTGATGGTTAAAGCGACTGAATTGAAATGCAGTTTCTCTTCCTGTTGCTTATTTCTTTATTTTTCTAATTAAAAATTTTCTGATAAAATCTTTAATGATTTCTTTTATTAAAGAAACTTACCTGCTATTGTCTATAACTTTGATCTTACAATACAATTCTAAATAATATCCATGATTTCAGTATAGGTATTTGTTACTAGGTGAAGGTCACATTTATTATTCAAACAACTGAAACTTTTTCTCTTGTTCTTTGTTAACATATTTTGGTTGAACTCTTCTTCAGCCTTTGTCAAGTGTACAAGTCATAAAAATGATGATAGAAAAGTTATATTAATGATCACCATCTTCTGGCCAATAACTTTTTTTCCTTTTTTCTTATGTATTGTGCACTTGACAAAGGCTGAAGAATGTGTCTGCCAAAACATCAGTATCATGCATGTAAAGAAGTGGCTCAATTGTTCAAATGAAAATTGGAAATTTAAATGTCATATTTATCCTTTTATGTTGCAGATTGTTAATATATAAAAAAAAATGTTCAAAATACCTTCATCTGCTGTTTTAAACAAAACCTTTTGACCTTTTTGATAATACAATTTGGCATGTAAACTCTCACCTTTATCTGATTGGCTTTGGTCTGTGTGATTTGATTCAGAACTTGTTTTACTTTTAACTTATTAATGAAATGATATTTCATTCTACCTAACAGAGAATTCAATAGGAGAAAAATATGAAGATCATAATGTAATCTTATTGTTCTAATCAATTTTCTATTAATTTGTTATTTTCTGACCTTAATTTCATAATAGTATTAACCATTATTCAATTGAAAAAAAAATTCATGTATTAAGAATATGTTGGGTTGGGGCTTTGGGTTATTTATTAAATAAATGTTGAACTTATTACAAATATATTATGGTTTATTGACACAATATAATTCCTGGTAAACCACAAGTTTCTGTCATAAATGAATCTAAAATGAATGCATAGAATGTCACTTTGAATGAAGAATTGTTTTATATGCATGGATTTAATTGTTAGATTGGAGGGTTTTTTTCCCCCTGTTAAAATAAAAGATGATAAAATATAGGATAACAAATTCTTCTAATAGTTGAATAAAATTGCATTAAACATCATTGAGAAAAGACAAATTTGAAGTGCAAAAAAAGTATTCTTTTGTATTTTATACACAAATCATCTGCTCTCTTTGAAGAAGGCCGGAACATACAACAGCCGAAACGTTGTAATAAATATGGCGACAAAAATGAGGATAATATTCTGAATAATGTAAATAATGTACATAATACCTCATCTTAGAAATATAGACAGATGCTCTCTTTTAATTAATATTTCTAGTCCTGGGTATGACGATAAACTACATCCAACAGCAGGGCCTCTGCTCAGGAGATTGGAAATTTTGAGGAGCATGGGACCACCTCTTAATTGCTGTTCCCAGGTTCACCCTGACAAGGTGGTAGCACCTGTTAGAGTTCCAGCTATGTGACCCTCTCCCACCAACAAAAACAAAACACTATGAAAGTATAAAAATATATTTTTATATAAAAAAAAAAAATTTACCAATAATACCTATTTATAGTAAAATTATCAACAATACATGTTTATAGTATATATTTAGTTCAGGCCATAAAATTATGTTCAAAATATTCAGATTTGGGCATTAAATAACCTATAGAGATTGATATACTGCCAGACAAAATCAATCAGCCAACATGAAAGGACTCTTTTGTGACATTAATCCATATAATATCCTACAATTTCTTAAGAAATCAAACTGTATTTAAAAATATAGCTTCAACAAAACTACAACATAATACACACACTTCACCATCTCTGGTAATTATATCCACACAAACATGTATATGCACAAAGGCTGAGTATCACCTACCATGCATTCAATTGTGAAAGCAGAATAATATATATCATAGGTTTATTACTTTGAAGCCCCCAAGAAAATTAAATTTTGGCATTAAATTACCCATAAGGAGTTAATATGCTATTAGACAAACAAATCACATATATATTTCTTAAGAAGTAAGATATGACTACAAAAGTAAAACTGAGTATTCAGGAAAAAAAATTGATTTATTCTCCAGTTCACAGGAATTTGTGATATCAAAATTTAATGTGAAAATATACTTTTTTTCTTAAAAGAAAAAAAAAAGATATAAATTTTATTTGTTGAAACAGCATATGACTAAAAAGAAATTTATTCAAAAAGAAATTGTTATTAATATAAAAAAGAATTCATCTTAGACAGTAACATTTGTATAGATTAGCAAGTAATTCTTGGCTTTGCAAGGATTTTATTTTTGTATGTTGACAAAGAAAGGCTTGTGAGAGCTTAAGTTAAGCTTAAATTTGATGACAGAATAAACTGACAGCACTGGATATTATTGCTGATTAATATTGGTATGTTGAGATGGGTGGTTGCCCACTTTGGGTGTGAAAGTAGAAACTCAGATGCTTGACAGCCATTGATGAAAATTGTTAAATGTCAAAAGGCCTAATTTTATTGTATAGAGCTGGGGAAAAATGTGAGAAAAGATTTGATTCATATTTAATAATTATTGGAATTAAATATGGAAACTAATGAAAAAATTAGTTGCGTTGGGGATTCTTAAGGAATTGAACCTGAATATTAACTTAGAGGTAATTTAGTAACTTCATGTAACTGGGTTCATTCCTGTACCCACCTGCTACAGTCACTAAGTCAGGTGAAATGATGACAAGTAATAAATTACTTCCTTGGCAGTAATTATTATAAAAATAATTATCTGTAATTAAACATTTAAGATTAAGTTGTTTATATAAAGACTTATTCAGAAATCGAAAATTATAATGACAGGAATGGCAAAGCATTTACAAAGCTGGTTCAGTATCTAGATCAGTGATTCCTAAACTTTGTTTTTCTGGGTTGCATTTTTGGGATGAAAATCTGCTTGTGCCTCACCAAATTTTATGGGATAAAAAGTATATTTAAAAATATAAAACTGACATTGGGTTAAAGGGGGATAATTGCAGATTTGAAGTCAGAATGTTATCATTGTTAACTCTCTTCTCCAATTTGTGGACCCTAGTTACAATATTATTAATACTTGATATAATGTAAAAATATCACAATGATAAAATCTGTCAATAATTACTTGTAACTATTTATACTGGGACTCATGCATGCGATTATAAGTAATCCATAAAAATATTTTAAATTTTGAAATTATATTTATTTTTAGCATATGAATTTTTTGAAACTTTTTCTAAATTTTTGATTGTTTTTCAATCATTTCACCTCACCTGCTAACCTCTTCCACTGCATCTATGAGGTGTGCCACAACCTGTTAGTAACCACTGGTCTAGATGATAGGAGCCTTGGTTACTCACAATGTTAAGGACAATGGTAGAAAAAGCATGAGAAATCTTGAGGGAACACTATGTATAAAAAAACCCCAAATTCTCACTATACAGAATTAGCTTCTTTAAGAAAGTGTTACTGACAACATATAAGAGCAGAAAATTCTGTTTCTTTGAAGTTGTTGAGAGACATAAACAGTAACAACCTATTGTCATGGTTTTAATAGCAATTCAATTTGGATTCAAACCTTTTATCTTGGTCATTACTCAAAAAGAAAACTGTTTCAAGGTAGTACTAAGAAGTTTTTAGGAGATGAATAGAACAAATTAGAATTTGAATGCAAACAAAAATAAGCAAAAGAATTGTGTGTTATGATAATCAAGAACATATAGCTTCAGACTGTCAAAGCAAAAAGAAAAATTCTGTTAAAAAAAGAAATTAACTTTGAGAGTGTTCCATTCCTTTTTTTATTTTCTCTCAAAATGGATGCCATATATGATGTTAATGGTATATTGTTTGACTGAAGATTGACATAAGTTTAAATAATAAATTTTAATCTTCCAAATTGCCTAATCAGTTGGTAGAAGACAGTATAGCAAAGCAAATAACATCACTTTGAAAAGCAATAAATCCTCTGCCTCTTTGATGGATTTAAATGGGAGTTGTATCCTGAAAGTACACTTATCCTATCATTCAAATGGGATATTTTTCCTGTCAGAACAGCCAACTGGCAAAAATGCATCAGTTAAGATGAGCAGAGGTGATGTACAAGATTTAATATTTAAAGAAAATGAAATTGTTGTTTTGGATGTCAGAATCTGAGCAGCATGAAAGTAATCCTACTGAGAAAGGCAGTGTCTTGCTTGATATCCAAGTAGGAATTTTATTAGACTAAAATATTCAGAGGATTATATTGTTGGGAGTAGCATTAACAGTCATGTGAAATGAACTATAGACTATTGTTACTTATTAGAAGAAGCCATCAAAAAATTTTAATGATTAAAACCAATGAAATAGGAGTGACGAGCAATGTATGGCATATATTTTCTAGGATTAAAATTCATCAATATAAAATAGCACTTCATTTAGTCTGAAGTGCAAAAAGGTATTATACAATTTTGCATATATTTCATCTGTAGAATCTATTCAAAATGTAGCCAATATATTCACTAAATCTGTGAGTGAAGTTAAGCTGAAGAATTTTTGCCTATGCTTTCAAAAGAATCCAATCCTAAACATAAATTTTTTCTTAGATTTATTGCAAGTGTTGAAATAAAGTCACTATAAATTTAATTTGTGGGAGGTGTTGGATTAGAAGTATGTTTATATTCCAACAACTCTTCTCATGGCTATTGATTGTTGAATTTGAAACCAAGCTGTAAATGTTACCATTTTACTGTCCGTCTCTATCTGTTAATATGCCTACTGCTGCATTGTGCATCTTGTAACAGGTTGCGTATTGTCTCCGATGCACATTTTCATCTATTCCATATTAATCAAGTAGATCACTTGGAACTATGAAGAAACAAAAAGTAAAAAGAAACAAAGTTACTGCTGAGGATTCATCTTAGCATTGTTTTTTACAATGAATATAATTTTACTTAACAGAATAAAGAATAAGTGCTCTTTTAATAGTAATTTCTACTGGTAACTAATAAAAACGGACAACATTATGTAAGGGTTCAAATATCCAGGATAGAAGTGAATGTTAAATATTGTCTTACTACAGGGTCTATTAAATACTTAAGTGCTAAAATAATTTTCTTTTACATTTTAAGACCCAAATAAGTTTTAATCACATTTCAATTGCAAGAAAATCTGGCCCATAATATTGTATTTGTAAAAATGAGAGTAATAATTTTAAATTTGAATTCTATTAATTACATTCTTGCCTTAACTTCTTATACTATATTACACTTAAATGTTTCAAATAAGCAGATTAAATGTTCTTCACTCTTTTTAAATACATTTCTCCAATAGTATGTGTCGTGAGAAACAATTTTTCTCTCCAGAATCTATCTTAGATATCTATAAGTCTACCATTCATCCATGTTTAGAATATTGCTGCCATATATGATCTGGTGCTTCTGCTATATACCTGGAGCTCATTGACAAAATCCAATTTAAGTGCAGTAATAGACTGGCAACAAGATCTCATCAATTTAAAGTTGAGTTGGCTTGATGTAATTGTAAATTCTATGCTAACAGTTTTTCTTGCATTTCTCGCTTGTGAAACTCCCTTCCATCTCCATGCTTTCCAGCCAATTTTTAATCTGCAAAAATTTAAATATAATGTCAATTGCTATCTACTGTCCTCCTGATTATTTTTTTTAAAAACAAGTTTTTCCTGCATTAATATTTTTAATGATATAAAACATTTACTTGAATTTTATTGATTGTTAAATTATAACAATTGCTATTTATTAGAAATACAAACGAAGAAACTTATCTGCTTTGTATATTATTTGTTAGCTTGATAGTATATGGCAAAATGATTTTAAAAATTGTGACAGAAATTATAGAATTAAATATCCGTTAATATTCAAAAGATATGATTTTACAGAATTTCTTTTATGACATAAGACGTATATAAGGAAGAACATATTTAATTTTCTAGAAATGATTTAAATTCTCACACTAAAACAAAATTCTAAAATTATTGCAATTCACATGAATTTTGTGATTTCAGATGATGGCTGGTATTATAATCAAGAAATTGATGATTCTTTGCACCAAGGTAAATAATTTTTCCATCATGTTTAAATAAAAGCCTTCTAATATTGTCTAATCATATTTTATTAATCAGAATTAATAATTCCTTCATTCTATCTTTTATCTTCTGAATGAATCTAACAAAGTTATTTGATTGTCCAGAAGATATTAACATTGTAAGGTTTAACTGATCCAATGATTATCAGCTGATCAGAATAGTTCATTTGATAAAGAGTTTTAATTTTCCTCACACACTCACACATATATTCTCTTATGTGTGATTGTTAAGATTAAGCCAGGCACAATGTTTAACTTTGTTGATTAAACTTTAATAATGTGCAATTGCAGTAAGCCAGAGTTTGGAGACAGAATCCTTTCTTTGTAATTATTCTTGTCAAGCTTACACTCCGTATCTGTTAAAAGGAGCAATTTTCTCTGTAATTAATGACAAGAGCCACACTTGTCTTTATACAGTAATCATGTTTGTGTCTGTGCAGGTGTGACAGAGTCGGAGAAACATGCAGGCAAACAAATGTTGATGAGTGCCCACCATTTTGACATCCCCTTAGGAGCATTGGCTGGTGCCAAGAGTAAGTAAACCCAGGTCCTTGCACCAATTCCCCACTCTCAATCACATATTCCTTTCATTACTGTCTCTTTTTTTTATTTCTCTCTAATTTCTTTCTGTCCCTAACCTCATTTCCAGTATCTTTCCTTCATTTCTCTTTTGTTTTCCAAAATCTGATTCTTCAGACATCTTTTACAGTTATTTAGAGTGAATTTTCTTTTCATTTTCTTCGTCTTCTGTTTTTTTTTTTTCCGTTTTTGTTTTCTCCTTTGCCGTTTTTGTTTTCTCCATTTTTCTATTTTTTGTTTTTGCTTTTTTCCTTTTTCCATTTATTTTTTTTTCTTATTTCAAAATTTCAGGTTGTAGGGTCCCCAGCCCTAATATTTATAATCTATCCCTTTCAGCATTTGACTGCCTTTTTCTCATCATAAATTGATTACCAGTTGTTCATGATGAGCCTACAAGGTAGGCAGTCTGTCTCCAAACCCTTCTTATGCTGCAAATGATTTTAACATGTATAATATATGCTATCTTTAATTACAAAAAATTGTGGATTTCTTTTGTAACTAACACCTGAAATAACATAACTTTGCAAATCTATCAAATTTGACAAGAACTGATAAAACCAACATCAATTTTTAAAAGTTTAATCTTCTATCTTATTTTTCACTGATCAAACAAATAACCCAACATTATGCTTCTGTTCTCATTTGTGTCAGTGTACACAAGAACCTGGGAAAGGCCTGCTGCACTTTCACAAGGTAAACAAAAGGTGAAATTAACACCAGACTGAGAAATGAAAAATTTCAATCCTGTTTCCAATATATTTGGGTGTTTATTCAGGGAATCATTTGCACAGTTAGTGGGATATGTACATGACAGGATGACTTCTACTATTTCTCAATGCATGGCTTTGAAACTCTCTCTCTCTCACCTGCTAATAGGCAGCCCGGAACTATCTTCCATTTTAACTATGTTTATATAATCCTGAAAATGGAAATTTGTAACCAAGTAACACTTTATTTTATCGTTTTTTAGTCAAATTGCTAACAACTTTGAATATTATACTTCATAGACTTTACTGCTGGTCAAAAAACACAACATACTTCAGACACAAGTAAAATCATTTAGGGCGTTCTTGATTTTGTGTGTTCTAAGCTATTTGTGTGGGGTACCTATTATATCACATTAACTTTATAATATTATCCCTTTAAAAGGCATAAACTTATTCTGAAAATAAATTATTTGTACTACTGTTTAATAAAAAAATGTTTTTATTTGTTTTTATTTTGAAATTAAAACTTTCAATTCCTGATTTGTATTATATATTTTTTGTCAGTGTTCAACAATGATCCGTGGCAAAAGAACCATAAACAGTACTTGGTGAATAAAAAATCTGAAACTTTTGAACCAATGAGCATGGCATTGTTTTACAGCTGGATTGCACTTGCTACACTTGCTGTTCTTGCAATCCTCACGATATTCAGACACAGGCATAAGGTATGTTTTATGTTCTTCCATTTTATTTCTCTTGTAATGTTGTCCATGGTTAATTTCAATTTACATATGTTTAATTGTTTTGATTAATACTAAACATTATACTTGACAAATTCAGAAATACAAAATTTCAATAGCATGAGATAATAAAAAAAATAATGTATTTCCTATTTATATATGAAAACCTGCCTTTCAGGTGTGATTTTAACCCCAGAGATTATGGATTTGAGTTTAATATTTATCATATTGTATTTAAAAATCATCACCATCACGAACTCTTGGATCATGTTTAATTTAAATATTCTGCATAGATTTCAAGTATACACATTTTTTTCTTTCAAAATCTAATTTTTTTATTTCCGCAATCAACATAGGCATTTTGTGAGGATATAAATTAATAAACATCATTGGGGAGTGGTTAATGTTTATGGCCCTCTAGTGACATTACAAATGTTTTGATTTTTTGCTAACCAGAAAAAGTTCATAACTTTAGTTTCCGGTAAGGACATTTTAGCTCAATGTTTACTTTATGTAGTTAAACAAAAAGATAGATTCTGTTCAGTTAAACTGATGGACACAAAGTAGAGAACCAGTCTAGCATTATATTCAAATTGTAAATAAAATCCTTTGTTAAAAACTTAAAAGCTTTCGGAATTTTTTAAAACTAAAATGCTTAAAATATGCTCTGGGTTCCCAATAGGAATCAGAGAAAACCTGGTGACCATAACTCCAGCTGTTCCTAAATTATGGGATGACAGACTGCTGGACAAAAACCATTTGAATGACCTACTGACCCAGATCTTTAAAGTATAACTAAATAAATACATGTCTGTACCAGGTAAGATATCATGACATGGATCATAGCCAATTATAACGATATGACATAATTCTATTATGATAGTTAACTGTTAAGACTTATTCAATTAGATTATTTCCAACAGACAGATATGCACACGTCCTGAAAAGTAGCCCCACATAATTGATAAACTGAAAGAAATGAAATGTCTAAGAAATGACAATTTTTTCAATGTGGTTCATTTTCAGAACATTAATGTTTTAAAGATAGATTCTGTTCAGTTAAACTGATGGACACAAAGTAGAGAACCAGTCTAGCATTATATTCAAATTGTAAATAAAATCCTTTGTAGACACATTTTTGGGATTTAATAACTTAAAAAAAAAAAAAAAAAAAAAAGATTTAATTTGTTCTTGGTAAATTTCCAATGAGGAAATACTATGCAAAAATAGAAAATATATTTTTTCTCTGGAAATAATTCTGTGAAAGAGATTTTTCAAGTTGCTTAGATTTTTTTTTTTTTGTTATCTTACCATTATTAATAAGAAATAATTATAAACTTAAACCAAGCGGTTAAATGGTGACCTACTATAAAAGATCTTTTTGCTTAATGCAAAAGTGATAGTCTTCTTTTCCCAAGGATGAATTTTTACATTAAAACCTTCCCTGGGCCTAACATTAAAACCTTCCCTGGCCTTGGTATTCATACCAGGGCTGTACATGAAAGGGTTAAGTCACTTTCTAATTCTTAGAGTCGGGATTATGATGCCTATTTAATATGAGTACAGAAGGGCAAACACTTATTTCAAACCAGAATGAAAAGTGACCATGCTCTTACTTAATAACTGTTATTTTATGCAAGAAATTAGTAGTTGTGTCTCTAACAGGACAACAAGGCATGCTTTCAAGTATTAAAGCTCTTTATTGCTAACCCAGGATGTCCTCATATTATGCCTCCTATTATCCACACTTTGTGGATTTACAATCACTTTGAAAATATTCAATCTATGTAAATGCAGTTTCTGCTTAATCTTACAGTTTCTTAATATATTCCTTCTCTTTTAATGTAGTCATATCAAATTTAGAAACATATGCTAAAGTTTAGTTGATAATAAACTTTAAACATCCCAATTTTATAGGAAATCTATTTATCTGTTTTCTAACATTTCCAGAAACCATATAAAATAAATATAAGTTGCTTTATGAGCATAATGATCACTAACATGAAAAATGTTAGAAAATGCATCAACATTATAAACTTGATATTCACTAAATTTTGCTATGTATAGCATAAGATTAAATAAATGTAAATGTGACTGAGGACATTGTTGTGTGCTAATCTTCTAAACAGGAAGGCTTTGCCTGTCTTGAATATCAGCATTTGAAATCATCCCCGCTTTCGTTTTCTCTAACACCAGTGAAAAATCAAGATCACTAAAATATTTGATATAAAATATCTGTTTTTTGTTTGTTTACTGTTTTAGGCGTTTCTAATCATTGTTGAACTCTTGTTTTTGTCCAGATTCTCTTGTAAATGTTTTTAAATATTTAAAAAGTATTCTTACAAAAACATTTCAGTTGCAAACAACCTACCAGTCTGTTTTGCTGTTCATTACAGAAATTTTTTCATGTTCATTTTATGCTTTGTGTCTGTTAATAATGTTAGAGTTGATCTGACAATACTCCTCAGAGCCAATTTCAAATTCCACTTAGTTCCGTTACATGGAAATACCTTTGGGAAAGATATGAATCCATCTCTTCCCTCAAAGCTATAGGTTAAATAGTAGGAATTGTATCTGGAAAAAAAATTGTTAATGTAATATTCAGTTGCAAAAAAAATAGAATTATTCTTACAATCCAAGGGACATTAACTCAAGATCTAAAATGTTTTGCCTTTAAATAACCTACAAAGTTGTAATAAAAAAAAAAAAAATCAGTTAAATCTTCTAATGAAGGTCAATTAAAAGAGGTAACTATTTAAATATGAACCTACTTTTTCCTGCACTTATAAAGTTTTTTACCACTCAACATTGATATAAGAATGCAAACTGTTCGGTTTAAAGACATACGTTAAGAACTAATTAGAAATATACTAAAATATATTAGAAATATTTTGTTTCTGCTGCCAACATTTTATCAGACCAGAGATGTTTTTCAAGTAATAGAAACCAAGATTATTCATAGCAGTTAATGTGGAATGATATCATTCTCCAAGACACTTTCTTTTATTATTGAAAATTGTATTTCATTCTTCCTTTAATATCTGTCGATATTTCTGGGATGGGGTATTGTAATTATTTACATTATTTGGACTGTTGTCCTCATCTTTATTGCCATAGTGAATATGGCAATAAAGATTAGGACAACAGTTTGAACAATGTAAATATTTCTTCCTTTGTTGTGTGGATAGTGAATGCAATGGCAAATCTAATAATGTGGAATGATACAATGATGCACCTGATCTTTTCTGTTTTTTCTTTTTGCAGGTGACTGGCTATGTGTACGATCTTCGTTACTGGCATAATGGAGGCTATGTGGAAGAAGGTCGACGATTATTGCACAATGCCTATGCTTGAGTGAATTCAACTTTTGTGTGACTTCCATGTTGTAGAGGGAGTGTGAGTGTCTTGGAAAAAGAGAAAGAGAGGTGCCTTCAGTGTCTACATTCCTTGTCTACCATCTTCCTCAATTTCTTCCAAACATGAGAAGGGACTGTAAACATATATCTGATGTGAACCCGTTCAACTGACCTCTGTTCTATTATTATTATTATTATCTACTAACAATTCAGATGTGACAATTGACTATTTTTTACGATGTTTCTCCCAGGTCCAACGTCCACAGAATGGAAGGAGAAAAGAGATGGAAATTGGAGATATGCTGTTTATTTCTTGAATTCTGCCATATTGTGGAAATATTTAAAATGTTGCTTTTTTTTTTCCTTCAATATAAGACAAACAGTAAAACAAATTCTACAATTGTCAGCTAAAATGAATAATTATTAAGCATTATGATTTTCTGCATTTTTATTAAGCAATATAATGTGATCAAATAGAAACTGTTTTTCTATCACATGATTGCCCCACAATTTAAGATAATAT
Organism: Acanthosepion pharaonis; assembly: GCA_903632075.3. Taxonomy (NCBI): domain Eukaryota; kingdom Metazoa; phylum Mollusca; class Cephalopoda; order Sepiida; family Sepiidae; genus Acanthosepion; species Acanthosepion pharaonis. The sequence continues at coordinate 3,750,070 of CAHIKZ030005555.1, forward strand.
AATTTCCTTGTAATGAGACTTTTATAAAATTTGTTTGACATTGGGGGGGGGGGGAATTTTAGCCACCCCCACCCCACGCCCACCATCTTTTTTTTAAGTTTAGAAAAAAAAAGGAAAACACATTAAGTAATATTGGATTCAATTGCTAAAAATGGTAAGTAATGTAAATATTTGACATCTCTCATAAGAAGTACAGTCCCAGCTTTTTTGTTTGTTTTTTTTTACTGAAAACTAGTGATATTGCTATGGTAAATATTTTTTTTTTTAGTTTTATTTGGGCTTTATATTTAATTTTTGTTACTTATTTGTAACAACATAAAAAAAACTCTTGCTCTTGTTATAAAACACAAGGGACAAAACAGATTTTTTTACTTTGTGGTTATTTTATTAACTTTATTTTACTTTCTATTTCTATTTGCAATTGCCAATCCTTTCCAGTTCTGTAATCCCACCTTTGACAATGTACTATGCTGTAGATTCTTAATATTTACACACAATTCTTCAACTTATTTAATCTTGCATAACAAAATACCAGGCTGTGATATTTTTTGGTCTCTGTATTTTTTAGCTTTGATTTTGTTTTATCTTAATGATTCTTAGGCTGCATATTCTGAAAAGATATTCTTACTTGAAAAGATATTATTTGAGATGCATTCTAAATTGTATATTTGGGTGTTAAATGATGTGGGGGGGATGAGCACTGGACTTGTCTTTTCAAATTTGAGTCTTTTCAATTGAACTTTATACTCTAAGGAAGGCTTTACCTGGACATTGTCAAATAAATTTTTTGAAATTGTTTTCATAATTTCATAAAAAGGATTTATTTTTAAATCGGTGCAGAAGAAATATTTTTCATTTTATTTTTACTTTTAGTTTTGATTAGAAATAACATTAAATAAATGATAAAGGAAGTGAACTTTTATAAATTATGAAATTTGTGCAATGTTCTAGAAATTCATTTGTATTCATTCTTTGTTTTACTTCTTTTCATTCTGCAGATATTGCATCAATTTAAACATTGCAATATCCATGTGGAATTTCAAAATGTCTATAGTAACAAAAGCAAACTACATTGATTAGACTTTGTCCCACAATACCAAAATCACTGTTTCACTCTTTTTGTATGTAAATATATAACCATTAAAAAATGTTATTTTGTGACTTAAAACCTGAATTTAACTGTGTATCTATTTATGCTTATTGTATTTGTCAATTTGAAAACCCGTTTATGAGGGCAACATTTTCCTTCACTCATTTTTTAGCATTTTGACATTCAAATGGTAATGTAATCATATATTTTTTAATTTAATCTATTTTAAAATAAAGTTTTCTTGTATTTATTTGTAAGACAAATAATCAGTATTCATTCAGTAGTATTTTAACAATTATTTCCTAAATAGTTTAATGCAATTATTTTGAGAAAAAAAATCTTAGATTTTTAATATTTAAAATTTTTTTTAGGTCTATATATTCAATTCTCACTCAGTGGTAAAATTATTTTCACATATTACAATTTGTAGATTGAAATCTTTATATGAATATTTTCACTTATTTTTGTTTGACTTGTCATAAGAATGAAAGCCAAATCTGAAAACTGTCCAGAGAGAAAGGTAGCTTTCCTTCCTCTCTCTCTCTTCTTCTCTCTCGCCTCTTTTCTTCTCTCTCATATATATATATATATATATATTCTCTATCTCAGTGTGCAACTCTTGTCAAATGGTTGCTTGACATACTTTTCTCTCATTTATAAGGGAAATGGCTATTCTGTAAATACAATTTTGGGTTGTGATGGTTGCAAATTTCTTTTCACCAATTGATTACGTCCACAAAGAAACTTAATATGGTTTCATTTAAGGTATGCTAACCATATCTTATTAGTTACTTTAAAATAATTATATTCAAATTTAGTGCAAAAAGGGATTTCTAATGTTGAAATGGAGTCTAAGGTAAGTTTATCTCCCTTTGATTAAAATAGCACAAACGATTCAATTTTAAGTGTGCCTGTAAATGAGCACATGAAATACTAAAGAATTTTTTTTTTATTGAAGGCATTGTGAAAAGCGCCTCACTATTTTCAAACTTTCTTGCAAAACTTTTTTCACTAACAGAAAGTTCCCCCGAAAGCTTTAATTATTTTCAAGGAAGTTTTATTCCTTTTGGAGGATTGTAGAAAAAAATACCGAATATGTGACGGGTTAAATTTTAATTATTAGAGGTAATGTTACATTTTTGCTTAGTATTTTAAATTTTCACTTGATAGGAAAATTGATTATTCTTTTTACTATCTCCTACTAACTTACTGATATTCCATTTAATTCTTGACCGTGAGGGGGAGAAAAAAGTTTCACCAACCTTAGAAGTCTACGTGAATTTGGTGTAAGGGAGATAACCTAACGGAATGTCAGATTATACGCGCGCATCAATACATATATTTTCTTATAAATAGATAAATTATGAAAAGTCACAAAATAGGAATCCACTTTCCAAATGCTATTTTTATTACATGCATGCATATATGTATGTATATGCATAGACCAGTTCAATTTTCAAGGAAATTATTTTGAAAACAAAAAGCCCAGCCATTTACCTCACCTTTCAGAAAAAAAAAATTTCTAACACTTATACTTTTTGATTTCCACCTTTTTTTTCATTTAAGACAATTTCTGAAATTTTCTTGATTATTTTTTTTTTTTTTTTCCAAATTATAATTTATGTGGATCTCAGGCAACTGGATAAGACAGAAATGCATAGATAACATTTTTAAAGGACATTGTGTTTGTAAAATAGAACTTTAATAATTTTTTTTTCTGTAAAAGCCTAAGCAAGTTTCAATTCTCTGAACTTTTGTACTTGTAAATATTGGGAATGCATTTTTTTAATTTCCCAATTTTACTTCTACAAGTTTTCTTCTGCATCAATCAAATTTCATTCCATTAATACTTTGCTAACTATTAAATTTGTTAAGTTATATAAATTTTCTTTAGACATTTTATCATTTTCATAATTTTTATTTAATTTTTTCTTTTCTTTTTTGTTTAAAAAAAATATTTAAAACTTAATACTTTAATTTGCCTTTTCTATTTTGTTAAACATCTATTTCTCTCCAAGGCTTAGTTTTCTAAATGATGTGTTTAAATATCCAATATTTCATAATATTCATTATTCAAATGTTTTTTCTATTGGATTAATCATTACTATTAATCTCTTTAGTGAATAATATTACACAATATTATATAATGTTGATGCTGTGAGTGTGGTAAATTAAGCAAAATTAATTTTGGTGACAACATCAATAAACAAAAAACTTTTTAACTTTGGGGATTCTTATGTGTTAACAGTGCCATTATTTTTTATTGGGGTTTAAATTTCTACCTATATTTTACATAATTCTGTAGGTGGGAAATAAATAATGGTATTTTTTTTGTTTTTTGTCATTGAATGTATATCAAGAAAAACAACCATGTAAATTTTTTTTTTTTTTTTTTTTTTTGGTTCATTTGCTACTTGTTGTTGTCTTTCTGGGGCTAATTGGCTATGAATTTAACAATAAAGGGATGTATTTCTGGATTTTCTGTCTTGTATTTTATTTTGTAATCTTGAAATTAGTCATTTCCATATAGGATATCTTCAACCATCATTGAATGAATAGTTAATGTTTGAATTTATAAAATGTTGAAATTAATAGTTTTTTTTCCTAAGACAATTTTTCAAGAAATTAGACTACTCTAGTCCACTAAATGTTATAGCTCTTTCTAGTATTGATGTGAATTTAATTCCAAACATTTTGTTTTTGGTAGTATACAGAATTAACATCCTGACTATATAATTATTTTTTCTTTTAGTTATATATACTACCTATTTTTGTTGTTGCTGTTGGAAATGTTCAAGTGATGTAGTTGTTAAAGTTCTTTGTGATTTTGTAATGCCAGACTATAGGGTCTGATAAAAGATCATCTTATTGAAGGATTTATTTGCTTGAAGCTATTTTTAATCATTGATCTGAGAAAATGGTTGTATATAGATGATAGTTTAGACATTTCTGCCTGGAAGCCACGTATGATATCCATATGAGAGCCTAGATCTGACAACGTTATTTAAGAACATTGAGTTCTTAGGTTAATATCTTGGTTCTGTAGTATTTACAGTGTTTGACAAAAGTCCTACTAGTGCAACATATCAGCTGTTATAACATATCTGCTCAGAATTGTAAAGGAATATTAAATAAATCTATTTAGTATTGGAAGTGCAAACTGACACACTTGTAAGTATTTAGAAGTGAGTTTGATGCTGTTAAAATGACAACATTTTGTTAAATCCTTCATATTCATATTATCTTGTATCCTTTACACTGGCAACTTATTTAACACTCAAAATGTTAGACATTAGAGAATAAAAAAGGAAAATATATTTTCTACGCACACAGGAGAAAAAAACAAGCCTACTTCAAAAAAAAAAAATTGTTTAATTTTTACTAAGAGGCTGCATGTTCAATGTATTTTTAGTTGTACCTGTGGTCATTCAGGACTATGGTTCATTGTTAATTCGCATTGACATAATAAAAGGGGAGATACTGATCTGAAAACATGGTGATGCTGAAAATAGGGCATGCAAAAGTTATCAGTCATTTCTACCCCTCCTCCAAAACAATGTGAAACTTTTTTGTAGATTAAGTTACATATGCTAAATCACATTAAATTGGACCAAACACACAATACATAATCTTTGTCATTTTCAACTTGATTATTTTTTTTTTGTTTGTTAGTGTAATTGTTTTAGATTCAAAAAGCTCAAGGCACTGTCAAGTCAATCAGAAGAAGCAGGCTTACATTTTGAACAGGATAAAGATGGTAAACCTTTTGAAATTAGACAAGAGATCAAAGAAAACTAGTTGGGTAATAACCTAACTCAACATCTCAATAGGAATGCAATATTACAATTGAAGTATATGTTCATACAAAAACAATGCTCCTAGTACGTATAATGTAAATGGATGCATTAGACTCTAATAGGACTTTTTTCTTTTTACTCTAATGATTAGAGTAAAAAGAAAAAAGTCCTTAGGTAAAACAAAATGACTGGATAAAATTGTTATAGGATAATGAAAAATACACAAATGTGACAAAAACAAAATTAAACTACATTCTAAGTGTTGTAACCTAGGGAATGTTACTGAATAGAATAATCACATGAAGGTTGGTAATGAACAATAATACTTATGACATAAACAACATGTAAGATTGGCGAGCTGTGCATAGAAGTAGCCAACTGCTAGAAGTGAGTCAAGTGAATTGCAAAATGAATCTCCAACTGCAGAATATCTACCAACTGCCCCATGTGGTCAAATGTGGCACAAGGCTGAATTTAATGTGTATCTGAGCTTGTAAGCTTGGCCAAAAATTCCCTATAGACACCATATAAAATGGGGTTAGGTATCTGTTTCCCAAGACTAGACTCTGCCCTTCGACATAGTCTCATCTGGAGATCCTCTCTGCCTGGATGCAGAGAGTTTGACCAGCACAGCTGGAGATGAATCTCCAACTGCAGACCAATATACTGTATTTACTACTGTATTTATGTGAATGGGGACATACCCATTATCATCCGTAGGTGTGCTACAACACTAAGGACTAGCTGGTACAGGAAACAAACCAGAGTATACAAGGAAAACTAAAATTTGGTGGTGAGAGTTTAATGGTTTTCTACATCAAAAGTAACAATGCAAGAAAGATAAAAATCTAATAAAATACTAAACTGAAAAATAGGTTGCTTTGTTAAAGTCCCACCTATTACCTGATATAGTAGGTAAAATATTCCAACATAATGGAGCACCTTGCCATAAATTGCATGCAGCAAATGAGTTTCTTTTTAATGAAAATATTGCATTGTTACAATATTGACCTGGCTAAATTTATATTCTTCCCTCCTATGTCAAGTTGAGGCAGTAGTTCATATCAATGGGGGACATGCAAAATTCCAATGATGATTTGTAATGCCCTCTAAACAGAAAAGTAAATTTAAAGTTACTTTTCCTCTAACAGCTCATAACTCTTGATCACTGTATTTTCAGTATCACAATGGATTTAGATCTGTATATTATTTAGTTTACTGTGTAGATGTTAATATAACTACTTGTACCATTGACCTGAGTAACTACAAAGACAGATGCCAAAATGTACACTGAGAACTTTTTTTTTTTTTTTAACTATGTAGCATTTTTGTTTTGCAAGTCTTTAAAATTCTGTTGTGGTAAAAATACTTTCTTAAAGTGACAGTGAGCAAACCTTGGGTTACCATCACAATGGATATTCTCATGACTATGTAACTCAATAGTTAGTAAAACCAGGTTGCTTTTAATTACTTGATGGTGAGTCTATCATTACAAACAGGGAAACCAACAATATTTGCATGCTTAATTATATATATATATATATATATATATATATATATATATTTGGGTAAAGGAAATTTGGATGAGTTCCACCACGGAATTTGTGAATGAGCAGTGCAATATCGAGTCTAGTTTGCTACCTCTTCGTCACTGAGGCCTGTTAGTACAGTTGGTATGACATTTGCCTGTCAATGTAACTGTCCGGGTTTCAATTCTCGGTAGTGGATGTGCACTGCTGATGAGTCCCAAATATAGGACGAAACAGCCGTCCAGTGCTTTCTGCATTCTGTTGAGGTTTCTTCTATACTCAATGAATTACTTTTTTATATATATATATATATATATATATATGAAAAAATATAGTTTTAAGGTGTGTTATATTTATGGGATAAAGTCAGGTGGCCTGACAATTGAGTCTAACATGAAACAGCCTGTCGCGTCTGAGTGTTGACTTCAATGTTCACTTATATATATATGTATGTGTCTGTGTCTGTGTGTATAATTAAATTTAAATTCTTCTTCCTGGCTCAGACTTTTGCAGATATAGTATCCACTTGATAGTTGTTTGGATACCATAACTAAGAAACTCTGGGTCAGTAAGATAAGTTTGAGCATTTAATTTTATTATTTATGCTCTATTTCTTTAATTACAAAAACTGCATGCCTCAGAATTGTTATTCTCTTGGAATATACTGGAGCTTAATCTTTTTTAAAAATTTATTTACATATATATAAAGTTTTATATTAGCAAGTTATATAGGGATCCATATTCTATTTACTCTCAACAAGAAAAGTAGCAAAGAAAAAAGCAATTGTCTTGTTTAGTTGAATTAACTTCTAATCATTACACATTGAGACTAAAAGATGAGATGCACTCATCTACTAGGCCTAGAATCATATTAACCAAAATAACTAGGCGTCCAGGTCAGAAAGGTTATTAGGTACATATAAAACAATCTTCTTGCTAAAGGCAGAAATAAAAACAGGTGCAGAAAATCTTTTTGCTTTTAGGTTAGAAAACTTTCACATTATAATGACCATATGGTAAATACTCAGTTACTCTTTACCTACTTTGATACAAGGCCATTTGTGGTATATCCACTTTAAAAATTATGGTCTGTTAGGTTAGCTTACTAACCATTGCTTCAAGGTTATACATTCCCATATCTATACTCAGCTGAGCTTTTCACAAGAGAAAGCCTTAATTGTGATGCCAACAATAGGTATCTAACTCACTACTCTAGTAAGACTATCTAGCTAACCATTGTTTGAAATGAAATGTCCTTAATAACAAATTGGCATGACTTTTTTTGGGTTATTTGGTGTAATAAGTCTGATCATAAATTCAAATTTGAAAGAATACAGAATTATTAATTCAAAAAATGGTCCCAGTAAAATAGATATTAATGCCTTTTTGCTGGTGTCAGTAAATGTGAAATTAAAACAGAGAAAATAAGTGTTACTGGTGGAGAAAGAACAATTGTCTTGGAGTTTATTCAGAAGCTGGCATACTCAGGATCTGAAGATTATGAAGAATTCAGAGCTGCACAATGTACTTAGGTACTATGATGCTAACAGGCATCATATAAGAAAGCAGTGGGTAGAGGGACTTGAGCACCTACAGATGTCTCTGGGTGAGAGGACCAATATGTTTATAACGCCATTACATCATCAGTGTAGTGGTTGTGTGAGCCATGCAGACAGGAATTGAATTCTTTGGTCTGTGACTGTTGTCTTCAGTGGGTTGCCCAAGAGAACCATGCCCAAGGGCAAGTTTTGAATTTGCAGAGATTGTTATGTCTGAAGTGCTTAAAATGTTCAGAGATTTCTATATTTCTTTTAATAATTGATGATGAATAAATGATTTTAATTTGTGTTTTAACAAATGATGGTGGAAATAAATAAACATCTGTGTGTTGTTATTTTTAACATTACCTGTCTTTATAATAAAAATATTTACAAGCAAAATAGTCTGGGGGGGTATTTTACTGAGACCAGTAAAATAAACTTAAAAGCATGTTTGTCTATATTACTGGGTATTATGGAGTGGTTTCACAGTGGCAGCTTGTATTTGTACTAAGTTGGTCCTAAAATAGGTTCGATGTACAAAACGTTAGGAACTTGATATAATAGGTAATGACACAGAGAAATCTAGTTGTGGTCACTGATACTTTAGTATCCAACTAACGGTCGTCCAGCATTGAATGACTGACTGAACCACTGAGCGACGGTATTTAGTAACCCCCCCATTGGGCATCATGTGGCACATGGCCGGTTTAACGTGGGATCTCCGAGCCCATGAGCTCGACCAAAAATAAGCCCATTGAACCCATATAAACGGGTTCAGGGTCGGTTTACCTCCCTGAAGGCAGAGAGTTCAACCGGTCAGCCGACTTCAGACTGAACCCAGACCGAACCACTGAGTGACTGCCTTGTTACTCTTACTACTCCTACTTATTATAGGTGGGAGAGTCTGTTAACTATAGAATAGGTGTGTTCCACTATAACACTGGGACTGGGAAAATAGCCTCTTCCCTCCAAAAAAACAGAGTAATTCATTAAGGGAAAATGTGTTAAAAGTGCACTAATCTTAGAAAATTATAACTAGGATCTACAGCTTCTCTCCTTTCCTCACAAAACAACTTATGTTAGTATGGGGATAATTAAAAACAAAAGCTAATTTAGATAGGCTAAAATACACATCAAGATACACTGAATGCCAACATTTAAATTTAAAGCTGAGAGTTTCTGCATCTTCAATGTTTTGATGCAAAACTGCGTTTTATTTGTATTTCACTCTACTCACTTTCTGTAAATATATATACAAGAAAGATTATCTACACTGAATTAAAAAATATTAAACTAACTCATTAAAAATGACTTTCCTAATTACATTATTGATGAACAAATTAGGCAAGCTGTTGTGAATATAAATATAAATAAAAAAGAACATGAAATAACTCTAAACATATCAAACTACTATACTGTAATCAAATGCATTTTAACTATAAGCAAAAATATAAGGAAACAATTCTAAAAAGACTCATAAACACTAATATATCCTCCTCCACTGATCCAAACAAAAAAAATAAAATGAATTATATACTATACTAAATTTAATACAACCAACCTAGTCATCCAAAACAATTCTTCTCTATCAACTAACATCTTACAAAAGATCAACATTATATATCAATTTAAATGTCCTTTGGGAGATTGCATCTCTGATAAAAATGTTAATACATATGTTGGTTTTACAATGACAATGTTGACAAGACAGTTTATGTTTCACTTGAATGAGCATTTAAAGGAATACTCATGTCCACATTTACAGTTTAGACAGATGAGTCAAAAATACATTAGCATGTCATCAAAATAAGCAAAAACTCAAAATTCTCAAAGCCCTTTATATAAGAGAATTGCAGCCAAAAATAAAATCAAGTATGAGTAAAGCAACAAAGTTCTCAAAAGTAGCGGCAAGGTTTTATATAAAAATGCTAAATTAAAATATAATTAAAAAAATGCTAAATTAAAATATAATTAAAAAATCTTTTTTTAAGAAATTACAAAAGTTATCTCCCTTGCATAATTAAAAAGTTTTGAATTTGAAACACTAGTATAAAATGATCAGTGAAAAAATTAGTTTGAATTTATGGAGCTACTGTATATGCATCCACAGATAATTTAACCCCTGAAGATGGTCACAGATGATGTTGAAAGTACTTGGAAAATAAAAATTATTTGAAAGAAAGTCTTGGTATTTTTTTTTTTATCAATTTTCCACAGCTACCAAGAAATTAATTCATGGACTTGAAAAGATTAAAACTAAAATAAATAGACATATATTAATTATTTAACCAAACCTGCCTGAATGACAATATGCTGCCTATATATATATATATATATATATATATATATATATATATATATATATAATGTAATTTCTATATATATTATTTATATATTATATATGTGAAGTACTTATTGGAAAGTGCTCAATATCATAACCAAACAAAAACTGACATAAATATTTTTAGGTTCAAAATTTAAAAAAATAATTCAGTTTGACGATCACAAGGGCGTGAAACCCAGGGTCAAAAACTCACATCAATACAACTAAGTGTGTGTGTGTGTATAAATATATATATATATATATATATATATATTAGTTTGTTTTTATTTTTTTTGGTGGCTGGAAAAGTCAGAGAAAACAAGTCATAGAAAAGAAGCTTATAACTTTGGTTTCTGGTTAAAAAAAAAATTTCAGCTGGCTGTCTCTTTTATAGCAGTTTGATAAAAAGTTAGTTTATCTAAACCAGGGGTCGGAAACTCCTGGCCCCCAAGCCACATTTGACCCATGAATGATTTTTGTCTGGCCTGCCAACTTTAACACCTGGACACAAATTATTTAATTAATTTGTAGAACAAGTGGCAGAAATATATCAGTTGGAGTTAATCAACTTACAATGTGATGAATTTTTAAAATCAAAATGTAATTGCAAATCCACTGCTGACTTCTACAAGAAATATGTTTTGCCAAGCAGAAAATATAAAAGCCTATTGAATGATATCCTTATTTGGAAGTAAATATGCTTTTAAACAACTTTTTCGAAAATGAAATATATATATGATAAAGTCGTTTTTCGAATAACATTGGGTGATGACCACCTGGATAATGTTTTGCTCTTGTTGCTGACAAATATTTCATTTGATGTGGAGAAGTTATCGAATTGTAAGCAGAAACATCTTGTTAAATAATTTGCAATTTTTAACTGTATTTCATTTGTAGCAAAGAATAAGGAATTTGCATTTTTTGTTGATTGTGTTAGTTGTTATCCTGTTATTTCTGCAGTAAAATAAGGAAACTTGTTTAAATAATATAACATTAATTTCATTGTTTTTTCTTTAAACCTCCATACCAAGGCATTCTTCTGGATGTCAGGGGTCAGGGGTCAAGACAATTTATTATAGTACATTTGATATTATGACCCTCCTCCAAGACACTGCATAGCTTTCTGGCCCTTTCACTCCAAAAGGTTGCTAACTCCTAATCTAAACTGACAAACACAAACTAAGAGTATAGACTATCAATAAAAATACATTTGAAATTACTGAAACTAACATGCAAATGATGTAACTGTATAGGTGCACCTCCAAACATTTAAGAGATCAAAATTTGGCAGCTGATCCCTAACAGCTTAATGGGAGTATAACTGGCTTGTAACATTCAGTACCTCAAAAACTAAATTAGTAACATCTCACCATCACCAAGCAGACCATGAACTTTCACCTGTCATGGTAATGGCTTGCTCTCTCAAAGAGGCTCCTTGCACTGAACGCCTGTTTGGACTAAAGTTCATCCTAGACCTCAAGTGGAACTCATATATGTCACTAAAGATGCTGGAAAAATGGTCACTTCCTTGTACCATTTCAGTAAGTACCAGATTTCTAATCTGCTCTATTTTTATAAGAATCGGATCAGACCAAGAATAGAATATTGCTTCCATATGTCCAGTCTTCACTTTCCAAACTAGACAGATTTCAAAAGTGTCTACATGGCCTTGTGTGTAACAAGCTATTTTCCACCTGACAACCCCTTTCCCACAGATAAAACATCACAAGCCTCTTGCTACTTTATCATTATTTCCATGACAAATGTTCTGATGAGCGACATTCCTTAGTTTCTAAAACCTGTCATGCTACATACACTGGGATGAACCATCTCCATTTCTTTTGTATTCCATTAGTAAGAAGGAAGTTCCAATTAACAATTACTTCCCAAACACCACAATTTTGTGGAATAGACTTCTGAGATGATGCTTTCCTGATCACTTCAATCATAACCTATTCAAGTTTAGGGTTAACTTGTCTTCCTACAAATCCTCATAGGCAGCAATTCTCACCTCCTCCTCTTACTGTTCATACAACCTCATTCAGTATCCCTCAACCTTGAGTGGCTCTTCTTGGCCCTTGTATTGGGTGAACATTAAAAAAAAAAACTGCTCTGGGGTCCGAGTTATAACTACAGAAAGTAGCCATTGATTTTTATGCGATATGACATTATTAAGTAAGTAATTTAATGAAAAAGATGCTCATTTACTATTATTAAGAAGAGGAATTTATTGACATTTGCATTATTTTGTTTTGTTAGCTCGTATGACCACTGAATATTTAAAAAAAAAATTACATCCATATAGTTGACTGTAACTAGTAATGACTACTGTACAGGGTGGTCCGAAAGTCTTGTCACCATCTGCCAAACAGTAAATGTAAATGAGAACAATAAAACAAGTAAATACAGCAATACAAAGCACGTGTACTGGATTCAGTTTATTCATTTTCATTAACGCTGTCACACATCGAAAAGGTCTGTATGAACACCACCATTTCATGTCATCGATCTGAAATAGAAAATTATATGATGTAGGGGTAACAAGATTTTCGGACCACCCTGTAGGTTTTTTCTTTCGATCAAAAAAAGGTTTTCTTTTTCTTATGAAAGTCACTACGTTGGATAATTAAAAAAAAAAAAGTAAGTACCTTTTTTTGAAGGTGTTCACAAAAATAAAAAAATACTAACAAAAAGATAACGGAAAACTAAGCAAGTAAAAACTAAAAAAAAAGGTATCCTGTTTAAAAAAGGGGACAATTAGTCACTCATATTGATACAGAAACTAAAAATAATAAAATAAAAAAAACCACACTATCAAATTCTCATCTAAATTTTCTTAAGAGTATTCCGATGTTTTTTTCTTTTACAAAATTCTGAAATCACAAAGAATCAAACTGTAAAACAGGAACAAATGAACTAAGAAACAGTTTTCTTCTTGTGAAGTTTAGTGAATTTACGGATGCGCAACAAAGTAATCATTTTCATTTGAAATATCTCATCTCATGGTTTACATGTCTGTTTTTCTCTTTCATGCTTGAATATTTGCACAAATACTTTCGAAATATAATGTTGGATAAAGAATAAAAATTATTTAATTTACGTATCAAATGGAAAAAGCCGAAAAAAAATCCGTAAAAAACATGTACGAAGGCCACATTGCAGTGTTTTGTTTGAGGCAGCAAAAAATATGAACCAAACGGTGACTATTGATTTTCAGTATATTGATTAATCGAACAGATAGTCAAAATTATCCGAGAGAATTAAAAAAAAAAAAGGAATGTAAGTGGGTTATATTACACTAACACTACAGCCACAGGAAAATAGGAATTGATATTCAACAGAGAGGCCTAAGAAGTTCAATCCCAGCATCTTAATCATCTCTTTTAAAAAATATTTTTTTAAAACTTCGAACAACAGAGCAACTAAAAATTCATGAATAGTAGTAGTAGTAAATCCCGTGAAAACTAAATCAATTAACTTGAAGTAATGAATTGATTTAAATGCCAACATGGAAAGACTGCATTAAGCTGTCCTAACTTAAAATTAATATAACTGAATGTAAAAAAAGGGTTTTAGAGAAAAACGGTAACGAAAATGTATAATTACAGGGAAGCTATAGCAGTGCTAAATATTTTCTTACAAAAGGCTTCCATACTTCCAAATATGGGCATATGTGGGTACACACAAATTGTCCGCTTATCAAAGAGAAGCGTAGTAAATTATTATTTATTCTTAAGATTATTTCTACGATTAGAATTTTAAATTTTTATTTTGCATTCAAATTAGTATTAATAATCTCCATCAACAGTAAAAAAAAAGTAAATAAAATATATTGAATTTCACATTGCAGAATTATGATAAAAACCCGGCACAATTCAATATAATTATTAACTTTTTAGAAATACGGGAATTGTACGCCTCCGTGGCCCAATGGATAAGGCACCGGCCTCCTAAGCCGGGGATTGCGGGTTCGAGTCCCGTCGGAGGTAAAAGTAAATTTTTTTAATAATTATTTTTTGCTGTTTTATTTAAAATTATCTTTGTTAATTATATGATAAATATAAATGACTTTCTTTTCTACTTTATAATTTTCTTATGCTTGAAAATACAACAGAAAATTTTGGTTCTACTTTTTATTCTACTTATTATTACTCAGACTGTTAGTTACCAGTTTGGATACTAAAATATTCATTAATTTCATCACTTTGTAAATTTTTTGAAAAATTAATTAAAAAAACACTTCAAAAATTAGTTCATAAATTATTATTACTTATTAGTACATTAAAAAAAACTCCTTTTTCTCTTTTAAAAAATTGTTACAGGGAAAGGTTTTTTTTTCCGAATAAATAACAAAAATTATTATTTTTTTGTGGATGGCAAAAGTTTGAATACCTCTATGACTCCAGGGGCGACATGGGGTGAATTATTATTACGCTCTTTCGAAGTTCAAACTCCATTAAGCAAATTCAGTCAAAACACACACACACACACACACACACACACACACACACACACACACACACACACACACACATAAGACCACCACCATCATCAACACCAATTTCGTGTAATATCGATCTCATATATAAAGTAAATAAAGTTTTACGGCGATCTCTTTCTTTAATTGCTTATGGCGTAAGGCACATTTCATTAACAATTAACAGTAATACAGTTTTTTTTTTTTTATTTTGCTTCTTATAACTTTAAAAATTTGTCTTACGATCTGAAGCCCACAGTACTAGGAAGTCAGTGTTGATTCCAAACGAGAAAAGCTTGTCTGCATTGAAAATAAGCATTAAAACATTGATTTTTATTCGCTAATGAACATCGATTTCAAGAGCTGGTAGCATATCTATAATTAATACACGACACAACTATGTCAGGTAAGTTTACCTGGCCTCCCCACTAAAGATGGACATACACAAGGTCGTTTTAACTTGGGGAGCAACATACTTATACTTATGCATATAGGCCAAGGACGAAAATTGGTTTTTACCCAGCCCCCGCGATCACTGTCCCGCTGGCATCGGTATTGCATCGACCCAACCCCTCTTATTGCAATGAGGAAGGTGTTGCCGCAGGGTTGGAATCCCAGGGTTGAGCAACTTCTCCCATCTAAAAAGAGGAGAAACATAGCTCCACTTACAGCACACATCGTTAACCATGCTTCGGTAAACCTCATTTGCTAATGGTTAACTCCTGTGCGAGATAAGTAATGAAATAGGCTCCTGTTTAAACAATTATGTCGCCGTTAGGGTCAAATTATGGCGATAACGATGAATAAAAGAATTCAACCCGCCATATTGTTTTGTGGGATGTATTCAAGCACGAACTTCCTACTTGAACGGTAATTTCCGTATACGTGCCGAGTTTTTCGGTTGTGTAAGGGTCCGTGGTGCTGTTATGTGTGTGTGATTCTGAGTCGTGGGTGTGGGCGGTGGTGTATCCGGGGATTCTGGTGCAGCGTTGGGGGAATCCTGGGTTACTGGCTCATTTACCCGCTCCTGATAGTTGTTGGGTGTGAAGTGGCGTTGAGGGGCTCAACCCTTGTATTGAGTTTGGGGTTGTTGTTGAGTGGTGTTGGTGTTGACCCGAGTGACCAGTCAGTTGTGAGCGTGTTGATTGTTGGAGCAGGATAGTTGGTGTTGGGTGGTCCAGTGGACCGGAATGGAGTGAAATGCCTTAAGTATTTCCAATTTCTAAGTGTTACCCCGTCTGACACATCTACATTAATTAAGTATTGGTCGTGTTGGCGGACCTCGATGACTGTACCAGTCTCGTTCCATTTGAGAATCTCGCTGCCTGCTTAATTTTGGATGCGCACCTGATCATCAACGCAAAGTTGTGGGAGCTTACGTATATTCTCCGAGAGCCGTTCAGCACATCGCAGGAGGTGCTTTGCCTGTGCGATATCACAGTTCTCACAGGTTTCCGTCCAGGTGTAGTGGGGCGTGTATTTTCCTGGCAGGATGGGATGAAGTCCCTCATTGGACGTCCATAGTTGGTCATTGTAGGAGAGAGTTTTGTGTCCTGGTCAAGGCAATTTCTATACTGGATGATTGCTCTTTGGAACTTGTCGATGTCCCCAATGGCCCCTGTGGTGTTTGTAATCATGCGTTTACATGTTTTTGCTCCTATCTCGGCGCAACAGTTTGATTAGAGAAAGCCAACTGATGAATCTCTGTGTGACACACTCCATCCCTTGAGAAATTCACGAGTTGGGTTTGCAAGGTATTTTGGTCCACTGTCACTGGATAGCTCGTCCGGAATCCCATAAGTGACGAAGGCCTCTCGAGACATCTTACTAGTCCATGTGCATCTTGTGTATTACTGGCTAGTTGCAATATCGATCGACAATAATGAGGTACGATGATCCATTGTATTGGAAGTACTCAGACTATATGTATTAGAAGGGATAGGTGGGTTCCAGCTGTGGCGCCAGTGGTACATTGTTTTGAGTTGGGTGCCATCCTGTTGCAGTTGTTGCAAGTGCCATGCAGCAATGTTATTTGTGATGTGATGCTAGACCAGAATACGGAGGAGTGGCACCTTGGTGGGCAGTGTGTAGTGCATCGAATATTTCCTGTCTGACAGAGAGTAGGAGATAAGTATCCTGTTCTTATATAGTAGCACTCCATCGTAAATTAATAGGTGCTCACGGAATGGGAAGTATTTTTAGACTTGTTGGAGTAGGTTTCGCTTGTGATCTGGGAAACCATTTTCAATCGATCGCTTGAGGTGGCCTCGCGAACAGGATTAGAGGGAACGTGGTGAGGGTGAAGTCGTTAGGGTGACAGGCTTATGTGTTTCTTGGAACGACGCAGCAACCTCATGTGTTATGGGATTACTCGTCAGTGACAGGTGGGTAGTCGCCTTATATGGGGTGACATCGCCGTCGTCGCAAGTAGTTGGGATGTGGGTGTCATTTGGCTGGTGGGTTCGTACAGTGTGCCTTGTACCAGGCAAGTACCTGGATATTGCATCTGGTGTTCTGTGTTTTCGGCGTGGTATATGAATCATCCAGAATTTATAGAGGAGGGTTTTCTCTTTTAGGTTTAGCAGGCACAGAGTTCCTTATCTTCCCTAGTCTACCATCACCCAGAACCTTCAGAAGTGGCTTATGGTCGACTGCTATAATCAGATTGTTGCAACCAAGTATAAAGTTTTTCGTCACTTTCGAGGGCATCAACCACGGATAGGGCTTCTCCTTTTGGTGCACGCGGGTGTTAAATGTGCTGGAGCCATTTCCAAAAGTCGTCGCAGTACTTCTCGGTTGCTGGGAACGGTAAGCTCGTGGGCAGTGGAGAAGGTGGCATTCGTTTGAGACAGCGGCATTCCGTGGTTCGTCTGTTCTGCTGAAGTTTGTTGAGGGACGCGGCCGCTTCTTGAATTTGTGGGAAGTCCTGACTCAGGTCATTGCAGGCATCTCTTGATAAGTAAAAGTTGTCTGTGTCTGCTGTGACATAGCAAATGTGGGTGATCTCGATGGAGTCCATTGGACTGTTTTGCCACGACATATGCAGTAGTAACGCTCCCAGTATGCTGACAGATTTCCGGTTGAAGGCTTTCATACGCGCACTCTTACGGATATTAGCTCAGACCTTTTTGACCCGAGCTGGTGGAGTAGTCAAACCATCCTGTTTATGGTTTATGTCGGTAGTCCTGCGCCTTTTGTATGCACTTGCTGCATGAGCATGGTCTGCGCCACTCAGGGACGCCTCGGATCTCTTTCCTCACTCCTTCGCCTCCACAAGCCTGAGGGTGGCTTCTAGGGTGAGGTTCTGGTTTTCGGGGCTAAAGATGTTCAGTCTTATTTCAGGACCCTCTAGGTCACGTACATCGACATCTCTGACCATCTGTTCTGTGAAATTTATGGTGCGACCACAGGGACAGAGGCTGGTGAATTTACATATGTCTACTTGGCCGAAGTTCCTCACCCCCTTATCTCTGTCCTGGTGCATATTATGCAGGATAGTTCTGGTTACCATGATATTCTCCTCCTAAACCCCAAGACGCCGTATTACTGCTAAGATAACAGCTTCCGTTTTTATGCCGATCTCACCATTACAACGATGGAGGACTGTTCGGAGGGCTTCCTCACAACATTTCATTAATTGGATGCTGGTGTCTCTGCTTGTGATCTTCGTCACCTGCCTCTAGTTGTTTCATCTCCTTAGGAAGTACTGCCAATCTTCGCTTGAGCTACCACGTGAAATGGTGGGGCGAAAGATCTTTTCGGGTTGGGCGCCAGTCACCACCCTGGTTGTGCTGTGTGTTATAGCGTGGATTCGGAGACGTCCGTTATGTCTGGTGTGATGGAGTTGCAGTCAGAGATAGGGCATGCGGTTTGTGACATGACTGGGTGTTATTATGCGTACGCGTTGACAAAGGGAAGATGACGAGTGTCGAGTGGTGGCTGTGTACCTATTGCAAGTTTACCGTTGATTTTTGGACAGAGGCATTCTGTAGGGTTTTATTTTGTGTCCTAATGGCTTATCGATGGGTCTCAGATAAGACAAGGTCACTCATCTCTTATTCATAAACAATTATGTCGTCGTCAAATTATGGCGATAACCATGAATAAAAGAGTTCGACCCGCCATATTGTATTGAGGGGTGTATTGCAGTAGTCACTTCCGCTCAAGGAGTGACTATTATCTGTATGAACTTCCGGTGAGGGAGTCATTATTGTCTACTATTGTTATTATTGTTGTTGTTGTTGTTGTTCAACTGTATTTAGGTTGGAAAGATAAATTATATGAGACTCGCTGCTAAAAAGCTGAAGCAACACGAAGACGACACGAGACGTGCTAAAGCTAAATTCAACAACTATTTGTTTTATTCAAACTCCCAGAATTCCCGAGTGGAACCGAAAGTTGTCATCACCATCAACAACATTATTGATGTTGTTATAAAACGTCCCCTTTTCTAAGGTAATTTATTATTTGCTTTAATTGTAATACTATTTAGGTTGCTGGTAATTAATAATAATAAAGACTTGGAATATCAACGAAAATGAGATATTGATGAATAAACTACCATGGAAAGGACTAAATGGATATCAAGAACGATAGACTGATAACAAGTGAATCCCAGAGAATCTAGGTTTATAAAATGACCGGCTGAGAGCAATACTTGGTTTGTACGATGGGCCAAGTGTTGACAGTATTCGACAAACACCAACTGTGAAATCGACATTAGGGGAATTGGATTAAATGCTAGTTACAAATAAAGTCTTTTTGCAGAGATATCAGGATTGAAAACAATAAGCTTAACATATGTTGAACTTCGGTCGAACAAATTGTCCCCATAATGTGAGTTGCAAAATTTTCCCTGGGAAAGTATTTCTTGGGTCAAAGGCGAGAAAGCCAATTGTTGTGTCAATTGATTTATGAAGTGATAGCATTTGGAACAATATTTTTTAAAATTAGTTTTCGACTAAATGGTGGAGGTGACAGGCACAGAAGAGCGATCAAGGAAGGAGCAGGAGCTGCCTGCAACCACTGAAGGGTAGCAGGCACAGACAGTTGCTGCTGATACTGAGGCTGCGGCTTCTGCGTACTCTGTTGCTGCTGTAGGACGGTTGCTGTTTTGCCGGCTGTCGCTTCTGCTTCTTCTTCTGCTGCTTCTTCTGCCTTTCTCGGTTTGGTACATCCTGCTGAGGAGTGACGTAGCATTTTCCTTTTTCTTCTCTACTTCCTTCCATCCTAGATCATAAGGGGGGGTTCGTTCCTGGGACCTTATCCGACTCCACCGCTTCTTTTCAATCTGTATAGGAATGACTACATAAATCTCCCCCGCCTAGGATTTCTTTCTAGCCAATGAAATAGATCACTTCTCGGTCTCATCCGACTCCGTTCTGTTTTTTTCTTGTCAGAACGATGCGATCACTTGTCTGTATCCCATCTTGTGTGTTAACTCCATTCTTAGTTTGTGAACCTTTTTTTTTTTCTTTATTACTATTGTTTTGCCTTATTGCTGTTCCTTTGCCTTGTGTATATTCTTTGCTTACTATCAGTTTTGCTCTGTTTTTTTTTCTTTTCTTCCTCTTGTTATTGTTTATGACGAACTTTTTCAATTCATATTGTTGGTCAAATCTGCCAATAAAAATTATGATGTTGATCCGAAAAATTAATTCATTACTTATTGGACCAAGTCTCAGAAATTTAAACACGACTAGGAAGGCCGGAGAGTAGTCAGTGAGTTATGTGCTATGCGTGATACACACTTACGCGATCATGTATCTTTTGATACATGACTGACGAGGCAGATCTTTTCCCGCAGTTGGTTGTCATTTCTTTCTACGTTAGACCAGTTGCCATCCAAGGCTATAGAACCCAGTCTGTCCTACTATTTGCCCATAGCTGGGGCTGGGAGAAGAGGAGGATTCATACCTTTCCCAACGGTATTAGTGAATGTAATGGATTCGGCTGAAAACTCAGTCAGTCAGTTATGTGCCATGCGTGATACACGCTTAGGCGATCATGTATCTTTCGATACATGACTGACGAAGCAGATCTTTTCTCGCAGTTGGTTGTCATTTCTTTCTGCGTTAGACCGGTTGCCATCCAAGGCTATAGAACCCGGTCTGTTACGCTATTTAACTATAGTTGGGGGGGGGAGAAGAGGATTCATACCTTTCCCAACGCCTTACCTTTCTACAGCGACCATTTCCGCCTATTTTCCTGATTTGTAAAGTCGAACGGTTCTGGTCTACGTAATTTGAACATTGGGTCCTGTTTTACTAGAAAATGATTTTCCTCTTTTAGAACGAA
This sequence comes from Acanthosepion pharaonis, assembly GCA_903632075.3. Taxonomy (NCBI): domain Eukaryota; kingdom Metazoa; phylum Mollusca; class Cephalopoda; order Sepiida; family Sepiidae; genus Acanthosepion; species Acanthosepion pharaonis. The sequence goes on from CAHIKZ030005555.1 coordinate 3,771,124, forward strand.
TCAATCTCTCTCTCTCTCTCTCTCTCTCTCTCTGACACTGGGCTTAGGGTGCAAAAATAAATTATATGAGATTGGCTGATGAAAAGCTGAAGCAATACAAACACGACACGAGATGTGCTAAACTAAACAATTATTTTATTCAAACGCTCGATCCATTTACTCCCAGCCTTCCCTAGTAAGACCGGAAGTACTTACAATCATTATCATAATCAACATTATTGATGTTGTTATAAAACAATTATTATTATTATTATTATTATTATCATCATCATTCGATTTATTATCAAGTTGCGGAAAGACCTAAGGCAGGTCGTGGTGTGTTGTTATGGCCACATTTCATGTTAATTTTTTTTTTTTTTTTTTTTATTATTATTATTATTATTATTATTATCTTCTTGGGTTTCTGTTGTATATACATTTCCTTCAAGGTTCCAACCAGAGACCTAAGGTCAGAAATGGCTCCATGACATTTTACACTGACCATTTTTGTAAAAAAAAAAAAAAAATTACCTAAGATCATACACATCAAAATCAACACAAGAAAGGCAGCAATGCTACTAAAACACAATGAGTTACAGGATGTGCAAGAATTAGGAACAGAAACATTAATGATGAGTAGAAAGAGAAGAGAGTAATCAGGAGGACGGTAGATAGCGATTGACATTGCATTTAAATTTTTTTAGATTAAAGTTGGCTGGAAAGCATGGAGCCAGAAGGGAGTTCCACAAGCGATAAATGCGAGAGAAGAAACTGTTAATATAGAACTTACGGCTATATCTAACCAGCTCAACTGTAAATTGATGAGATCTCGTCGCCAGGCGCGAGGCAACCTTACAGCGGTGAGAAAGTGACTGGAGCCGAGCCGCCAGATCGGGACTAAAAGATTCTACATTCTTCTTTGGATTTTATCAAAGAGCTCACGGTAAATAGCAAGGGCACCAGACTATATGTGGCAGCAATATTCTAAACATGGAGAAATGGTTGACTTATAGATATGTAAGACAGATTCTAGAGAGAAAAATTATCTCACCCAACACAGTGAACCGACTTTTTTAGCAGCTGACTTAACAATGGATTTATATCTTTCTACTTCATATCAGCAGAGAACGTGAGCCCGAGAAGGCTTAACGCGTCACTTTCCTGGTGGATAGCATCAGCCATGCTAATGGAGGGCAGCAAGGGGTCTCTGAGATGATTAATGGAGAGAAGTTTAGTTTTAGAGGTATTAAAATTAAGTCACCTTTTGCACGAGTTAACAATGGGCTTGAAGTCGTTTTGAGCATCAGCTGCCATTTTGACCTTGTCAAACTGATAAGCCTTTCTATCGAGGTAGAAGTAAATGGTTGTGCTGTCAGTGTAGATAGCAAGTTGAGAGTTAATGTCATCAGGAAGGCAATTAATTAAACTTAAAAATAGAATAGGAGCAATTAAGGGGCCCTGTGGGATACCTGCGTTAGTACGAAAGGATTTAGACGAGTGGCTGTTCAAGATAATTCTCATTTCATGATTTGATAGGAAAGGCTGGATCAGTTCAAAATTGTGTCCGGTGACATCGTAGCTTTTCAGCTTGTGAAGAAGATCTGAATGCCAGACCCTATCAAAGGCTTTCAAGATGTCAACAATCCGGGCTTCACCGTTTTTATTTAGAGTAGTGGTTCCCAAACTTTTTGAATTGCTGCCCACTTGCGTACCAAAATACAACCATAACGCCCCCCCATTAATAGTCAACCTTTGATTGGATTTTCTTGGTGCTAGTATTGCATGTCAAATGAGTATCTTAGTATTTCCCATTATAATTGTTATATAAATGGGATATAGTACATAGGATATATCAACAAATGTTCGACATCATGTTTGAAATAAGGAGGTAGTTGAAGTAAAACTGACTTTTTCCGTCATCTAATCTTAGTCAAATTTATAGAAACGTAGTTCTTAATAGCATTTTTTGTTTTTTTTACAATAAACATAGAGATAGATGTACTTAATGTGATAGTTGAATCTAGTTCTTGGTCAAGAGTTCTTCAATATTGGGCTTCATGGTAGTAAGGCGATATCGCAGGTCCTCTCTCTGCACAATATCCATGCGATTTCTCGACTTGTTAAGAATCTGGGACACCACTTTCAACTGAATATGAGGTTGGGAAGACAATAAAACAACAACTTTGCCTTTTCCCACAATGCAGGAAATTTTTCTGGGATAGTGGACTACGGCCAAAATTCTTGGTAAGCCTGCCGTTTAAAAAAGGTTTCAATTCAAAATCATTTCGCAAGTCAATAAGTTCTCTCTCAATGGACCCGTCCATGTTGATATTTGTGATCTGAAAAGGGTCCAAGACCCAAGGTGGGATTTCCAGAACTGACAAATCCTGAAAATACAGTTTCATGTCAGCTTCAACGTTCTCGAGATGCACTGTGAAAAGGAAAAGCGTATCATCAGATGGCCATTATCCCAGTTCTTTAAGGCTTTGCGTCCAATATTTCTATGGTAAAAGGGCAGTTTCTTGATGAAATCAGAGATGATGGACATAGATTTCATCACCTTGCAGTTGGAAATTCATGTTGTTAAACTACGCTTGAATGTCAGCCAAATAGGCAACGTGGGGCTTCATGGCTGCGAGTTGTTCTTCTATTGACGAATCCACTGACTAAGAATTTAACGACAGAGGTAAAGGACCAGAAAAGACGAACAAGGCAGTTTCCTTTAGAAAGTCATTGCACTTTTATGTGTAGTAGGAACCTATCAAATTCTTCGTTGTTTTCAGAATACGACTGTTTGAAAAGAGTCGCAAATTCAACGTGTGAGCTTTGATTTTGTTCGCAGCTGCAATCACGGTAGAAAGAGAAGCGTTTAAACGTGGAGTGATGCTTTAGGCGATTAAATATTGTCAATGGATGATGCAGTGAAGAGTCATAACGTTCAGACTGCGTGTTCTGGATGTTTCACCTAGCACATCTTACTGATCAACTCAGCTTTCTCAATCCATTCGACCACAGATGTTCCGGACGCCGAGCCGTCGAACTCGGGAATGAGTTTGAGGTCAAACTTCCCCTCCGCCATTTTCGCCGAAATAGCTTGTGTGAAACTGACCCAAGTTACCTCTTTCCAGCTGACAAAGTCTCTCCGTACAAGCAGCAAAAAAAAAAAATGCCTATTCTCTCTCGCGTGGTGTTTTTTATGTCGAGTTAATCTAGCAAAAAATTTGCATACGCCCAACCAGTCTCACCAATTCTCCTAGCTCCGAGACCATGTCTTTCTTAAATTAAGATATCAGGGCGGCCATATTTCTTTTTCCTTTCCTTTCCTCGTTCTGAACGCCAGGCAAATACGTGCTCGCTTTGCCACACGAGGTAAGTCATCTTTTCTTCCACAGATGCAGTGTATGGTCATAAAGGTCGGACTGCTTGTTGAAACTTCGGTACCGCCGAACCGTAGATGCAGCACCGTCTGTTGCACATAAAAGAATGTTTTTCGTTGGTATTTCTTTCTGCTTCATAAATACATCCACAGTGCAAAATACAGAGCATTCTTTAGTATCACTTTCCATAGTGAGGGCAAACAGCAGTTCTTGGTATAGTTTCATACTATGAATGAATTGTACATAAGCCAAGAGCAGAGATTCGTCGTTAGGCAAAGTTGATTCGTCTATTTGCAAGCTAAACTCAGTGTTTCGCAAAATATTCCAAATAATTTTTTCAGTATCGCCGGCCATTTCGTCAATGCACCTCTGTACGGTATTATTACTCAAAGACATAGCTATCAAAACTGGTTCAGGATTTTTCTCCAGAACAGTTGTCATAACTTTACGAATGACTAGAGCGATCAAAGTTTTCCAATCATATGGGCTTTGCCTCCCTTGGTAATTAGAAGTGCCATATTGTAAGAAGCGTGTAAGCCATCATCATTGTTATGTGTCCAGCGGCAAACGTGCCATGTAAAGTTTTGTTCTTGCCTCGTTTGTCACGCATGTCTTTGAAATACCTTACATCTTTATCGGATTTATTGGGATGCAACATCTTGAAATGCTCGCTCAGTCTCGAAGGCTTCGTGGATTCCTTTGGGAATGTCTTCTCACATATCAGACAAAACGACAATTGATCGTTGTGAGATGATAGAATAAAGCCGTTATATAAATATTCGACATTATATTGCCGTCATTTCTTCTTCGCTCCTGTGTCTGCCATTGTCGAAGTCTACAAAAAAAAAAATAGAGACGCATAAGAAATTTTCAGCAGAAACAGATGAACTTACAGCAGTACCCGGGTTTTGCAACAGCTATGTAGAAACGGTGAGATGTAGAACACAGAAAATTTAAGCGCAGGCCCTTTGGATATCTACTCTTCTCACTGCAATTTTTCTCCGGTTCCCGATCCTAGACTTATATTAAAGTATAAAGAAGTGAAGGAAAATAAAAAAGAAATTTTATTAGTTGAAGGAAAATGGATACACTGGGAAAAGAACCATGATACCAACTCCCAGAAAATACAAAAACAGAGAGACGTAGAAAATGCAGAAGCAGATGTACAGACAGTACCCGGATCAATGCATAGAGGTACAGGAGCGTCAAATAAATGCGCTGATGACTGACATACTCACCTAAATCTACTTGCTAACACCTATTGATCCTATGATCCTAGAACACGGCCGTCAAATTGAGTTTGGTGATTTTTTTTTATGCATCGGCACGTCTGTGCTAGTGGGCATTAGTTATTTTACGCACGCTATTTTCAAGTTACAGTGAGCTCTTGGCGACTGCACATGGCGTTAGCGCTGTACGTTTCAGTATTCAGAAGTCGAATTTCACTGACGCTTGTGCTTCCGGGAATCAGCGAGTTTCAAACCATCTTTGTCGCAGTTGATGCAAGAATTAATACACTTCAAAGTATTGCAACATAATGTGGTAGCGTTGGAGATAATATTTCTGGTTATTATATTTAATGAACATTTCGATAAAATCTCGCGATAAGCATGTTTTATCTAAATACTTTTTTTTCAAATTATTCTGCATATTTTTCAATATATATATATATATATATATATATATATATATATATATATGAAGATATCATCAAGGGAATTAAGGCATTAACCGTGTTCATTTTTTGTTAGCCTTTCTTAACTTATTATTATTGTTTTTATTTCCTTTGATTTCTGGCGTGTAAACATTTCTTTCCGTGTCCCGCCCAGAGACCTAAGGTTAGAAATGACATCATGACACTTTCGACTAAAAAAAAAGAAAAAAAATTTACATAGATAAAGCCCTTCGTAAAGTCTGGGCTGTACTTGTGAAAACAATTATTATTATTATTATTATTATTATTATTATTATTATTATTATTATGTTTTGAGTGTGCTTGTTTGTTTACGAGTTTCCTCCAAGTTTCAACCAGAAGTTTCAACCATAAACCTCAAGAGACTACAAGTCAACAGATCTTGATTGTTGGTACAATTAGTCGGATATGTAGCTGGCATCCGCAGCATCAATTTTTCGTGATTGTATGATATCGTATGATTATGTATAATAGTTTAATTAAACTTTCATTAAACTGTGTATGTGCATGCACATTTAAAATTTATGTATAGTTAACATTTGTAGAAAGATTAAATGAAGGGAATGAAAAACTAAAATTATGTCACCGATGCAAAATTGAGTAAACTCACAGAAGAACCTTCAGAATATGAAGAAATGCATTAAGGTTCTGTGAACCTCTGTGAGAATGTGAATTCGAATTCTAGTGGTATAGACCAATTATTAAATATTTAACGAAGTGATTACAACGGTTTTTAGTTAGTAGAAATGGAAAATATTGTAAAACTAATATTCTTCGTAGCTACCAACGCTTCTTACGCATGTTGTTAATTAACATTCACATGAAAGATACTTGTGCGTCTTTTCAAATATTTGTATTGTCTTGCTTATTCAGCTGTTTGTCTGAAGAGGTTAAATAAATTGAATAGAATCATCGTTTGGTAGAAGAAAGAAAAATTTCTCCTCGCACGTCACATCAATATAATAATTCTTTTCTTGTAAAGAGACTCAACAACAATAAAATAAAAAAAATAAAGAAGAGTGTGCCGATCTATATCGCACACACACACACACACACACACACACACACACACACACACACACACACACACACACACATACATAAACAAATACAAATCACATACAACGGCAAGCATTCATTGGTTAATAGATTGTAGAGGACTGTGGGGTGAGGAGGAAAAGAAAACATGTGAGTTTATATTTCCTGCTAGAAAAAAGCTCCAACTACAATAGAATTTTGGACTTGGATTAAGTCCAAGTGAAGATAAAGACAAACAAGACCGATATATATATATATATATATATATATATATATATATATATATATCAACAAATATGTATTAAACAAATTACAAGACACATTGACATTAACATTTGTGTATGTGTGGACATTTGTGTTTGTTCTTTGGTGAATGTTCGTATTTTGGTGAATGTTCGTGTTTTGGTTAATGTTTGTAATGTTCATAGCTTTTTCCCAGAAATGGGAAACGCTGGCCTTCTAAGAGCTTACATCTTGTCGCTGAAATGAAGAAGAAAGAGAGATTTACCTCACCACCACGCGAGGTGGGATTCCGCACGAGGCCTGAAGGAAAGAAGAGAGAGAGGCAAGAAGTTTCCCAGTATTTATAGTATGGAAAGAGAGAGACCTCTGGTGAAGAATTAGGGAAATAAGGAGGAGGTAACTCCGACAAAATCACCACTACGTTATTATAGACAATTTACAAATCGCAGCAATGCGACAATTTTGCAATCACTCTATTTTCATGTAGTCAATTTTGTGCATTTTTGGGAGAAACGGATCCCAGAAGTGTACAAAATTGACTACATGAAAATAGAGCGATTACAAAATTGTCGGCATTGCTGCGATTTGTAAATTGTCTATAATAACGTAGTGGTAATTTATTAACCAATGAATGCTTGTCGTTGTATGTAATTTGTATTTTTGTATGTATGTATGTGTGTGTGTGCGATATAGATCGGCACAAGGGTATAGATAAATAAATTTTGCGAAACTGGGATTACCTCCATTTGACATGTAGTCACGTGACCCCAGTGGTATCAATCCAAAAGGCGCGCGGCTTTTAAATTTGCATGCATTTTCCTCCTTTTTCTGTTCTCAGAGAATCATTCGTTGCCGTGCAACTAAGTTATTCCTCCACAATAGCCAAACACACTTACATCGACACACCAAATCACATTGTCTAAAAAGAAAATGTAATTTTGTTTAAGTACATTGTTTTTATTTTAAACAAAAATGTTTTCATTTTGAAATATTACATTTCATGTGGCACAAGGCCAGAAAAGGAATGAGGAAAATGTTGGTCGTCACTGACTATCCTACACCTAGTTAATCTGGTTCACAACCCATTCATTCATTACAATTTACCTATACACCACAAGATCTCATTCATTGCCATTCAATCCAACACATACTATAATACCACATACTATAATACCACATACTATAATACCACATATTCACAGGGATTTACTGAAACATCCATGACGTAAAAATATATACAATGTTTGTTTTGTTTTTTTAAATAAAATATATAAAATTATGACATGAAATTCCGGGTGGGAGATGTACCCAATAACGAAAATAAAATACAAAAAACATTCAAATTAAAATTAAAATATATATTCTGTCGCAAAGCAAAATTAAGCAACTTACTCGCTAGAGACAAAATAAATTATGTTTGCCATTTATTTATGAAAATTTTGGTTGCCGCTGCTTTTAGTTGAGCTGGAAGTCGTGGGCACAACACAGTATAGTATTTGAAACAGTTCCAGATTACGTTCCAGATTACGTTCCAGATAATGTTCCAGATAATGTTCCAGATTACGTTGAAAAGCATTTTCCTTTTCATATAAAAATGGTTTTAAAAGTATAAATTTACGAAGTCATATTTTGCTGGTAATAGTGAATGTGGGTGTATGTCCCGCGTCCCACCAGGACGTAGGCGATTATGGCCCTCCACAACTTCCTGTCCCTTGCAGCTCTTAATAAATTTTGTCTTTTTGATATTTCTCCTATAGTGACTTGGGGCTTCAGGGTTAAAATGAAAAGTTGGTTTACCCACGCCAAGAAGGTTAATGGAGGCAGATAATGTCGAAGAAACACACGGGTAATTTTAACAAAACAATATAAGGAATTTATTTACGAATTTACACACTTGTTTCCGGGAAATAAATCAGAAATTTTTAAAGTCCGCAGTTTCAACAAATTATCATGAAGAGATTAAATGATCTGACAAAATAATATTAAAAAAAATGTTTAAAACAAATGTAAGAGAGTTCGTTGTTCACAGAAGGGATATACGCTTGCATACGTTCACTATTTTCTATTTTCTAGGTTCAACGGCTAATTTCTTTGACGTCAAGTTTTTCATTGGTCCAAAGAAAATTTCACATAGGCTCACGAATTTCTCCCGGTCGTTTTCGTTTTTTGAAGTAATTGAAAAAAGGAAGTTATTATTATATCCTACTCACCAAAAACCTATTCCACCAACCATTACTTAAGCCCATCTAGTAAGTTATGCACTGTTTCGACTGACCCTCTTCCCTTCAATCTGCCCTGTGAATATCAGATTTTGTAAAGTCCTCTTTCCTCATTATGTGTCCAAGAAATTTCAACTGTCTCTTTCTGATGTAAGCGTAAGTTTCCTTTTTGCTTCCCTTTTCTCTACAACTTCGTCGTTGCTCGTATATTAGGTCCATGGTATCCTCAGTATCTTTCTGTATAATTACATTCCTGTTTCTTCAAGTCTCCTCTTCATCTCTGAAGATTGTCCAGCATCCACAGTCATTTTGGAAGATCAATGCCACAAAATAAGAAATGAGATATTTACCTTTTCTAAAGTGAAAGTGAAAAAATGTTTCCTTTTCCAAAGTGAAAGTGAATTTATGGCAAAAATACAACTCTCGATATGTATGTCATTGTAAACCAAATAGTGGAACTTCTCACGAGATATAAAGTATATGTCCACGATTTTTTATGTGCGTCTTTATTTATATCTTTGTTTATCACAGATTTTATAAGTATACGCGTACACAAAAATGTTCAAAATGCATGGACATCAAGTGGAAAGAAATTCCTTTTTTTACCAACATATACTTGTAACAGGGTAGTTACTTGGGGTTGATGTTAATGACAGAAATTAAAATGCATAAACGTACAACGATATAACATAAACAATAAATAATTGAGACACGTGTTAACATAAAAAGCAAGAATTTGTATTTTCGTTTCGTGATGTGAATTACAGAATATTGGAACGGTGTATGAAAAATGTTCTCAGTGTGTCTTTGTTTAAAAGTCAGTTCTTACTTGGTTTGGTTCCGAAAATTTCGTTTATGAGGATGGCGTTTGAAAATGTTTGGTTCCGAGAATTTCGTTTATGAGGACGGCGTTTGACAAGGTTTGGTTCCGAGAATTTCGTTTATGAGAATAGCGTTTGACAAGGTTTGGTTTCGAGAATTCCGTTTATGGGGGTGGTGTTTGACATCGTCTGTTTTCGATCTTCCGAAGTGCTGGCAAATGTGTGTTTCTAGTGACTACTATTACTGGTCTACTGTTATAGGGTACCTTAGTCTACAATACTCTACTTTATTCTACTGACTTTTGTTGTGGAAGGGTTGTTTTTATAATGACGGAGGCAGGATGATGAAATATCCTTCTTTTCTATCATTACTGATGACAAGGTTATTTTTGAATGATGAAATATACTTACATTTTTATCATCACTGATGGCAATGCTATTTTTAGAATGATGAAATATCATCATTCTAGACCATAACATACTAAATATTTACCGAAATTTTGAGATGAGTCTTTTACTAGTACATATATTTTTAGACGAGTATCTTCCTCCTTATTATTTTTATTGTAGCAATTTTACTTCTACGGCGTCCCTTAAAACTTTGTTGCATCTACTTATCCTAATTGAATCAAAGTTTAAGAATAATAATAGACTCTCTCGGCGATAACCACATTTTGCATAAATGATGAAAGCTGAAAATCACATCGGAAGAAAAAAAATGTGTTGTAGCAAAAGTAATTAAGTCTGAATGAATTATGGAATAAAATCTTATCTAAAATTAGGGGATTTTCCCATAGGCAAAGAAAATCGAACGCTTCAATTGTACAATAAAAAAAAAATGATTCTTAATCAGTGTGGAATTGAAACAGAAAGAAATTGTTTATTTACAATTGGTTATGTGAAAAGGAAGATGAGCGTAATATTTGCTCACAATATTCTTTTGGGCACATAAAGAAATTAAGCAAGAGAAAAAATATTCATAAGTAAGTGGGGACTTACAATAGTAGCAGAAGTTATAAATGCCTTTGCTAGAGAAAAGCCTCGAACTGCTGCCAATTCTTTTGGTCCCTAAGAATTATTAAACAACAATTAAAACGGTGTTAAATGGTGTTTGTTTTTAACAAACCATATGATGAGCACATCGCGGATCACATGCTGATCGACAAATTAAAAATAAACATTCTTAGAAAGGTTACTAATTAGTTTCCACTCTACAATACCATTCGTAGCAAATCATTAAAACTATTTGATCGCATTTAGTGCAATCAATCCTCCATACACCATAATACCACATCCTCTCTTTTAGGCTATTAAAAATATCCCAATGAGATGATAGATATTATTTACAATATATATATATATATATATATATATATATATATATATATATACATACAAATCGGATGAATGATCAATGAGGACGTGTACCGGCGCATCTTCAGCAATTCGGACTGACAAGTAAGTATTCAGAACGTTAAGAGAATGGTACCCGTGTGCTGGGATTACGTGTCCAGGAGGAGCGGGGTAAATTGCAATGGAGTCGCGGGAGTGACCTCCCACCGCTACCTAACGTGCTCACTCGTCGGAGCATCTTCTTCCTGTATGGTAAGTAGACGGCGCATTTGCGAGTATGTGGCTGGGCCCGCGTGGCAACTGCATATAAACGGCGCGCGAACTCGGTACCGACTGGCTGGGACGATGAAGTGCGGGATCCACCCCTGACTCGGATGCTGACGGGCATCATTACCATATTTGCACAGAAGGATTCAGCACAAGGCGGTTGGTGTGTTGATAGACGCGAAGTTCCCGTGTGGGTTGATGCAAGCTCCTTTGCCAATGGCGTCGTTGTGGAAAGTGGCGAATCCCCTGTTGGCTGCGATCAGAACGTTAAGACAAGCTTATCAACCTGACAGAGCTCGACGCGATCTTCAGAGGCATCAATATGGCACTGCAATGGAGAAGACTGCGGTGCGCGAAGACTGACTCAACGTGCGTGCATACCGACGTGTGCATCCCGAGACTTTCCGGACAGCGTATCGGAAACCAATAAGCTGTCGGGTGCGTAGGAAGGCGGCGACAAAAATGTTGATAAGACGTCGGCTCAGCACAATCAAGGATCTGGTGGAGAAATATAAATTGACTGTTGACACAGAGTTTGTCTGCAAACCGATCCTATCAGCTCACTAGAGTGCCTCAACGTTGGTTGGGCGCAGTTTGGAAAGAAAAGGAACCATTGTGCACCGCATCTATGGTAGAACAGGAATCAACCCACATTCAAGCCATCCATCGACGGATGAGCACATCACAGTACTGACTGGCAAATTAAAAATAAGCACGCTCAGAAAGGTTATTAATTAGTTTCCACTCTTCGATACCATTCGTAGCAAATCATTAAAGCTATATGATCGCATTATAAGAACTAATGCAAGGCTCACGTAATGGTATGGTGCCTGCAAAAAGAAGGAGAGAAAATAGGACTAAACAAATGTGGAAGGATAACATAAATTTGGGGTTATCAATTAATGAGTAACAGGCATTAAATCTGCTACTCCCAAATCGTAATAAATGGCGGGAAATAAATACTTTTAGTTTGCCACCTACGTTAGGCGGAAACAGTGATTAATATTCTGCCATATCTTTTTTTGCCTACGTCATTCGACTGCGAGTCCATTTCTACAAATGGGGAACAGTGAAATCATTTCTTATGTTGTTTGTAACTTTTGGGGGCGACTTCAATTTATATTTAGTTTTTAATGTATTTCTACTTCGGATTCTCTGTAAATTCGAAAAATCAAAAGATAATCTGAAAGGATATGCAGTTGAAAGAATACGAACATATCTAATATAGATTATAACTCCTTTCAATTTGGGATGTCAGTTATGTACCATGCGTGATACCTGCTGAAGCGAACATGTATCGAAAGATATATGACTGATGAGGCAGATTTTTTCCCACTGTAGGTTGCCATTTCTTCCTCCGGTAGACCAGTTGCCATCCAAGGCTATATAGAACCTGGTCTGTCCTGCTATTTACCCATAGTTGGGAGAAGAAGAAGAGGATTCATACCTTTCCCAAAGGTTCACGTAAGTGAATGTAATGGATTCGACTGGAATTCGATCTCGGCTTTTCGATTTCTCAATCCGAAACGCTATCCATTACTCCACATTACTTCTCCTTTAAAATAGATAAAATAATAATAATAATAATAAATAAATAAAAAAAAAAGAAGAAGAAATTATACTCGAAGAAGAGGATTCAATGATAAGACACCTTCTCACAATTAGATTTGTATAAATTCATAAAGCATTTTAAATTTTTAAGTGGTTTTAGGTGAACTATCAATAAAATTCCATGTTAATTACAAAGCTACGTAGGTACTCTAGACGCATACATTCCAATGCAATAAAAGAAACAATTCAAGTATATTGTGAATGCTACAATTTGATGATAGAGTTACTATTTTTACCTAAAATCTAAATATGTTGCTTATTGAAGAATAAATATTTAAAATGCCAAAAGAAAATGTAACGTTAACCTCCGGCGGGACTCGAACCCGCAATCCCCGGCTTAGGAGGCCGGTGCCTTATCCATTGGGCCACGGAGGCTATTCGTATTCAATGTATAAATTTGCTGTATAATAACGCAAAAAATATTTCGATTTTTCTATTTGAAATTCTAAAAGAAACGCCAAGTTGTGAGCGTCTTTATTTCTCGTCATATTTATTTATTGTCATAATTTTTCTTAAATTTTCTACAGCATTTCCTAAGTTAGCACATGATAAGGAAGTTTGGAAAGGATTGAGTTATTTACAAAGAAAATGAGAAATCACACTAATTTGCAGTGAGTCTTCAAGTTGAAACAATTCGCACGATGAAAAAACGTCTTTATGCCTGTTTATGTATATAAAAAAAACTTAATTTTTTTAATGAACTTTTTTTTTTTTAGTTCTCTCTTATTCTTGTGATATTCTCGGGAATTTTTTTTTAGTGCAAACAACTTTTTGATGTGCTAAGAAAATCTCGTGTCAAGCGTCAGCTCTGGAAAATTTGAGAACACGTTCAAATGCAAATCCCTGGGTGCTAATTTCCGATTTCTTCACTGAGCAAATATAAAGTATAGACTTTGTCTAAACTAAACCATGGACATGATAGTCAGGCAACCAATGAGAATCGAACTATAGATGGTCGGTCAGTTACACCGACTAAAAACCATTTTCTGGAGATGATAATGATTTTAAAAAGAATTTCAAATAAGCATTCATTCAAAGTTATTTTCTGTTGTTTACATATTTAACAACATTGTATAATAAAAATCCATCACTTCTCCCCACCTCTATCTATGGGTTTGTAGTGATAGGGAAATAAATAAATGACAAGAAGGCCAAAATTTCACCATCACTAACAATATACGAATAATAAAAATTGTCAGGCAAACAAATCCATAGTCCCACCAACGAAGCAGAAAGTTTTCATAATCACGATATAAAAAAAGGAAATAAACAAATAATAACAAGGAGACCAAAATTACCCTATTTCTAAAAATAGATATTTCGACCAACCAAGCCGAAACCTTTCACAACGAGGATATAAAGCTTCAAGCCAATAAAAAACGTACGTGCAGACTTTTCAAAGTGGACCTATAGATGTAGATATAAACAGATGGAAAATCAAAGTCGATAAAAGAATTTTGTTGATTCTCCGATGCTGTGGTCATTGTAACATACCGAGATATGAAATACGACATGGCACAATTAGCCGGCGGCGTTGCTACATTGAAAAATAAATATCCCTTCTTTCACTACGTGGTCAAGCGGCCGCTACCACATTTGGATACATACGTAAAGATATATTTTTTATTTCCTCTCGGACTCTTTCTCTCTCTCGTATACGCCACGCCTTTTACACTTGAGGTCTTGAAACATCAACTTTCTGTATTATTATATTGTGTTATATAAAGACATTTTATATTCATCAACACTTATTTTCATTTATTTTCTATTTATCATCACACATTTTCATTTACCCATTACAGTCAGTTATGTGCCATGCTTGATACACGCTTAGGCGATTTTCCGATACGAGGCAGATTTTTCCCCGCAGTAGGTTGCCATTTCTTTCTGCGGTAGACCAGTTGCCATCCAAGGCTATAGAACCCGGTCTGTCCCGCTATTTATCCATAGCTGGGTAAGAAGAAGAGGATTCATATCTTTCCCAATTTGAATTGGAATTCGAACTCGGCTCTCCAATTCCTCAATCTGAGCCGCTATCCATTACTCCACCGTACAAGGCCAATATATAGCCTGATGAAATATACCTTATGAAGGAACGGATGTTGTCAGAAGATAACCTAAGTCCATAGAGGGTCACCTCCTATAATCTATAGGTTAAATCTCAGCATCAGGTCCGTTACTCCTCCTCCTTAATTCTTTTCTCCCCTCTAGTGGTGGTAACAGAGATCGCCTGATAGAAAGCAAAGAAAGAGAGTTTGAAGAGGCCATTCGCTTGAATTTGATTTTGGTGGACAACTCTGCGTGACGGAGAAGCCACACACTTGGTCAAAAGCGTCTCCCTCGTGGCTCAATAGGCGATATCTGGTAAAGCTGTATGCATCGGGCATTTGGATGCTTGGTCTATCAAGGTCCGTCTTCTTTACGTCAGACCGACTGGCGCTGCCCTCTTCCGCCGGTTTGGTAGTTGATATCGTGTACACCTTTGCCTATTTCGCCATTGGGGACCGTCGTGGGTTGGTCGCGTTCAGTCTGGCCCTTCCTCTTCGACCTTACCGCCATGGGTGGCCATACAGGAGTTGAAACCTCAGACGGCTTCGCTTGTAGGATCACTGAGATACGCAAGCCCTCTACCATGACAAGGAACGACTATATATATATATATATATATATATATATATATAAAGCTCGTGAATTACTAAATAGAGACAGAGACCCGTTGTTGATGTCAGAAGAGAACACGGATACCATTTAAAAACATTTAGCACGAGGGTCTGCTTAAAATCTGACATTCATACATCCCGTTTCTGCGTTATGGAACTTCCGGTTTCGGTATTCCATGATGTCTCTGCATCCATTCCGTTTCTTGATAATAGAAATTAATAAGTATCTTATTTACAGTTTTCGGGCTGTTGTCCCCATCTTAACTGTCACATTCACGATGTTTCGCCCATTCTACGCTCCGGCCTTCGGCGCTATTACACTTTCGCGTCCCTCTCTGCCATGTTTTTCCCGCGACTATTTTATTTCTCTGATTACTTTTTCCTGTTCTTTATTTACGGTGTTCCTTATTTTCACAACTGATAAAGTTCCGTGGCAATTTGATGCCAAAAGTTGAAAAAAGCGAAACATCAAACCTTTAAACCCACACAAATTTCGCCAGATATTCAGAATTCATCTCTCTGTTGGTGGGGTCATTCATGGCCTTAAATTTAGCCAGGTTACGCTGCTACATTGCTTAAACTCGAATCGTGGTGACTCCAGAGTTTTGATCCACAAATTTCTGAGTGTGGTTGATCGTGTAATGGTTGAACCTATTGCTTATCAAACCATTGTATGAGGCCCACATCTCAGTCCAGAGTCGTACTTGCGGCAACCCATTTGCTGAATGACAGAAAGCAATGGGGGGGTGCGAATGTGTAATAGCACCCGGCTTTCTTCCTAACGATGTAAATACTATAAATCTCAGAACTATAGACAGATAGTAAGTAACTTATATTTTTTTCTTTTTAAATAATCTATGCAATTATTTTAAGAGAAAGAAAAAATGTACACAATGGTTAAATATATATCCCTATATGAGAGTATGTAAAGTTTCTTCGTTCACTTTGCCAATTACGCTCCATCTTTTTTGTTTGTTTGTTTTGTTTAAATGAATATTTTCTTTCGTTCTTATATCTAGCATTGGAATATTTTTAATCATTTCACCCCAAATAAGGAAATAAAGTAACTAAAACAATAATGATTACCTTTCATCCATGCATTGTATATTACTGCCACATCTAGCTTCTGCTATGTATAAACAGATTCTTACTAAAATACAAAGAATCGGCAATGTTATTGGTCCTGATCTGGCATCTCTGCTTCACTCACTTCCACGCCGCCGTAATGTAGCTTCGCTGTGCATTCTCTATAAACACTGACGAACTTGCCTCTTGTATGGTACTTATATTTATGAATTTAAGCGTGGTACTAGATTAGTGGCAAGGCCTCGTCATTTTACATTTGAAATGGCTAGAAATGGCAGGCATTTCACACTTGTGGAATTTTCTCTCGATATCTTGCTTTCCAATCAACTTAGATCTTCAAAAATTTAAATCCAGTGAAAATTGTTATTTTCTGTATACTTATTTACTGTACTTTTATTGTTCTCTCTTTCCTTAATAATGATTTTTTACTCATATTTTCTCACATCCAGTAATCCCTTGCGTCTTAGTGGCTTTATAGCCTTGCTTGTGTTGAAATTATTAAAAAAAATGATAATTTTCATAAAACAAATTCGGCCAATAGTGAAATGATAGATGTGTGAATTGATCTGATTCTAGTCAAGTATTACAACGCCCCCAAAATAAATTAACGATTTGATTAGTTTATTACATAATTAAAGAATTCCTTTGGCAATTTACACATTGCTGTGGATTGCGGCTGACTAGTTGCGGTGCATCTGGCGTTCTGTTGGGTTTCTTTGGATGGGTGTAGCTGGCTTGGTGGAATCCGTTCTATGAGGGTCTACCACTGGTATTTGCTTGGTTGCCAGCTGACTCAAGTGTATTTTTAGATGGGGTGACATGCGGCTGCATATTTTTAAAGAGTGAAGCATTTCGTGTGATTTGGTTGTCGACAGTCACCATATTGCCATTTTTGGATAACTACGTATAGTTTCAAATCGAAGAGCAGGTAGAACATTTTGTGCCTATGTTCTGTATCAAGCATCCTGGTCCCTGAAAAAATGGCAATGTTTGGATAAGGCGCCTATGATTTGTCTTCATCTGGTCTTGCTTTGGGCATCATTTCCGGTGTGTTACGAGATGGTAACCGAAGTTTTTGGATGAGGAATGCACGGTGTAGCGATATTCATCTTCTTTGTTGTGAAGATTTGAAAGGGGACACCTTCGTTGCACTGTTGGGTGTGAACCCGTGCTTGTGGATAAAATGAGGTAACAGTTGCTCATTGTCTTAATGAAACGCTCAGTTTCCGGACAGAATGATGTGGTTTTATTATAACGAAAACCCAACTTGATGGCGAAGTCGGGAAATTACTGACCTTGAAAAGGAGGGCCATTATCTGTCTCGCATACTGTCGACAAGCCTTATTAAGCAGAAAAGGAATTTAGACCAGAGATAAATACCTTTGCTGATGTTGACTCAACATCAGTGAAACGGCTGTATTCATCAATAGCCACTGGTAAATAGTCACCCACCATAAAAGTTCCTGAGACGTCTCGATCGATTTCTGTCAATGAAGCAGGGGGTAATGGTGTCAGATGTAGTAGTTCATTCTGAACTGGAGTATGAGTTGACGCATGACATGGAATACAATATTGGACGATCTCTTCCGACATCATATCAATGCGTGGAAAACATGCTTCTTTTTAATCAGCTGCTTCGTCTTGACGATCCCCTGATGAGTGTCAGGTGCGATATCAATTATTCTCCTCTGCAGCGCCAATGGAACTACCAATCGGGAATCATGCAGAACGAAACCATCTGTGATAGTTTATCCTTGAACTGAAAGTGATAAATTTGAATCTTGCAGCCTAGAGGATTGGAGTGCTTACATCACCTTATGAAACTAGGTGTCCCGCTGTGTTGCTGTCCTAACTTCTAGATTCAGTGCTTTGGGGAGCGAATTTTTCACTACACTGTACATATATTTCAGTCGCATTTTCTCTCTCTGGCTACTGGTGAAGGTGTCAATGAATTTGGTCTGCCGTGTTCTTTTCGTCTCTTCCTGGGCTGTATATTCTCATACATGAAGAGTCGAGGTCATCAACACTCTATGCAGGTCGTATCTGACTTCTGGCATTTGACAATGGCAAGAAGTGGTTAGTGGTTGCTTATTAACCTGAATTTCGACCCGAACAGGTAGAGATGGAAGTGTATAAACTACTGCTAGCATTTCCTTCTAGTTTGCGAATAACGTTACTCTACCTTAGTGGGCACGGTGGAGTAATGGATAGAGGCTCGGATTGAGGAATCGGAGAGCGAAGTTCGAATTCCAGTCGAATCCATTACATTCACTTACGTGCTAATAAACTTGGGAAAGGCACGAATCCGCTACCCGAGCTATGGGTAAATACCAGGACAGACTGGGTTCTATAGCCTGGTCTACCGTAGAAAGAAATGGCAATCTACTGTGGGAAAAAATCTGCCTTGTCAGTCACATATCGAAAGATACATGAATGCCTAAGCGTGTATCACGCATGGCACATGACTGACCTTAGTGGGCGGTTTGCCATTGGATTTCTTAGATGAGGATTGTAACCACTTCCCTTACATTTTGTTTTGGATTGGTCGTCGCCTGGAATTGTTACTATTAGCAGAGACACTAGCACGCAACCGAGAAATATGGAGGGAGCTAGTCAGGTGTGTAGCTGCGCAGCGACCCTCTGACTGCACCCGATCATGGAGCTGTTGCTGCGGTTGCTGACGATAATAATGAAAGTTGTGTAGTTTTAATTTTTATTTAATTTCCTTGGGTGCTAGGAGTCCTAAATGGTCTCTATCCAAGGGTCGCAAACTGGTTTAATTTTTTTTTTTTTTTGCTTTCATCCTGCACTTTAATATTATTGATAACTTTATAACGCTTATCTAAGTTTGACATAAGACCAGAAGTGGGGGAGCTGATCACTAATGCCATCGTGTGTTCAAGTCTCACTACGGTATTGGTGGTTTTCGAAATGAAATTCTTTGGCGTACCGACTATTCTTGGTCGAAATGCTGCCGATAAGATTT
The DNA here is from genome assembly GCA_903632075.3 of Acanthosepion pharaonis. Lineage (NCBI taxonomy): Eukaryota > Metazoa > Mollusca > Cephalopoda > Sepiida > Sepiidae > Acanthosepion > Acanthosepion pharaonis. The sequence goes on from CAHIKZ030005555.1 coordinate 3,790,457, forward strand.
TAAGATATAACTTAAAACTTTTACCTTGTATAAAAGAAAAAAATAATCTTGAATTGGTTAAAACTATTTTAATAACAGTATGCAATATATACCTGAAGAAAGTCAAAGAGCACACTGGATGAAACGTAGTGACAAAGAAAGTCAGCCAGGGCGGATATTTGAGAAAAGAATTCATTGAATGTATATTTTACCCGAGAAATTCAGCTGACAGTGTAGAAGAGAATGACACCTTAATTTAAGAAAGACACTGTCTCGGAGCCACAAGAATTAACGGGAGTACGCAAAGGAGGAGGACAGCGTTCGTTTTTCGAATGCTGTGCTGTTTTTTGTTTTTTTTTTCATTTGGAAGAGACTTGGACAGTTAGAAAGTGATTACTTGGATCAGTTTCACACGGACAGTAATTCTTTCTCCTTTTACCTCTTTTCTAGAACAACTCCATCTGTTTGCACGGTCATACCAGTACTACCTGCCAGATAGTCACTTTATCGGCGACTAACACGCCTCACCCATCAAGCTTTTCTGTTGAAGTAGTTGGCTGAACACCTAACAGGATTAAAAACAAAACCGGATGAACCTTCTTGTAGGATCAGCGACCATTTATCACAGTAGAGTAGACTCGGCACTATAGCTATATATCCAGCCAGTGTGATGAGGATACTAGGCGATGAATTTAAGGGTTGTGTATTTGGTGTATAATAGGTGTTCGTGCGTGCTCACAGGTAAACAATTAAAGAAATAGCATATAAAAACTTGTGTTTATACTACATACCGTTTCTTCTTTTTTTTAGTAGGAACTTTGGGAAACAAAGTTTTCAATGTCTCTTAAGTATGTCTCTTAGGTTCTTTTTCTGGTCCAGAAGTTAGGGTAAGTAAGGATAAGGATAGCTATAATGGTCGAGCTCGAGTCAGCCTTGTGCTGAGTTGGAACGACCAAAGAAAAAGTTGATTTATTTTATAGGTGGAGGTTTTGGAAGATACGTGCGAAAGCTATGTGTTGGAAATGGAAAGAGAGTTCAATCGTCAGTGGACCGAGCAAAAGTGACATTTCCTAGCGGGGACGACTTTTTTTTCACGTGCTGGTAGACTTTGGAGCAAGTGAGAGAAAGAGTAAGAGGAAGGAAATGTTTTTCATTTTATAGACTTAAACAGCGTTACTTAATGAGCGTTTGGTTAACGAGGTGATAAAATTTCTTGTTCCTTCATTACTAGCGTCATGGAAAAGTATATTTCTTTTCTTCTTCTTCTTCTTCTTCTTCTTCTTCTTATTATTATTATTATTATTATTATTATTATTATTATTATTGTGATGTCAACGAACACTAGCTGCCAACTTTTTTGATGTCAACAATTACTGGTTGTCGCTTCGTAATGCTCGTTGTAGTAGATACTTTGTACTCTCAGATACAACTATATTACGCCGTTGAACAATGCTGATGTCAGACGCCTTCGAATAACATTTGCACTAATAGTACTACCGAATAGTAATCTGAATAGAGAAATAGTACAGTGAATATTATAGAGAATAGCAGTTCGTATAGTAATAGAGGATAGAGTAGAAATGGTGATCCGTTAGTAATAGAGGATAGAGTAGAAATGGTGATCCGTTAGTAATAGAGGATAGAGTAGAAATGGTGATCCGTTAGTAATAGAGGATAGAGTAGAAATGGTGATCCGTTAGTAATAGAGGATAGAGTAGAAATGGTGATCCGTTAGTAATAGAGGATAGACTAGAAATAGCAATCGTTAGTCATCAAGCTAATTCTTACTTATGCGGTTCCTCTATGGTCACGTAGTTTACATAATTCAATAATGAGATCACCTGTGTTTGCTCACTGTCGATCTATGTTCGAAATCAACTGTCGACAGCGACACTTTATTCTTATATAACAAAGATATTAGTCCAAATTAGTGTTTTTCTTCTTATTATTTTATTTATTTATTTTATTTCATTTTTCAACAGGGGCTGGCCAGGGAGGGGGTTCACCCGATAAATTCAAGAGCAAGGGTGGGGTACATTGAACATTGGTTTGATATAGAGAGGGAGGGGCTCTGCGATGTCTACTTGTCCAGGACACGCTACGCACGAATGAATGCATCTCTGATATTCAATCCAGATATGTATAGGGAACTGGTCAGGAGCTCAGTTGCACAGCCACCCTACGTTCACACCCTGGCTCATTCGAATTATGATGACGATGACGATGATGATGATAGTTATAAACGTCGAAAAATCCAACTGTTTTTTCTATTCGATAAACACAAGAAAAGTATTTTTTCGACCAAGATACTTCTAATACAAGTTTTTATTTTTAAGTACATGAGGAAAACGCCATCCTATGGCTGACATACATTTTATTTTCATATTCTTACATTTCAAGAGAGAAGAAAGCTATTCTATACATTATACCAATTCGTATCTTCTATTTTATTTTGGTTGTTTTCATCAGAATGTTTCGTTTGATATTATTCAATTTTTTTCGATGGATGTTAATGGCTTTGAGAAGTTAATTATTTAACTTTACTTCAACTGGCACACATATATCAGGTCCAAGTCGATAAAAATAACACCTGGCCTTGATTGTTTTCTTACCAGAGAATTAGATCTGGAATACAACAGGGTCGGTACTAGGGTCCCGTGACCGCCCTCCATCCAACTCGTATCTATGATATAGCCCCCGGACTCTACTACGTCTCAATTTTCATAACATAGTATTCATATAAAATACATATTTTATTGTAACCTAATTATGTACAATAATAAATCATATGCAATATACCTGGACAATTCAACTAGAAAAATTGAAAATAAATACAATCTATCTAGATACAATTTAGAGACAAGTCATAATATAGATCATTCCATCTTAAATTAATCAACAATGTTTTACTGTAATTTTTAATAGCAACTTGAGATTTTTCTTGTTAAAATGTTGGATGATCTTATCACATTCCACATTATGGATACAAAATAGGGAATTTTATTCAGTATTTTTTCAAGACTTAGAATGAGAAACAAATTCACCGATTTGAACGAAAGCAAAAGACCCCAGAATGTTGTCAAAATCCACGAACATTTTTCATGATTTAATAGGCAATGGTACCTTTGTATATAAAATAATTGTAGGAAGAAAAAAAAAACTATTGATAAGATAGCGAGGGGACAGTACGCACAGGCTCTGGAATGAATGCTATTAAAATGTCTACACTAAGCTTAGACATTTTTCAAGATTTTCTTATCCGATATGGAAATCTCTTACTGAAATAATATATTCAGGGATATTACTTTATATAAATATTAAAAAAAAGATATTAGGTATCTCCCCTAATTTTAAAAGTATTCATAATATAACGAAATGGGGGTTAACTGAACCACCAAATATTTTTATAAAGTTTGCTAATAAGATAATATATTTCGTATACAATTCAATAACGAAGAACTGCTGAAATTTCAGATAAGTTAGATAATTCTTTGATTTTGGTAATTTTTTAAAAAACGGTGAGTAGCGATTTATGTTTTCGTTTTGGAAAAGTCAGTCAGTTATGTGCCATGCATGAGACACACGTAGGCGTTCATGTACCTTTCGATACATAACTGCCGAGACAGATTTTTCCCTCAGTAGCTTGCCATTACTTTCTTCGGTTGACCATCCAAGACTACAGAACCCGGTCTGTCTTGCTATTTACCCATAGCTGGGAGAAGAAAAAAAAGGATTCATACCTTTCCCAAGAGTATTAACAATTAAGTGAATATAATGGATTCAATTGGAATTCAAACTCGGCTCTCCGATTACCTCACTCCGAGCCGCTATCCATTATAACTCCATCATGCCACCTCCTTGATAGATCGCATCCATTTTGACGGTGCTTAGTAAATGAAAAAAAATTGCACTAGATGACATTCAGATGCAGATGGGAATGCTCTTCAGTCTTCCAGATGATTAATGGAATAAATATCTCAAAAAAGAAACTATGACTATGTTTTTTTTGTGATTTACATTTATCATGAAGAATATGCTTTGTCTTTATTTTTAATCGAGATGTTTCAACCATTTTGATTAGTTTAGGTTTGTTCGTGTATTATCATTTGTTAAAAAGATAAAATAAAAGTGAGGAAATTATTCGGAATTTACCAAAATAAATTGAAAATCGATAGACTGAAAATCTTGACAATTAAACAAAGAACTGCCATTAAAACATGTCCACGATTTAGTTTTGGAGCCCAACAACAATTTCAACACTATCCCCCAGACGTAGATGACGTCATACTATGACAGGTGAGAAATGGTTGAATGTGATCTTCAGCAGATAAATGTTACGTCTAAAAATAAATATGCTTAATCTTGACAGTGCGTGAAAGAACATCGCATTTATTACAACAGGCTTACTGAATGCAGCTACATACTTGTCTGAGAAACTTACGACATGCGCCTTCGTGGCCCAATGGATAAGGCACCGGCCTCCTAAGCCGGGGATTGCGGGTTCGAGTCCCGTCGAAGGTATAACGTTTTCGTTCGAAAACTTGGAATTCTTTCATTTTCGTATGTCAGCACGGTATGCTGATCAGTAGGAAACTTGTACTTTCTAAATCGGTACAGAGAACAAACAATTTTTCTCAGCTTGTTCCACTTAAGGTCTGGACTGAGCTTTTGTCGCCATAAACGTCTAAAGTAAGGAGCCTCATTGTGAGTCCAACCGTCCATCATGACTGGAGAATATTCAGAATCTGCTCTGTCACGATAAAGCGTCATTAGCTTTGTTCTTTTTTTTTTTAAGGAGATTAAATGTTACAGGACAGCATTTCCAACTTAAATGTTGTCTCCTGAGTTACTTTCTTCCTCGTAAAGTTGGAGAAACTTGTTTTTGATAATGACGATAGAAATCAAATAAAACGCGGCGTGTTTCTGAGCAAATACCTAAGATAAAGGATTTAAATTTTCTAAATGATTTTCTATGATTTAGTCCCATGTAATTGCAAAGTTACCTAGAAATAACCTTGTGTTCCATAGAGACGCAACATAAGTTATAGACATTCCAGTATTCTTTGCAATAATAGGACCAATTCAAGTATATTATAAAAGTTACAATTGGATAGACTTTTCATTTTTATTTGGCCCACTACCTTAGGTGTAAATAGTTATTAGTAATGATAAATCCGATCTATAAACCACGACTGTCATCTTCAATTTCTTTTTTGCCTATGTCATCCGGCTGAGTTAATTTCCATTTTGTGAAATTCTGAACATATGCTGCACTGGATTCATGCTGAGATATTTTAGGATTCAGTTTCCACCATATGTTGAATCCATCCATGCAATTAATATTTGAGTTTCTTCCTTCTGAAAAGAGGTTGCAACAAAAGCAGTAAAGAGTTTTCTTGGAACGGGAGTACTCCATCCATGATCTTAATATTTTTTTCACCATTTGGCAAAATTGAAAAAAAACAAACCACACTCGTGTGTTAGATTTCTAGTTAGTCCTTTGGTTGATAAACATTGGCGGATTACTTCACAAAAATTAGAATCTAGATTTTGGATCACAAATGCAATCTTGACGTACCAGTAAGATATGTGTGTCATTGTTAATCTTGCTTGACCATAGACCAACGTCTTTTATGTCCACTCTGTCCACATCTGGAATATTTTCTTTCTTATGAGACTCATGTTCTACATTACTTGTAGTTGACGAATCACTTGGAGTTGAATCTTTTGAATCTGATAATGATTTGGATTTGAAAACTTCTCCAGTTTTAGTAGTAGTAGTAGTAATTTGGTCAATTTTAGTAGTAGTTTCACTAGGTTTGTATTTGATGTCTTTCAATAGTGCCCCCTTCATACTTTTTTTTTATTAATTCTTCTCTTGCCTTTCTCTTTTATTCTTAAATCAGCATCACTTTTCTTCACTCGCTTCATCTGCATTAGCCTACTAATTTTGTACTTTGCATTCAGGAATTAACATTGCCACGGTAACTACAGTATACATAATATTTTTTGTGCAAAATATAATTTTTTTTTTTACTTTCCTACTGTTGTGGATTCCGGGATGAAATCTGGTCTCAAATGAATGACAAACGCAGGAATGAAATATAGCAAATAAATGTATTGACGTAATAATACAATTGGTAATAACAGTTAGTAGATCCAGAAATGCAGTTAGTAGCAATAATAATATATATATACAATCTGGGAAATTCAGTATCGAAGTATGACTTCCTTCTGAGTCTACGTGCTCGCAACTGTGACTCCTACAAAGCGGTTACCTCTCACTCTCACTCTCACTCTGTATCACTTCCGGCTTCCACTTCCGGGTATTCACCGGCAGCAGTACAATTACACACTAGGCGAGTCCACTTGTATGAAAAAGGGGTGGACCCCTTAACACCCGTCTCCTTATATCCCTTTTGGGGGGGGGAAGTTAGTATTTTTTTCTATTATGGTTGATAATCAGAGATTCGGTAAATTTTCTCTTCCTGTTTTAAATGATCTCTTGGGTACAATAGGTGTATACTGGTTTTTGTTCTTGTTTGGTAATAATTTATCAAACACAGACTGTATTTTTACCTTCGTCCTCTGCATAAATTCATCCTTTTCCGCTTCTCTTATCTCTCGCAAATTCACAGGTAGTTCCTTTACTGCATTGTATAACTCTTTACCGTTTTCATCTATGGTAGCAAATGGCACGTTACGCTTCTTTTTACATAATGGTTGGACGTTTTGTTTAAATTCAATTCTGGCCTTAAATTTGTTGCATCGTCCCAACCCGCTCGAAAATACCTCAATAATACTTGGTTATATAATTCTTCCTTTAACTTTATAGTATCTGATGGTTCAACCTCTAACTTTTTGCAACGAGAACTGATAGATAGATCCGAAACGTTAAATTTTTGCATCCAGTCGATACCTACTAGGTTTTCAGTATCTTTCATGGCGTATATCTTAAGTTTTTTTTGTTTTTCCGTGAAATTTAACATTCACGATTATTTCTCCTTCGAATTTTATTCACTTACCTGTAACCGACTTTGCAATTTTTTGTGTATGTAACATGGTTGGTCTGTTAAGTTTTCTCCATGTCTGTAGGTTGATTATCGTGAGGTCGGAACCCGAATCCAGTTGCAATTTTATCTTTTTATTTAAAATTTCAAGTTCCACATATTTCCTTATGTTGGTGTTGTCTTCGTTATGCATCCTAGTAGCTCTTATTCTACTAGTATCTTTTCTGTTCCTACATTGGGATGCCTTGTGGCCCTTTTTTCCACACTCAAGACAGTTTTTATGTCTAAAACGACAGCACTTGCTGAGTGGGTGCTTATATTTGCTTCGATTTTTCGTCATAATTTGCCCTGTATGTTGTACATTTTCTCTTATTATAGAATTTTTGTTTTCTTTCCGGGGAGGGTGAAGAACGTAGACTTTTGTTTAACATACGTATATGAGATACAGCTGACTCCTCAATGTCCCTCGAGTCTTTCTTAATACTTAGACATTTCTGGCAATCTTCCGATAATTGTTGTAGTGTTAGTCCAGGTTCATTTTGTAATTTTGAAAGCATTCTTTTGCGCATTTCGCTATCTTTTGTTGAAACTAACCCTTGAACAAAGATGAGACACTTGAAATTGTCCGGGGTTAATTCCGCTAATATGAAGTCGTCGCAAAGTTTATTTACGATTGCAGCAAATGTGGAATAATCCTCATTATAGTCCTTTACAAGGTTAAGGCATTTCCACCTCCTGTGGAAGAGTGATGTTTTCGGACTGAAGAGTTCTTTAAGACATATAACTGCTTCGTCAAATGTTAATTCGTTCGTCTTTTTTGGCAAGATATAATCCACGAACTTTGTATATTCTTCAGTTCCTAATTTTCTAAGCAATAGACGTAGCTTTTTTGCTTCTGTCCAGTTCTGACAGTCGATGTTAAAAATGTCTTCGTGTCTTCTGAAGTAATCTCCGAAATTTTTGTCCTCATCTAGAGAATATTTGAAAATCTCTATGGTATTCCACACTGCGTCTTGCGAAAAAGTTGCCTCTTTTTCACTATCTAATTGCTTGTTACCTGCTACTTTCAATATTAGTTCCTGGAGCTCTATTTGTCTTTCTTGGTTTTCCTTCAGCGTTTGTAGTAATTGTTTTTGCCGTTTTTCTTCCATTCTTTCTTGTAGTTGTAATTGTTGATCATTCTGGTATTTTACCAGTTCTACCAATATATTTTTTAAATCTTCCATGATAACTCAATTTTGCATATTTTTAATCCTCGTACTCTTTGTCGTCAATTTATTGTGGACGACGAGGGAAATTTTTTTGTTGTTTGTTCTTCCTGTGTAAGTTCAAATCTCTCGTCGTCAATTTGTTGTGGACGAGGGGAGAATTTTTCTATTTCTTCTTCCCGTGTGAGTTCGAATCGCTCGTCGCCAATTTGTTGTGGATTCCGGGATGAAATCCGGTCTCAAATGAATGACAAACGCAGGAATGAAATATAGCAAATAAATGTATTGACGCAATACTACAATTGGTAATACGGTTAGTAGATCCAGAAATGTGGTTAGTAGCAATAATAATATATATACACTCTGGGAAATTCAGTATCGAAGTATGATTCCTTCTGAGTCTACATGCTCGCAGCTGTGACTCCTACAAAACGGTTATCACACACTCACTGGCAGCAGTACAAGTACACACTGGCCGAGTCCACTTGTATGAAAAAGAGGTGGTCCCCTTAACACCTATCAACTCCACGTCCTTGTGCCAAGCACAAAACCCAGTTGGTAGAAACAGTAACTCACGATTATAGGCGTGAAATTAAAAAACAAGATGACCACTGGGTATAATTTCAAAAAAGGGGAAAACACATTTGTTATACAACTTGCAAACAATAAAAAGATGCAATACAAGGTTTGCATAAAAATTTCCTTTGGTGCGTCTCTTAAGGCAGAATAACGATTTTCCTGAGGTAACAACAAAAAATGGAACACCCACAGAAACAAGAAAAAAGCAATGTTGTTTGATTAAATTTCGGATTCTACAAAATGAAACCCTTTACAAAATTGGAAATAAGAGAAAAACTTGGAGAGCAATAATAAAATTGTATATGGCAGAATATACAAAAGCACACGCACCTCCATTCTTAATAGAATATTTGATCTTGAAAGGATTTCGAGATTTACAGTTTTTCAGGATGGCTTCTTGGAGTATTTTGGTGTGACATTTTTAGCTTGACTTCTGCTTGAGAATGTACAGAAAATGATGAGAAAATCTTACTTGAATTTGTCAGGGCTTTCTTTCCCCGGATTGATTTATGACCCCAGTCAGCTTGTTAGTTTCTTGGTGCAAGGGAGCCAACTGCTATCTGCTGATTTACCCCTCCTCAGTTATTCTGATTGCTACTTAAAAAACTGATCTTATTTGCTCATGAAGTCCTTTTTTTATTTAGAAAAGTAGGATCAAGCTGGATTCGTTCAAATTTTCACAGGTCACCGCGGACCAAAAGTGACGCCCGGGGCGGATCGCCCCTCCGCCTCTTACCCAGCTACGCTACTGATTATATAATCGCACGGTAAGGTTCGAGGTTCATCACAGAATGTGGTCTGTGGTCCATTAGTACTTTGATTATCAACCCGTTCAGGTGGAGAAGACTGTAAATAACACAATAAACTAATACTAGCTTTTCATTTTCTGTTTGGTTATAAGCGGTTTGACTTTGCACTTGTTGGGTGATTATTGTACCCACTTCCCACGGGGCGTGCGTCTACGATGATGTCACCAAAGCTCTTTTGAACTCTGTCAAGGCTAGTCAGTGAGGGCTGGCCAGCACCAGACCATATATGACAGCAATGTTCCATGTTCCTTGTGACCTGATTCTTGGAAAGATAGTGAATAGCATTATGAATTAAGTACAGCCTGGAGCGATACAAGGAGCTGAATACTCGACTTTCATTTGGTGTCCAGTGTTATTTATTAGTCCCGGTAGACATTCGAGGTAATAAGAAATGCTGCACGTGAATAAATATTTTTCCGTTTTTCATACTGGATTAGTCGTTGGCCGGGATTGTTACTAGATCATCCGCAAAGTCATAGACATTGGCACGTCAGCGAAATATGTAGGGATTTGGTCAGCTGCACCCCAATCAAGGGAACACACCCGATGAAAAATCTCCAAGATTTAGTTTTGAACACCATCAACAATTTCATTTCAAGATGACGTCATATTGTGCGGGGTGAGGAATGGATGAACGTGCTCTCCATCAGTTAAATGTTGCGTTTTGAAATACAATATGCTTAATCTTGATACTGTCTGAAAACTCCCAAGCAAGCACCTTCGTGGCCCCATGGATAAGGCACCGGCCTCCTAAGCCGGGGATTGCGGGTTCGAGTCCTGTCGAGGGTGTCACTTATTTTTCAATTTTGAAAACTTTCTAAATCGTTTTGGTGAGTCAACCCGATGAGATCTGTGAGTCGCTGTATACCATTTCTTTTATAAACCGTTACTGAAACTCTCCATCGCAAGTATACATGAATTTATTAAATTTAGCTCACGCCGAAATTTGAGACACTCAGTGAGAATCACTATCGCCGCAATGGTAATATCCTGCTAAACTAGTGCCCTTCCTTCCTTCCTTCCTTCCTTCCTTTCTACGCTGTTATGAGTGTTACCCACTTGGGTGATCATATCTGTTTTCGATTCATAATTGACTAACTGAATTTTTCTTCCCTGACTGGGTGGCCACCTAAGCCTATAGGATCTAGACTGTACAGCTATTTAAACCATAGTGGAGAGAATAATAAATTCACACCTTTCCCTAAAGTCATTTGCTCGTAGGTGAAAGTTAAAAACTCGACTAGAATTCAAACTCGGCATTCCAACTTGTAATTACGAATTGTTATCGAACACGGACCAACACATTCAAGCTTACAGAAAATGGTATTCCCAACCGATGATCCATCTAGATACAGACCAGGCTCAATGTTGCTTAACTTTGGTGATCGGACGAAATATGAAAGTAAAACAAATCTAGCTTATTAGCTCAACGCACAACGAGAGAGACAGACAGACAGACAGACAGATAGCGTGTGTCTGTGTGCATATGCGTGTTGGTGTGTGTGCATGTAGGTTCTCCGGCAGACACAGTAATTTGAACTAAAATGCCGTAATATTTACTGGTATTATCTTTCTTCTCTGCTGCTAGGTTAGTAATTATAGTGGCGTGGCTTTGAAAAATATCTCGGGTTTCTCCAAAGCCCAACTCTGTGTGAAATGTCGAATATGAAAATTTGAATTAGTAAATTCGTAGTGTAAAAAATGCAGATCGTCGCCTTCTGCATTTCGATTATCTCTATCTATGCAGGCGTTCGAGTGAATGAAATTTGAATAAACGCTACCTGTGATAGCAGGAGTTACATGAGAGCTAAATGATTTATAATCCCTTTTTAATGTACTGTACGACCAAGTAGTATTCTTTTACAAGTGTTCACCCAGTAAACGGCCCAAGTGCCACTCAAGGTAGAAGGTTACTGAAGACGTTTTTGTATGGATGTAAGAGGTGGAAAGATGTGCAGAATGAGAATATGTAGGAAAGATGACAGTTAACGTTAATCTTGAAGAGGCTAAGATTGTAGCAGTTGAGAAAGCACATCTCGGATGTCTGCTCTACAAAGTAGGAGTTCTTCGGAAGAAGATGTCCAAAATGGAAGTTTCTTCTTAATAGAGCAATCAGAAGGGAATAGGGATGAATCGTTCCAGTGGACATGGCCATAAATGTCCAAAGCAGGGAGCCTCATTGTGAGTCCAAATGTCCATCATGACTGGAGAATATTCAGAATCTGTTCGGTCGCGATAAAGCGTCATTAGCTTAGTTCTTTTTATATTAAATATTATATATTAAATGTTACAAGACAGCATTTCCAACTTAAATGTTTATCTCCTTGGATATTTTCTTCCTCGTAATGTTGGAGAAGCTTGTTTTTAATAATGACGATAGAAATCAAATAAAACCCGTCTGGTTTCTGAGAAAATACTTAAGTTTGTTTGTTTTTTTTTTTTTTTTTTTTTGTAAATACTAACTTATTTGAAAAAGTGTGTCAAATCTTCTTTGAAATGTGAAAACAACCCGAGGAAGTACAGGAATTGTACCCTTATTTTGTGGGTGCAGTAAACAGAAGAATTTTACTCATGAGCCCAAATCAAGTCCATTATATTGACGTCATGTTGACCTATATAAGGCATGAACTACGCACTGAGGCTTGGACAGGAAGGTACACATTACAAAACGGAATATGCTGCCACAGAACATAACGAAATTAGATGTTATCACCAGAGACGGTTAAAAAAAGACTCTTGTGGTTGTCGTATCTACAATGACTTTTTTTGCCTTGATCATTCTACAAATGGGGACAGAGAAATCATCTAATGTACTGGTGTGTGTAATTCTTTGGCGACTTTAATTTGTATTTGTTTTTTATTTGTTTATCATCTTTGTTTTCTCTGTAATTAAGATAATCTGAATGGATATGTGATAAAAAAAATCCGAAAAAATCTAATATGCATTAACTTTCCTAAACTGAAATATCTCTCGAAGAATCGATTGAAAGATAAAAAAAATAATAATCCTAACATTAGATTTGTACAAAGTGATTTTCTGTGATTTATTCCCATTTAATTGCAAAGTTACCTAGAAATAACTTTGTGATCCATAGAAACGCCACGTAAGTTACTGACACCCCATGAGTTAAACTCTGTGCAATAATAGAAACAATTCAAGTATATTATAAAAGTTACAACTGGATAGAATTTTTATTTTATTTGGCCCACTACCTTAAGTGGAAAAGGTTATTAGTCATGATACATCCTGATCTATAAACCACGACTGTCATCTTCAATTTCTATTTTTGCCTAGGTCATCCGGATGAGTTAATTTCTGTAAATATGGATCAGCGAAAATATTTGTAATTTTATTCCACTTCGACTTATATTTTTTTTTCTTAGTGTGTGTGTATATGGGGATTACTACCCGCTGATGGTAATCACAGGCGGTGCAAAATTTGTAAATTTCTTGCACCGATAGACACGAGGCATTTAAGTAGTTCACAGACGCAAACTGAAGGTTGCTTTGACCCATTCATAAGTTTTAGTGCGTTTCTAATATTATCCTTCTGTAACATGTCCGTTTTAATACATTTATTAATTATTGTTTGTTTGAATTCCATATTTTATATTTGTTTTTATCCGAACTGACACGAATCCGTCAAATATTGTTTCCTGAATGAATGTTTCAGGGGACATAAAATGAACAACTTCCGTTCTCACAACAGTTTATTCTTCATTGGTTTATCTTTAATTTCGGAAATTCAAAAGATAATCTCAAAGGATATGTAATTAGGAGAATACGAAAATGTGTAAAATAAATTGACTCTTTGGGATGACATTTCCTAAACGAAGAAGACGAAGAAGACAACACAACATTAGATTGCTAGAAATTCATTTTTTTAAGCGTATTAATGATCTATTCCCAGCAAATCTACCTAGAAAGAAGTTTTTGAATTCTCGAGATGTATAATCCATGTGTTGAATGTAAAGGTATAAATTATAAAATCATACAATTCCTCAACACCAAAAAAATTGCCGATAACCGGCGACGGGACTCAAACCCGCAATACACTGTGCCTTATCCATTGGGCCACGAAGGCTATTATTATACGAATTTTAAATTTGTTCCATATTAACGTTAAAAAAATAAAAATATTTCGATTTTTTAGTTGGAATTCAAAAATAAACACCCAGTCGTGAGCGTTTTTATTTCTCGTCAAGCGATTAGACGTACAAACTCTTTCTTATCAGTCAATGTTGTTTTATTTCGATAAGAGCGATGCAACACAGCTTTTGTGGAAGACTATGAACAAACATACACACTAAACAAAAACATTAAAATAACTGTGAATGAAATTCTACCATTTCGCTTAAAAGTTTTAAAGACTTGGGAAGACCTGTAGCACTTTCGCGAGTTACCAGATGACAAGGAAGAGACGACTGATTTATTTACTGAGATTAACTAAGTTGCTAACAAAACAGTTACCTCAACTAATTCGCTATACATAAAGGTTTTAAATGATTTTTTAAAAATGAAATAGCTTCATTGAAGCTTTCATTTTGGTTTTAATTGAAAAGTAAAGGATTTAGAATTTACTATTTTCAGTAAGCAAAATATTCTATGGCTTATTTCAAACAGAAATTATTATATTGATAAAAACAGATTTTTTTTCAGTAAAATCGATAATATCAGCCATTTTGACCATAGTTAATTCTCGGATTAAAAAACTTGCAAAAATTAAAATACGTATTGTTGAAACTTTATTTGAGGAAAATTAGAAAATTTAAAGTTAAATTAATCTTATTTAAAACAAATATTAGTTATAAAATATATACAAACATTTCTGATCTATGGCAGAAGATTTTACTGTCTTTCGTAATCATGCGAAATTTTTCATTCCAGTATTCTTTAAATTTTCTAATATTCTCTTTATTTGAATGAAACCGTGATGATCGTGACATTCTGCACAATCTGTAAAGGGTCAGAAAATAAAAATACATGAGATAATGATATATAAGAAAAAGGAGAAAGCATAAAAGTATGTCAAAAAGGGAATTTGATGAATAAGTTTTTACGTGCGAGAATCAAGTCAACGGGGTGTCATTATTGGGTCATGTGCCAAGGGTTGCCCACCACTGGTCTAAACCACTGACATAATAGCAAACCAAGGAGAATCGGACTATCTAGTGAAATGATAGATGTATAAATTGATCTGATTTCAGTCAAGTATTACAACGTCCCAAAATAAATTGGTGATTTAATTAATTTAATACATAAATAAAGAATTCCTTTGACATTTTTGTACGTCGGTGTGGATTGCGGCTGACTAGTTCCGGAGCATCTGGTGTTCTGTTTAGTCTCTTTTAATGGGTGTAGCTAACTTGGTGGAATCCGTTCTGTGAGGGTCTTCCCCTGATTTTTTGCTTGGTTACCAGCTAACTTAAGTGTATTTTTGAATGGGGTGAACCCGCTTGCTTATTTTAAAGAATGAAGCATTTCGTCTGATTTGGTTGTCGATAGACTCTACAGTCACCATATTGCCATTTTTGGATAACTACTTATAGTTTCAAATCGAAGAGCAGGTAGAACATTTTGTGCCTATGTTTTGTACCAGGCACGTTGACCCCTGAAAAAAATGGCAATATTTGGATACGAAGTCTATGATCGACATTTGTCTTCGTCTGGTTTTTGCTGAGGACATGATTTTCGGTGTATTGCGAGACGAGAAACGAATTTTTTGGATGAGGAATGCACAGTGTACCGATATTCATCTTCCTTCTTGTGAAGACTTTGAAAAGAAACAGCTTCGTTGCACTGTGGGGTGTGAACCTGCTTTGTGGATAAAATGAGGCAACAGTTTCTCACTGTCTTCATGAAACGGTCGGCTTCACCATTCGCTTCCGGACAGAGTGATGTGGTTTTACTATAATGAAAACACAACTGGATGGTCGAGGAATTACTGACCTTGAAAAGTAGGGTCGTTATATGTCTTGTCGACTTCCGGCAAGCCTTTTGAAGCACAAAGAATTTAGACCTTGCTGATGTTGACAGGATTATCTCGACATCAGGAAAACTGCTGTATTCATCAATAAACATTAGCAAATAGTCACTCGACATAAAAGATCGTAAGACGTCTTGAGCGATTTCTGTCATTGGAGCAGAGGTTAACGTAATGTTTCATACTTAAATGGAATATGGGTTGCTGCCTTACATGGAATAAAAGCTCGGATATTCCCTTCCAATAACCTGTCAATGGGTGGAAACCATACTTCTCTCTAATTAGCTAGTCCGTCTTAATGATCCCTTGGTAAGTGTGGTGTGCGATATCAATTATTCTCTGCAGCGTCAATGGAACTACGAAGAGGTAATGAAGCAGAAGAACACCGTCTGTGATAAATACTTTATCTTTGAACTGGACTAACCCAGATAAATTTGAAATTTGCCACCGAGAAGACTGTATTGCTTACATCAACTTTTGAAGCTGAGCGTCCTCTTGTGTTGTTGTTGTGACTTCTAGATCCAGTGTTTTGGGAGACAGAATTCTTCGACACATTTGAGCTGTAATTTTTCTCTCCGGCTGCTGGTGTGTGTGTCGACAAATGTGTTCACCCATGTTCTTTCCGCCTCTTCATGGTGAGTATATTAATACATAATCTCAGGGTACGATTCGAGGTTTCCAACTCTTTTTGGTGATAACAGAAATTGGTCTGTGGTCCGTTAGTACTTAAAGATTTTAAACGCAGTTAGGTGGAAATGACAGTGTAGAACAGCATAAACTATTCCTAGCATTTCATTTCCTGTTTGCGTATAAACATATACTATACTTCCATGAGCGGTTTGCTTTGCACTGGTTAGATGAGTATTGCACCCACCTCCCAGGGCTGGGCAGCACCAGACCAGATATGACAGCAATATTCCATGTTCCTTGTGACCTGATTCTTGGAAAGATAGGGGATAGCATTATGAATTAAGTACAGTCTGGAGCGATACAAGGAGCTGAATACTCGAGTTTCATTTAAGGTCTAGTGTTATCATTAGTTCCAGTAGAGGTTCGAGGCAATAAGATATGCTGCACGTGAATAAATACTTTTCCGTTTTTCATACTGGATTAGTCGTTGGCCGGGATTGTTACTAGATCATCCGCAAAGACATAGACATTGGCACGTAAGCGAAATGTGTAGGGATTTGGTCAGCTGCACTCCGATCAAGGGAACACACCCGATCAAAAATCTCCAAGATTTAGTTTTGAACAGCATCAACAATTTCAACATTACCCTCCAGACGACAGACGCAAAATCTTATGACGTCATATTATGCGGGGTGAGGAATGGATGAACGTGCTCTCCATCATTCAAATGTTGGGTCTAGAAATTCAATATGCTTAATCTTGATACTGCATTCACGAACAGTAAATGCTTCTATGAAAATAGCTCAGCAAGCGCCCTCGTGGCCCAATGGATAAGGCACCGGCCTCCTAAGACCGGGATTGCGGTTTCGAGTCCTGTCGGAGGTACACATTAACTTTTCCCCTGAATAGTTGGATCTAAAAAAATTTCTAATTTGTTCATTTTCGTTTTTCGAGTCACTGGATTCCATGACTGTTATAAACCCTTACTGGAACTCACCATTGCGCGTACACATGGATTTCCTGAATTTAGCTCTCGCAGAAATTTTAGACAATCAGTGAAAATCGCTATCGCCACAATCGTAATCTCCTGCTAAACTAGTGCCCTTCCTTCCTTCCTTCCTTCCTACGCTGTTATGCGTGTTGCCCACATCTGTTTTCGATTCATAACTGACTTCTCAAATAAATCCCGAAGTTTGCTTTCCTTGACGGGTGGCCACCTAACGCTATAGGATATAGACTGTACAGCTATTTAATATCATAGTGGAGAGAATGATAAATTCATACCTTTCTCTAAAGTTATTTGCGCGTAAGTGAAAGTAAAGAACTCGACTAGAATTCGAACTCGGCCTTCCAAATTTTAATTATGAATTGTTATCGATCACGTACCCACACACCCAAGCTTACAGAACCTGGTATTTCTAACCGATGATCCATCTCGATATTGACTAGGCTCAATGTTGCTTAAGATATGAAAGTAAAACAAAACTAGCTTATTAGCTCAACGCACAACGAAAGAGAGAGAGAGAGAGAGAGATTGAGTGTGTGTGTGTGTGTTTGTGTTTGTGTGTGTTTGTGTGTGTGCGCACGCGCGTGTGTTTGTGTGTGTGTGTGTGCTTGTGTGTGCGTGTGTGCGTGTGTGCGTGCGTGTGTTTGTGTATATTCCACGGCAGACACAGTAGTTTGGAACTAAAATGCAGTAATATTTACTGGTATTATCTTTCTTCTCTACTGCTAGGTTAGTAATTATAGTGGCATTGCTTTGAAAAATATCTCGGGTTTCTCCACTCTCCAAGGCCCAACTTAAGCATTACTACACCAATGATATATTAACACTTTCACACGACTGAGGGAAATACTCTAGAATAACACAAAGAAAAATATATCTATGTCACAATTTATCCCACACAAACAAATTATACGACATATGAAAAAAAACAAACAAAAGAAAACAAACCAAAAAACTCGAAACATGTGAAAGGTCGAATGAGGAAATTTTAGTGAGTAAACTCGTAGTGTAAAAAATGCAGATCCGTCGCCTTTTGCATTCCTATTTATCTCTAACTATGCAGTCGTTCGAGTGAATGAAATTTGAATAAACGCTACCTGTGATAGCAGGAGTTACATGAGAGCTAAATGATTTATAATCCCTTTTTAATGTACTGTACGACCAAGTAGTATTCTTTTACAAGTGTTCACCCAGTAAACGGCCCAAGTGCCACTCAAGGTAGAGGGTTACTGAAGACGTTTTTGTATGGATGTAAGAGGTGGAAAGATGTGCAGAATGAGAATATGTAGGAAAGATGACAGTTAACGTTAATCTTGAAGAGGTTAAGATTGTAGCAGTTGGGAAAGCACATCTCGGATGTCTGCTCTACAAAGTAGTTCTTCGGAAGAAGATGTCCAAAATGGAAGTTTCTTCTTAATAGAGCAATCAGAAGGGAATAGGAATGAATCGTTCCAATGGACATGGTCTGGATTGAGCTTTGGTTGCCATAAATGTCCACAGCAGGGAGCCTCATTGTGAGTCCAAATGTCCATCATGACTGGAGAATATTCAGAATCTGCTCGGTAACGATAAAGCGTCATTCGCTTAGTTCTTTTAGGGATATTAAATGTTACAAGACAGCATTTCCAACTTACATTTTCATCTTCTTGGATATTTTCTTCTTCGTAAAGTTGGAGAAACTTGTTTTTAATAATGACGATAGAAATCAAATAAAACACGTCGTGTTTGTGAGGAAAAAAAGTTTTTTTTTTTTTTTAGTAAATACTAACTTATTTGAGGAAGTGTGTCAAATCTTCTTTGAAATGTGAAAACAACCCGAGGAAGTACAGGAATTGTACCCTTATTTTGTGGGTGCAGTAAACAGAAGAATTTTGCTCATGAGCCCAAATCAAGTGCATTATATTGACGTCATGTTGACCTATATAAGGCATGAACTACGTACTGAGCCTTGGACAGGAAGGTACACATTACAAAAGGGAAAATGCTGCTACAGGACATAACGAAATTAGATGTTATCACCAGAGACAGTTAAAAAAAGACTCATATAAATCCGCTGGGTACTAAAACACACACACGATAAATCTTATCTATATCTTGTGGTTGTCGTATCTACAATAACATTTTGCCTTGATCATTCTACAAATGGGGACAGAGAAATCATCTAATGTACTGGTGTGTGTAATTCTTTGGCGACTTTAATTTGTATTTGTTTTTTATTTGTTTATCATCTTTGTTTTCTCTGTAATTAAGATAATCTGAATGGATATGTGATAAAAAAAATCCGAAAATATCTAATATGCATTAACTTTCCTAAACTGAAATATCTCTCGAAGAAGCGGTTGAAAGATAAAAAAAATAACAATCCTAACATTAGATTTGTACAAATTCATAAAGTATTTAATTTTTAAGTGATTTTCTGTGGTTTATTCCCATTTAATTGCAAAGTTACCTAGAAATAACTTTGTGATCCATAGAAACGCCACGTAAGTTACTGACACCCCATGAGTTAAACTCTGTGCAATAATAGAAAGAATTCAAGTATATTATAAAAGTTACAATTGGATAGACTTTTTATTTTTATTTGGCCCACTACCTTAAGTGGAAATAGTTATTAGTCATGATACATCCTGATCTATAAACCACGACTGTCATCTTCAATTTCTTTTTTTGCCTAGGTCATCCGGATGAGTTAATTTCTGTAAATATGGATCAGCGAAAATATTTGTAATTTTTTTCCACTTCGACTTATATTTGTTTTTTTTTTCTTAGTGTGTGTGTATATGGGGATTACTACCCGCTGATGGTAATCACAGGCGGTGCAAAATTTGTAAATTTCTTGCACCGATAGACACGAGACATTTAAGTAGTTCACAGACGCAAACTGAAGGTTGCTTTGACCCATTCATAAGTTTTAGTGCGTTTCTAATATTATCCTTCTGTAACATGTCCGTTTTAATACATTTATTAATTATTGTTTGTTTGAATTCCATATTTTGTTTTATATTTATTTTCATCCGAACTCACATGAATCCGTCAAATATTGTTTCCTGAATGAATGTTTCAGGGGACATAAAATGAACAACTTCCGTTCTCACAACAGTTTATTCTTCATTGGTTTATCTGTAATTTCGGAAAATCAAAAGATATTCTCAAAGGACATGTAATTAGGAGAATACGAAAATGTGTAAAATAAATTGACTCTTTGGGATGACATTTCCTAAACGAAGAAGACGAAGAAGACAACACAACATTAGATTGCTAGAAATTCATTTTTTTAAGCGTATTAATGATCTATTCCCAGCAAATCTACCTAGAAAGAAGTTTTTGAATTCTCGAGATTTATAATCCATGTGTTGAATTTTAAAGTATAAACTATAAAATCATACAATTCCTCAACACCAAAAATATTGCCGATAACCGGCGACGGGATTCGAACCCGCAATACACGGTGCCTTATCCATTGGGCCACGAAGGCAATTATTATACGAATTTTAAATTTGTTCCATAATAACGTTAAAAAAATAAAAAATATTTCGATTTTTTAGTTGGAATTCAAAAATAAACACCCAGTCGTGAGCGTTTTTATTTCTCGTCAAGCGATTAAACGTACAAACTCTTTCTCATCAGTCAATGTTGTTTAATTTCGATAAGAGCGATGCAACACACTTTTGTAGAAGACTGCGAACAAACATACACACTAAACAAAAACATTAAAATAACTGTGAATGAAATTCTACCATTTCGCTTAAAAGTTTTAAAGACCTGGGAAGACTGTAGCACTTTCGCGAGTTACCAGATGACAAGGAAGAGACGACTGATTTATTTACTGAGATTAAAAGTTGCTAACAAAACAGTTACCTCAACTAATTCGCTATACATAAAGGTTTTAAATGATTTTTTAAAAATGAAATAGCTTCATTGAAGCTTTCATTTTGGTTTTAATTGAAAAGTAAAGGATTTAGAATTTAGGATTCTGATCTACGGTAGAAGATTTTACTGTCTTTCGTAATCATGCGAAATTTTTCATTCCAGTATTCTTTAAATTTTCTAATATTCTCTTTATTTGAATGAAACCGTGATGATCGTGACATTCTGCACAATCTGTAAAGAGTCAGAAAATAAAAATACATGAGATAATGATATATAAGAAAAAGGAGAAAGCATAAAAGTAGGTCAAATAGGGAATTTGATGAATAAGTTTTACGTGCGAGAATCAAGTCAACGGGGTGTCATTCTTGGGTCATGTGCCAAGGATTGCCCACCACTGGTCTAAACCACTGACATAATAGCAAACCAAGGAGAATCGGACTATCTAGTGAAATGATAGATGTATAAATTGATCTGATTTCAGTCAAGTATTACAACGTCCCAAAATAAATTGGTGATTTAATTAATTTAATACATAATTAAAGAATTCCTTTGACATTTTTGTACGTCGGTGTGGATTGCGGCTGACTAGTTCCGAGCATCTGGTGTTCTGTTTAGTCTCTTTTAATGGGTGTAGCTAACTTGGTGGAATCCGTTCTGTGAGGGTCTTCCCTGGTTTTTGCTTGGTTACCAGCTAACTTAAGTGTATTTTTGAATGGGGTGAACCCGCTTGCTTATTTTAAAGAATGAAGCATTTCGTCTGATTTGGTTGTCGATAGACTCTACAGTCACCATATTGCCATTTTGGATAACTACTTATAGTTTCAAATCGAAGAGCAGGTAGAACATTTTGTGCCTATGTTTTGTACCAGGCACGTTGTCCGCTGAAAAAATGGCAATGTTTGGATACGAAGTCTATGATCGACATTTGTCTTCATCCGCTTTTTGTTGAGGACCTGATTTTCGAGACGAGAAACGAATCTTTGGGATGAGGAATGCACAATGTACCGATATTCATCTTCCTTCTTGTGAAGACTTTGAAAAGAAACAGCTTAGTTGCACTGTGGGTTGTGAACCTGTTTTGTGGATAAAATGAGGCAACAGTTTCTCAATGTCTTCATGAAACGGTCGGCTTCACCATTCGCTTCCGGACAGAGTGATGTGGTTTTACTATAATGAAAACCCAACTGGATGGTGAAGTCGAGGAATTGCTGACCTTGAAAAGTAGGGTCGTTATTTGTCTTGCCGACTGCCGGCAAGCCTTTTGAGGCACAAAGAATTTAGACCTTGCTGATGTTGACAGGATTATCTCGACATCAGGAAAACTGCTGTATTCATCAATAAACATGAGCAAATTGTCACTCGACATAAAAGATCGTAAGACGTCTTGAGTGATTTCTGTCATTGGAGCAGAGGTTAACGTAATGTTTCATACTGAAATGGAATATAGGTTGCTGCCTTACATGGAATAAAAGCTCGGACATTCCCTTCCAATAACCTATCAATGGGTGGAAACCATACTTCTCTCTAATTAGCTAGTCCGTCTTAATGATCCCTTGGTAAGTGTGGTGTGCGATATCAATTATTCTCTGCAGCGTCGATGGGACTACGAAAAGGTAATGAAGCAGAAGAACACCGTCTGTGACAGTTTATCCTTGAACTGGATTAACCCTGATAAATTTGAAATTTGCCACCGAGAAGACTGTATTGCTTACATCAACTTTTGAAGCTGAGCGTCCTCTTGTGTTGTTGTTGTGACTTCTAGATCCAGTGTTTTGGGAGACAAAATTCTTCACACATTTGAGCTGTAATTTTTCTCTCCGGCTGCTGGTGTGTGTGTGTCGATAAATGTGTTCTCCCGTGTTCTTTCCGCCTCTTCTTGGTGATTATATTAATACATAATCTCAGGTTACGATTCGAGGTTTCCAACTCTTTTTGGCGATAACAGAAATTGGTCTGTGGTCCGTTATTACTTAAAGATTTTAAACGCAGTTAGAACAGCATAAACTATTCCTAGCATTTCATTTCCTGTTTGCGTATAAACATATACTATACTTCCATGAGCGGTTTGCTTTGCACTGGTTAGATGAGTATTGTACCCACCTCCCACGGGGCTCGAGTCTACAATGATGTCACCCAATCTCTTTTGAACTCTGTCCAGGCTAGACAGTGAGGGCTGGGCAGCACCAGAGCATATATGACAGCAATATGCCATGTTCCTTCTGATCTGATTCTTGTAAAGATAGGGCATAGCATTATGAATTAAGTACAGCCTGGAGCGATACAAGGAGCTGAATACTCGACTTTCATTTGGTGTCCAGTGTTATCATTAGTCCCAGTAGACATTCGAGGTAATAAGAAATGCTGCACGTGAATAAATACTTTTCTGTTTTTCATACTGGATTAGTCGTTGGTCGGGATTGTTACTAGATCATCCGCAAAGATATAGACATTGGCACGTAAGCGAAATATGTAGGGATTTGGTCAGCTGCACACCGATCAAGGGAACACACCCGATCAAAAATCTCCAAGATTTAGTTTTGAACACCATCAACAATTTCAACATTACCCTCCAGACGACAGACACAAAATCTGATGACGTCATATTATGCGGGGTGAGGAATGGATGAACGTGATCTCCATCACTTAAATGTTACGTTTTGAAATACAATATGGTTAATCTTGATACTGCATATATAAACAGTAAGTCCTTCTCTGAATGCTCTGTAGCAAGCGCCTTCGTGGCCTAATGGATAGGGCACCGGCCTCCTAATCCGGGGATTGCGGGTTCGAGTCCCGTCGAAGGTACACATTAGCATTTTCTCCACATTAGTTGGATTTAAAACTTTCTTATTTCTTTATTTTCGTATTTCATCACGAGTCGCTGGATTCCATGTCTGTTATAAACCCTTACGGAAACTCACCATTGCGCATACACATGGATTTCCTGAATTTAGCTCTCGCAGAAATTTTAGACAATCAGTGAAAATCGCTGTCGCCACAATAGTAATCTCCTGTTAAACTAGTGCCCTTCCTTCCTTCCTTCCTTCCTTCCTTCCTACGCTGTTGTGCGTGTTGCCCACATCTGTTTTCGATTCATAACTGACTTCTCAAATAAATCCCGAAGTTTGCTTTCCTTGACGGGTGGCCACCTAACGTTATAGGATATAGACTGTACAGCTATTTAATATCATAGTGGAGAGAATGATAAATTCATACCTTTCTCTAAAGTTATTTGCGCGTAAGTGAAAGTAAAGAACTCGACTAGAATTCGAACTCGGCCTTCCAAATTGTAATTATGAACTGTTATCGATCACGTACCCGCACAGAACCTGGTATTTCTAACCGATGATCCATCTTGATATTGACTAGGCTCAATGGTGCTTAACTTCGGTGATCGGATGAGATATGAAAGTAAAACAAAACTAGCTTATTAGCTCAACGCACAACGAAAGAGAGAGAGAGAGAGAGAGATAGAGAGAGAGAGAGATTGCGCGTGTGTGTTTGTGTGTGTAATTCTTTGGCGACTTCAATTTATATTTGTTTTTTATTTGTTCCTCATCATTGTTTTTTCTGTAATTAAGATAGCTTGAAAGGATATGTGATAGAAAGAATACAAAAATGTCTCATATGTATTAATTCCTTTCAAAATGGAATAACATTTACTAAACTGAAATATCGCTCGAAGAAGCGGTTGAAAGATAAAAAAATAACAATCCCAACATTAGATTTTCACAAATTCATAAAGGATTTAATTTTTAAATGATTTTTTCTGATTTATTCCCATTTAATTGCAAAGTTACCTAGAAATAACCTTGTGTTCCATAGAGACGCAACATAAGTTATAGACATTCCATTATTCTTTGCAATAAATAGGACCAATTCAAGTATATTATAAAAGTTACAATTGGATAGACTTTTCATTTTTATTTGGCCCACTATCTTAGGTGGAAATAGTTATTAGTCATGATAAATCCGATCTATAAACCACGACTGTCATCTTCAATTTCTTATTTTGCCTATGTCATCCGGCTGAGTTAATTTCTATTTTGTGAAATTCTGAACATAATGCTGCACTGGATTCATGCTGAGATATTTTAGGATTCAGTTTCCACCATATGTTGAATCCATCCATGCAATTAATATTTGAGTTTCTTCCTTCTGAAAAGAGTTTGCATCAAAAGCAGTAAAGAGTTTTCTTGGAACGGGAGTACACCATCCATGATATTTTCTCATCATTTGGCAAAATTTAAAAAAAAAACACAATCGTGTGTTAGATTTCTAGTTTATCCTTTGATTGATAAACATTGGCGGATTACTTCACAAAAATTAGAATCTAGATTTTGGATCACAAATGCAATCTTGATGTACCAGTAAGATATGTGTGTCATTGTTAATCTTGCTTGACCATAGACCAACATCTTTTAAGTCCACTCTGTCCACATCTGGAATATTTTCTTTCTCATGAGACTCATGTTCTACATTACTTGACGAATCACTTGGAGTTGAATCTTTTGAATCTGATAATGATTTGGATTTGAAAACTTCTCCAGTTTTAGTAGTAGTAGTAATTTGGTCAATGTTAGTTGTAGTTTCACTAGGTTTGTATTTGATGTCTTTCAATAGTGCCCCCTTCATACTTTTTTTTTATTAATTCTTCTCTTGCCTTTCTCTTTTATTCTTAAATCAGCATCACTTTTCTTCACTCGCTTCATCTGGGGAAAGATTGATGGAATAATAAAATATTGATGAATGTTAAAAACTTGAAGTATTAGGCAAACTTCAATGGTGTTTATGATCCATGTAAACAGTTTCCGTATCAGTAAACAGTTTCCGTATCAGTAAACAGTTTCCGTATCAGTAAAAGACAAAATAAATGGGAAAATTAGGTATCAAAACTTTACAATATCGCCTGTAATTAGCCTGCAGTCTTGGCTCAATAATAAATTATATAGTTCTATTTTCTTAGAGAACATTGAGAAGTGTAGAAAACATATGCATGCATACTACTGCATAGTCTAATTAGTCTACTAATTTTGTTCTTTGCATTCAGGAAATAACATTGCCATGGTAACGCCAGTATACATAATATTTTTGTGCAAAATATAATTTTTTTTACTTTCCTACCAAATCCACATCCTTATGCCAGGCACAAATCCCAGTTGGTAAAAAATGTAACTCACGATAATAGGCGTGAAATTAAAAAACAAGATGACCACTGTCTATTACGGCAGAATAACAATTTTTCTGAGATATCAAAAAAATGGAACACCCAAAGAAACAAGAAAAAAGCAATGTTAGAAGTTGTTTGATTAAATCTCGGATTCTACAAAAATGAAACCCTTTACAAAATTGGAAAAAAGAGAAAAACTTGGAGAGCAATAATAAAATTGTATATGGCAGAATCTACAAAAACACACGCATCTCAATTCTTAATAGAATATTTGATCTTGAAATGGTTTCCAGAGTTACAGTTTTTCAGGATGGCTTCTTGGAGTATTTTGGTGTGAAGTTTTTAGCTTGACTTCAACTCGAGAAGGTATAGAAAATGATGAGAAAATCTTACTTGAATTTGTCAGGGCTTTCTTTCCCCGGATTGATTTATGACCCCAGTCAGTTTGTTAGTTTCTTAGTGCAAGGGAGACAAATGCTATCTGCCGATTTACCCCTCCTCAGTTATTCTGATTGCTACTTAAAAAACTGATCTTATTTGCTCATGAAGTTCTTTTTATTTAGAAAAGTAGGATCAAGCTGGGTTTGTCCAAATTTTCACAGGTCACCGCGAACCAAAAGTGACGCCCGGGGCGGATCGCCCCTCCGCCTCTCACCCAGCTACGCTACTGATTATATAATCGCACGGTAAGGTTCGAAGTTCATGACAGAATGTGGTCTGTGGTCCATTAGTACTTTGATTATCAACCCGTTCAGGTGGAGAAAACTGTAAATAACAACATAAACTAATACTAGCTTTTCATTTTCTGTTTGGGCATAAGTGGTTTGACTTTGCACTTGTTGAGTGAGTATTGTACCCACTTCCCACGGGGCGCGCGTCTACGATGATGTCATCAAAGCTCTTTTGAACTCTGTCCAGGCTAGACAGTGAGGGCTGGGCAGCAACAGGCCATATATGACAGCAATATTTCATGTTAATTCTGATCTGATTCTTG
The DNA here is from genome assembly GCA_903632075.3 of Acanthosepion pharaonis. Taxonomy (NCBI): domain Eukaryota; kingdom Metazoa; phylum Mollusca; class Cephalopoda; order Sepiida; family Sepiidae; genus Acanthosepion; species Acanthosepion pharaonis. The sequence goes on from CAHIKZ030005555.1 coordinate 3,817,696, forward strand.
TAAAGATAGTAAATAACATTATGAATTAAGTACAGTCTGGAGCGATACAAGGAGCTGAATACTCGACTTTCATTTGAGGTCTAGTTTTATCATTAGTCCCAGTAGACATTCTAGGTAATAAGACATGCTGCACGTGAATAAATACTTTTCCGTTTTTCATACTGGATTAGTCGTTGGCCGGGATTGTTACTAGATCATCCGCAAAGACATAGACATTGGCACGTAAGCGAAATGTGTAGGGATTTGGTCAGCTGCACTCCCATCAAGGGAACACACCCGATCAAAAATCTCCAAGATTTAGTTTTGAACACCATCAACAATTTCAATATTACCCTCCAGACGACAGACACAAAATCAGATGACGTCATATTGTACGGTCGGGTAATGGATAAACGTGCTCTCCATCACTTAAATGTTGCGTTTTGAAATACAATATGCTTAATCTTGACACTGTCTGAAAGCTCCCAAGCAAGCACCTTCGTGACCCAATGGATAAGGCACCGGCCTCCTAAGCCGGGGATTGCGGGTTCGAGTCCCGTCGAGGGTGTTACTTATTTTAAAACTTTCTAAGTCGTTTTGGTTAGTCAACCCGATGAGATCTGTGAGTCGCTGGATACCATTTCTTTTATAACACCGTTACTGAAACTCTCCATCGCAACTATACATGAATTTATTAAATTTAGCTCACGCCGAAATTTGAGACACTCAGTGAGAATCGCTATCGCCGCATTGGTAATATCCTGCTAAACTAGTGTCCTTCCTTCCTTCCTTCATTCCTTCCTTCCTTCCTACGCTGTTATGAGTGTTACCCACTTGGGTGATCATATCTGTTTTCTATTCATAATTGACTAACTGAATTTTTCTTCCCTGACTGGGTGGCCACCTAAGCCTATAGGATCTAGACTGTACAGCTATTTAAACCATAGTGGAGAGAATAATAAATTCACACCTTTCCCTAAAGTCATTTGCGCGTAGGTGAAAGTTAAAAAAAACTCGACTAGAATTGGAACTCGGCATTCCAACTTGTAATTACAAATTGTTATCGAACACGGACCCACACATTCAAGCTTACAGAAACTGGTATTCCCAACCGATGATCCATCTAGATACAGACCAGGTTCAATGTTGCTTAACTTTGATGATCGGATGAAATATGAAAGTAAAACAAATCTAGCTTATTAGCTCAACGCACAACGAGAGAGAGAGAGACAGACAGACAGACAGACAGACAGACAGACAGCGTGTGTCTGTGTGCGTATGTGTGTTCGTGTGTGTGCGTGTAGGTTCCCCGGCAGACACAGTAATTTGAATTAAAATGCCGTAATATTTACTGGTATTATCTTTCTTCTCTGCTGCTAGGTTAGTAATTATAGTGGCGTGGCTTTGAAAAAAATCTCGGGTTTCTCCAAAGCCCAACTTAGGCATTAGTACACTCATGATATATTAACACCTTCGCACGACAGAAGGAAATACTCTAGAATAACTCAAAGAAATTAATTCTAAATATGAATTGTGCTTGAAAACATTTAATACACCGCACCAGAATATACATTATACAATATCCTATATAAAAATATATCTATGTCACAATTTATCCCACATAAATAAATTAATATGAAAAAAAAAACAAAAAAAAAATACTAACTCTGTGTGAAATGTCGAATAAGGAAATTTGAATTAATAAATTCGTACAGTAAAAAATGCAGATCCGTCGCCTTCTGCATTCCTATTATCTCTATCTATGCAGTCGTTCGAGTGAGTGAAATTTGAAGAAACGCTGCCTGTGATAGCAGGAGGTATATGAGAGCTAAATGATTTATAATCCCTTTTTAATGTACTGTACGACCAAGTAGTATTCTTTTACAAGTGTTCACCCAGTAGACGACCCAAGTGCCACTCAAGGTAGAGGGTTACTGGAGACGTTGTTGTATGGATGTAAGAGGTGGAAAGATGTGCAGAATGAGAATATGTAGGAAACATGACAGTTAACGTTAAACTTGAAGAGGTTAAAATTGTAGCAGTTGGGAAAGCACACCTCGGATGTCTGCTCTACAAAGGAGGAGTTCTTCGGAAGAAGATGTCCAAAATGGAAGTTTCTTCTTAATAGAGCAATCAGAAGGGAATAGGGATGAATCGTTCCAGTGGACATGGCCATAAATGTCCAAAGCAGGGAGCCTCATTGTGAGTCCAAATGTCCATCATGACTGGAGAATATTCAGAATCTGTTCGGTCGCGATAAAGCGTCATTAGCTTAGCTCTTTTTATATTAAATATTATATATTAAATGTTACAAGACAGCATTTCCAACTTAAATGTTCATCTCCTTGGATATTTTCTTCCTCGTAATGTTGGAGAAACTTGTTTTTAATAATGACGATAGAAATCAAATAAAACCCGTCTGGTTTCTGAGAAAATACTTAATTTGTTTGTTTTTTTTTTTTTTGTAAATACTAACTTATTTGAAAAAGTGTGTCAAATCTTCTTTGAAATGTGAAAACAACCCGAGGAAGTACAGGAATTGTACCCTTATTTTGTGGGTGCAGTAAACAGAAGAATTTTGCTCATGAGCCCAAATCAAGTCCATTATATTGACGTCATGTTGACCTATATAAGGCATGAACTACGCACTGAACCTTGGACAGGAAGGTACACATTACAAAAGGGAAAATGCTGCTACAGGACATAACGAAATTAGATGTTATCACCAGAGACGGTTAAAAAAAAGACTCATATAAATCCGCTGGGCACTAAAACACACACACGTTAAATCTTATCTATATCTTGTGGTCGTCGTATCTACAATAACTTTTTTGCCTTGATCATTCTACAAATGGGGACAGAGAAATCATCTAATGTACTGGTGTGTGTAATTCTTTGGAGACTTTAATTTATATTTGTTTTTTATTTGTTCCTCATCATTGTTTTCTCTGGAATTAAGATAATCTGAATGGATATGTGATAAAAAAAATACGAAAATATCTAATATGCATTAACCTTTCCTAAACTGAAATATCTCTCGAAGAAGCGGTTGAAAGATAAAAAAAAAACAATCCCAACAGTAGATTCATACAAATTCATAAAGTATTTAATTTTTAAGCCATTTTCTGTGATTTATTCCCATTTAATTGCAAAGTTACTTAGAAATACTTTGTGATCCACGTAAGTTTCTGACACCCCAAGAGTTAAACTCTGTGCAATAATAGAAACAATTCAAGTATATTATAAAAGTTACAATTGGATAGACTTTTTATTTTTATTTGGCCCACTAAGTGGAAATAGTTATTAGTCATGATACATCCTGATCTATAAACCACGACTGTCATCTTCAATTTCTTTTTTTGCCTAGGCCATCCGGATGAGTTAATTTCTGTAAATATGGATCAGCGAAAATATTTGTAATTTTTTTCCACTTCGACTTGTATTTTTTTTTTCTTAGTGTGTGTGTATATGGGGATTACTACCCGCTGATGGTAATCACAGGCGGTGAAAAATTTGTAAATTTCTTGCACCGATAGACACGAGGCATTTAAGTAGTTCACAGACGCAAACTGAAGGTTGCTTTGACCCATTCATAAGTTTTAGTGCGTTTCTAATATTATCCTTCTGTAACATGTCCGTTTTAATACATTTATTAATTATTGTTTGTTTGAATTCCATATTTTGTTTTATATTTATTTTTATCCGAACTCACATGAATCCGTCAAATATTGTTTGCGGAATGAATGTTCCAGGGGACATAAAATGAACAACTTCCGATCTCACAACAGTTTATTCTTCATTGGTTTATCTGTAATTTCGGAAATTCAAAAGATAATCTCAAAGGATATGTAATTAGGAGAATACGAAAATGTGTAAAATAAATTGACTCTTTGGGATGACATTTCCTAAACGAAGAAGACGAAGAAGACAACACAACATTAGATTGCTAGAAATTCATTTTTTTAAGCGTATTAATGATCTATTCCCAGCAAATCTACCTAGAAAGAAGTTTTTGAATTCTCGAGATTTATAACCCATGTGTTGAATGTAAAGGTATAAACTATAAAATCATACAATTCCTCAACACCAAAAAAATTACCGATAACCGGCGACGAGATTCGAACCCGCAATACACGGTGCCTTATCCATTGGGCCACGAAGTCAATTATTATACGAATTTTAAATTTGTTCCATAATAACGTTAAAAAAATAAAAAATATTTCGATTTTTTATTTGGAATTCAAAAATAAACACCCAGTCGTGAGCGTTTTTATTTCTCGTCAAGCGATTAGACGTACAAACTCTTTCTCATCAGTCAATGTTGTTTTATTTCGATAAGAGCGATGCAACACACTTTTGTAGAAGACTATGAACAAACATACACACTAAACAAAAACATTAAAATAACATTGAATGAAATTCTACCATTTCGCTTAAAAGCTTTAACGACCTGGGAAGACCTGTAGCACTTTCGCGAATTACCAGATGACAAGTAAGAGACGACTGATTTATTTACTGAGATTAAAAGTTGCTAACAAAACAATTACCTCAACTAATTCGCTATACATAAAGGTTTTAAATGATTTTTAAAAAATGAAATAGCTTCATTGAAGCTTTCATTTTGGTTTTAATTGAAAAGTAAAGGATTCAAAATTATATTGATAAAAATAGATTTTTTTTCAGTAAAATCGATAATATCAGCCATTTTGACCATAGTTAATTCTCGGATTAAAAATCTTGCAAAAAATTAAAATACGTATTGTTGAAACTTTATTCGAGGAAAATTAGAAAATTTAAAGTTAAATTAATTAATCTTATTTAAAACAAATGTTACTTATAAATTGTATACAATCATTTCTGATCTACGACAGAAGATTTTACTGTCTTTCGTAATCATTCGAAATTTTTCATTCCAGTATTCTTTAAATTTTCTAATATTCTCTTTATTTGAATGAAACTGTGATGATCGTGACATTCTGCACAATCTGTAAAGAGTCAGAAAATAAAAATACATGAGATAATGATATATAAGAAAAAGGAGAAAGCATAAAAGTAGGTCAAATAGGGAATTTGATGAATAAGTTTTACGTGCCAGAATCAAGTCAACGGGGTGTCATTTTTGGGTCATGTGCCAAGGGATGCCCACCACTGGTCTAAACCATGGACATAATAGCAAACCAAAGAGAATCGAACTATCTACCTTTAAGATATTTTTAAATTTCTTCATCTTAAAGATCTAAAATAAAGCATTGATAAGCCGATTATACAACCAAATATCATCGGTCCACTGCACTGGCTAAATCATTCTCTGGAGATGAAATAATTTAAAAAAAATAATTTCAAATAAGCATTCACTCAAAGTTATTTTTTGAGAGTGTGAAAAAATATGTGAAAGAAAATATTAAAGAGAACGAACAATACAAGAACAAGAATTAAGAACAGAGAAGATAACAATTGACAATACATAGCAGAAGTACTAGACCATATTTAGCAGCAATAGTCAATGCATGTGTGAATGGTAGACATTATGAATGTGTAAGATATATTCTAATGAGGAAACTAATCTAGCATTATACATTGAAGCAACTTTCTTAGCAGTAAACCTATCAAATGATTCAATATAATCTTTCCATTTCATGTCAAGTGGAAAACGTTAATCTGCAAAAGCACAATGATTCCCTTTCCTTGGTGGGGATAGCATCAGTTTTCTTAATTGAAGATAAAATAGTTTGGAGCAGACGATTAAAAGAGAGTGGTTTCAAGCCATTTCTTTCTCCAGTTAACAACATAGTGTATGTCATTTTTTTTTTTTTTATATCAGCGGCCAATTTAATCTCATCGAACAAATCAGACTCAGCATTAAGACAGGAATACAAATTTGTGATCAGCATAGATACTGAGTTGAAATCTGATTACATCAGGAAGGTCGTTGATGAAAATTAGGAACAACGTTGGTCCCAGGATTGAGATTAGGGACAGTTGCATTAATGCAAAAAGCTCTAGAAGAGTGGCCGTTCAAGATAACATTCATTTTGCTATTTGATAAGAAATATTGAATCAGATAAAAAAATTGCTCCAGAAATTTGTGATAGTGAAATCATAGATGTATAAATTGATCTGATTTCAGTCAAGTATTACAACGTCCCAAAATAAATTGGTGATTTAATTAATTTAATACATAATTAAAGAATTCCTTTGACATTTTTGTACGTCGGTGTGGATTGCGGCTGACTAGTTCCGGAGCATCTGGTGTTCTGTTTAGTCTCTTTTAATGGGTGTAGCTAACTTGGTGGAATCCGTTCTGTGAGGGTCTTCCCCTGGTTTTTTGCTTGGTTACCAGCTAACTCAAGTGTATTTTTGAATGGGATGAACCCGACTGCATATTTTAAAGAATGAAGCATTTCGTGTGATTTGGTTGTCGATAAACTCTACAGTCACCATATTGCCATTTTTGGATAACTACTTATAGTTTCAAATCGAAGAGCAAGTAGAACATTTTGTGCCTATGTTTTGTACCAGGCACGTTGACCCCTGAAAAAATGGCAATGTTTGGATGCGAAGTCTATGATCGACATTTGTCTTCATCTGGTCTTTGCTGAGGACCTGATTTTCGGTGTATTGCGAGGCGAGAAACGAATCTTTGGGATGAGGAATGCACAATGTACCGATATTCATCTTCCTTCTTGTGAAGACTTTGAAAAGAAACAGCTTCGTTGCACTGTGGGGTGTGAACCTGCTTTGTGGATAAAATGAGGCAACAGTTTCTCACTGTCTTCATGAAACAGTCGGCTTCACCATTCGCTTCCGGACAGAGTGATGTGGTTTTACTATAATGAAAACCCAACTGGATGGTGAAGTCGAGGAATTACTGACCTTTAAAAGGTGGGCCATTATTTGTCTTGCCTACCGCCGGCAAGCCTAATTAAGCAGATAAAGAATTTATTCATTCGCAAATAGCCACCCGACATAAAAGATCGTAAGACGTCTTGAGCGATTTCTGTCATTGGAGCAGAAGTTAACGTAATGTTTCATACTGAAATGGAATATGGGTTGCTGCCTTACATGGAATAAAAGCTCGGACATTCCCTTCCAATAACCTATCAATGGGTGGAAATCATACTTCTCTCTAATTAGCTAGTCCGTCTTAATGATCCTTTGGTAAGTGTGGTGTGCGATATCAATTATTCTCTGCAGCGTCGATGGAACTAACAAGAGGTAATGAAGCAGAAGAACACCGTCTGTGATAAATAGTTTATCTTTGAACTGGACTAACCCAGATAAATTTGAAATTTGCCACCGAGTAGACTGTATTGCTTACATCAACTTTTGAAGCTGAGCGTCCTGTTGTGTTGTTGTTGTGACTTCTAGATCCAGTGTTTTGGGAGACAGAATTCTTCGACACATTTGAGCTGTAATTTTTCTCTCCGGCTGCTGGTGTGTGTGTCGATAAATGTGTTCTCCCATGTTCTTTCCGCCTCTTCTTGGTGATTATATTATTACATAATCTCAGGGTACGATTCAAGGTTTCCAACTCTTTTTGGCGATAACAGAAATTGGTCTGTGGTCCGTTAGTACTTAAAGATTTTTAAACGCAGTTAGGTGGAAATGACAGTGTAGAACAGCATAAACTATTCCTAGCATTTCATTTCCTGTTTGCGTATAAACATATACTATACCTCCATGAGCGGTTTGCTTTGCACTTGTTAGATGAGTATTGTACCCACCTCCCACGGGGCTCGAGTCTACAATGATGTCACCCAATCTCTTTTGAACTCTGTCAAGGCTAGACAGTGAGGGCTGGGCAGCACCAGACCAGATATGACAGCAATATTCCATGTTCCTTGTGACCTGATTCTTGTAAAGATAGGGGATAGCATTATGAATTAAGTACAGTCTGGAGCGATACAAGGAGCTGAATACTCGAGTTTCATTTGAGGTCTAGTGTTACCATTAGTCCCAGTAGAGGTTCGAGGCAATAAGATATGCTGCACGTGAATAAATACTTTTCCGTTTCTCATACTGGATTAGTCGTTGGCCGGGATTGTTACTAGATCATCCGCAAAGACATAAACATTGGCCCGTAGTAGGGATGTGTAGGGATTTGGTCAGCTGCACACCGATCAAGGGAACACACCCGATGAAAAATCTCCAAGAGTTAGTTTTGAACACCATCAACAATTTCAACATTACCCTCCAGACGACAGACGCAAAATCTGATGACGTCATATTATGCGGGGTGAGGAATGGATGAACGTGATCTCCATCATTTAAATGTTGGGTCTAGAAATTCAATATGCTTAATCTTGATACTGCATTCACGAACAGTAAATGCTTCTATGAAAATAGCTCAGCAAGCGCCTTCGTGGCCCAATGGATAAGGCACCAGCCTCCTAAGCCGGGGATTGCGGGTTCGAGTCCCGTCGTAGGTACAAATTAACTTTTCCCCTCAATAGTTGGATTTAAAAACTTCTAATTTGTTCATTTTCGTTTTTCGAGTCGCTGGATTCCATGACTGTTATAAACCCTTACTGGAACTCACCATTGCACGTACACATGGATTTCCTGAATTTATCTCTCGCAGAAATTTTAGACAATCAGTGAAAATCGCTATCGCCACTATCGTAATCTCCTGCTAAACTAGTGCCCTTCCTTCCTACGCTGTTATGCGTGTTGCCCACATCTGTTTTCGATTCATAACTGACTTCTCAAAGAAATCCCGAAGTTTGCTTTCCTTGACTGGGTGGCCACCTAAGCCTATAGGATCTAGACTGTACAGCTATTTAAACCATAGTGGAGAGAATGATAAATTCATACCTTTCCTTAAAGTCATTAGCGCGTAAGTGAAAGTAAAGAACTCGACTAGAATTCGAACTCGGCCTTCCAAATTGTAATTATGAATTGTTATCGATCACGTACCCACACACCCAAGCTTACAGAACCTGGTATTTCTAACCGATGATCCATCTCGATATTGACTAGGCTCAATGTTGCTTAAGATATGAAAGTAAAACAAAACTAGCTTATTAGCTCAACGCACAAGGAAAGAGAGAGAGAGAGAGAGAGAGAGAGAGAGAGAGAGAGAGATTGCGCGCGTGTGTGTTTGTGTTTGTGTGTGTGCACACGTGCGTGTGTGTGTGTGTGTGTGTGTGTGTGTGTGTGTGTGTACGTGCGTGTGTTTGTGTATGTTCCACGGCAGACACAGTAGTTTGGAACTAAAAATGCAGTAATATTTACTGGTATTATCTTTCTTCTCTACTGCTAGGTTAGTAATTATAGTGGCGTTGCTTTGAAAAATATCTCGGGTTTCTCCACTCTCCAAGGCCCAACTTAAGCATTACTACACCAATGATATATTAACACTTTCACACGACTGAGGGAAATACTCTAGAATAACACAAAGAAAAATATATCTATGTCACAATTTATCCCACACAAACAAATTATACGACATATGAAAAAAAACAAACAAAAGAAAACAAACCAAAAAACTCGAAACATGTGAAAGGTCGAATGAGGAAATTTTAGTGAGTAAACTCGTACTGTAAAAAAGGCACATTGTCGCCTTCTGCATCCCTATAATCTCTATCTATGCAGTCGTTCGAGTGAGTGAAATTTGAATAAACGCTACCTGCGATAGCAGGAGTTACATGAGAGCTAAATGATTTATAATCCCTTTTTAATGTACTGTACGACCAAGTAGTATTCTTTTACAAGTGTTCACCCAGTAAACGGCCCAAGTGCCACTCAAGGTAGAGGGTTACTGAAGACGTTTTTGTATGGATGTAAGAGGTGGAAAGATGTGAAGAATGAGAATATGTAGGAAAGATGACAGTTAACGTTAAACTTGAAGAGGTTAAGATTGTAGCAGTTGGGAAAGCACATCTCGGATGTCTGCTCTACAAAGTAGGAGTTCTTCGGAAGAAGATGTCCAAAATGGAAGTTTCTTCTTAATAGAGCAATCAGAAGGGAATAGGGATGAATCGTTCCAGTGGACATGGTCTGGATTGAGCTTTGGTTGCCATAAATGTCCAAAGTAGAGTGCCTCATTGTGAGTCCAAATGTCCATCATGACTGGAGAATATTCAGAATCTGTTCGGTAACGATAAAGCGTCATTCGCTTAGTTCTTTTAGGGATATTAAATGTTACAAGACAGCATTTCCAACTTAAATGTTCATCTCCTTGGATATTTTCTTCTTCGTAAAGTTGGAGAAACTTGTTTTTAATAATGTCGATAGAAATCAAATAAAACACGTCGTGTTTGTGAGGGAAAAAAGTTGTTTTTTTTTTTTGTAAATACTAACTTATTTGAGGAAGTGTGTGAAATTTTCTTTGAAATGTGAAAACAACCCGAGGAAGTACAGGCACAAACTTTGCACTGAGGCTTGGACAGGAAGGTACACATTACAAAAGGGAAAATGCTGCTACAGGACATAACGAAATTAGATGTTATCACCACAGACGGTTAAAAAAAGACTCATATAAATCCGCTTGGCACTAAAGCACACACACGTTAAATCTTATCTATATCTTGTGGTTGTCGTATCTACAATAACTTTTTTGCCTTGATCATTCTAGAAATGGGGACAGAGAAATCATCTAATGTACTGGTGTGTGTAATCCTTTGGAGACTTTAATTTATATTTGTTTTTTATTTGTTTCTCATCATTGTTTTCTCTGTAATTAAGATAATTTAAAAGCTATGTGATAGAAAGAATATGACAATATCTAATATGCACTAATTCCTTTCAATTTGGGATGACATTTCCTAAACAGGAATATCGCTTGAAGAAGACGGTTGGGAGATAAAAAAAATAACACTCCCAACATTAGACTTGTACAAATTCGTAAAGGATTTAATTTTTAATTGAATTCAGACAATTTATTCCCATTTAATTGAAAAGTTACTTAGAAATAACCTTGTGTCCCACAGAGACATATATAGACACCCCAAGAGTTAAAGCAATAATAGAAACAATTCAAGTATATTTTTTAAGTATTTCACTCCAAGCAATGCGGGATTGCTACTAGCACGCAAGGGGTTATAGAGGGTAGAGAACAAGAGTAAAAGGTGTGTTTAGTGAGAGGATAAAGAGAAGGACGGGGAACAAGATCAAGGTATCAGAAGATGTCGATTGATATTAGAGAAAGCAACTCGTCGGAACAGTTGCCGTGAAAGTACTTATAGAAGAGAGAAAGAGAGAGAATCCACGGCACGTCTGTGAGAAAGCGACTGTAAACAAGATGCCAGATCAGGATCTATCACATTCGTCTCTGGATTTTGTTGAGGACCTCGAGGCTTACAGCGGGGGCACCAGACCATATATGTCAGCAATATCCCATGCAAGGACGGATGGTTGATTTATAGATATGAAGGATGAACTCAGACGACAAAACTTTCTGGCACGACACAAAAAACAAACTTTTCGTGCGGTAAATGTATTTGTTCCGCCTCATATCAGCGGACAGCGTGAGACCAAACAAGCTCAACGAGATGCTGTCATGGAGTTGGGCATCAACCATTCTGATGGGAGGCAGGGAAGGAGCTCTGTAGTGGGTAAAAGAGAGCAGTTTCGTTTTGGAGGTATTAAAGTTTACAAGTCATTTCCTATCCCAGTCAACCGCAGATTGGAGGTCATTTTCGAGATCAGCGGCCAGATTAGTTTTTTCAACGATACCAGATTTACTATTGAGGCAAGAGTAAATAGTAGTGTCGTCTGCGTAGATGCCTACTTGGGAACTGATGACATCGGGAAGGTCGTTAATGAAAATCAGAATCAGTGTAGGATCCAAGATAGAGCCTTGGGGAGCACCGGCGTTCGTGATAAAGCAGCTGGAGGAGAAACCCGCTCTGGACGAACTTCATTTCACGGTTTGACAGGAATTATTGTATTAAGTCAAATAATCATCCTGTAATGCCGTATCCCTGAAGCTTACGAAGAAGGCCGGCATGCCAAACCCTGTCAAATGCTTTAGTTATATCAAGAGCCACGGTTCGAACTTCTCCGTAATTGTGAAGTGCTTGGTATACAAATTCAGTTAAAACCGTGAGCACGTCAGCAGTAGATTAGGCAAAGCAGAAACCATATTGCTTGTCATGAGCAGATTATGGAGTCCTTTTTAAGGAGAGGAAGGTAACCGGGAATCGACAAGTCAGAGGAGGAGACTTTAAGAATTAAGCTTTGTCTCGCTAGTATATCAGGAGACCTCTCAACGATGTACGATTCCACACTGGAGAAGTTGGTTCCAATGCCACGGATGTTGGAAATGTTAAAGGATTTTTTGAGAGCTGGTTTAGGTTTATGTTTTTGATTGTTTGAGGTCATGTTGAATAATGTTGGTAATGGAAGTGAAAGGCCTAAAGTGATAGTAGCTGACGGTCATCGTATGTGATATGCACAGAAGGGGCCAGCGCAGCCTGTAACATAATGTGGGTTTCGGAGTTGCCCACCGGAGGTGTGTGCAGGAACACCGTTCCATGCGCAACATGGCACTACAAGAACCCCGATATTATGAAACTGCTGATCAGAGCAGCCGCTGAAGTCGCTCTGCAAGAGTTAGGGCTCCTAACTACTAATCGGGAACAGCAACCAGGGCACTGTCAACCCGAAGAAGACAACACAACATTAGATTGCTACAAATTCAATTTTTTAAACGTTTTTAGTGATTTATTCCCAGTAAAACGACCTAGAAAGAAGTTTTTGAATTCTCGAGATGTATAATCCATGTGTTGAATGTAAAGGTATAAACTATAAAATCATACAATTCCTTAATAACAAAAAAAAAAAAAAAATGCTTGTAACCTCCGGCGGGACTCGAACCCGCAATCCCCGGCTTAGGAGGCCGGTGCCTTATCCATTGGGCCACGGAGGCAATTACTGCAGAATGCTTAAATTTGTTCTATAATAACGTTAAAAATTTTTTAAAAATTCGATTTTTTATTTGGAATTCAGAAAGAGGCGTCCAGTTGTGAGCGTCTTTATTTCTCGTCAAGCGATCAGACGTACAAACACTTTCTAATCAGTCAATGTTGCTTCATTTCGATAAGAACGATGCAACATACTTTTGTAGAAGACTGCGATCAACCATCGTATTTCACACTAAACAAAAACATTAAAAGAACTGTGAATGAAATTTTACCATTCCGCGTAAAAGCTTTGAAGAGCCGGAATGATCCGTAGCACTTTCGCGAGTTACCAGAGGTCAGGGAGTTTTGGAAAGGACCGATTTATTTACTGAGTTATTAACAAAGTTGCTAAAAAAATAGTTACCTCAACTAATTCGGTATATATAAAGATTTCAAATGAAATTTTAAAAATGAAAAAGCTTTATTGAACCTTTCATTTGGGCTTTAATTGAAAGCTAAAGGATTTAAAATTTACTATTTTCAGTAAGCAAAATATTCTGTGGCGTATTTCAAACAGAAATTATTATGTTGATAAAAATAGATTTTTTTTCAGTAAAATCGATAAAATCAGCCATTTTGACAAAGGTTAATTCCCGCTTTTAAAAATCTTGCAAAAATTAAAATACATATTCTTGAAACTTTTATAGTGGGTCAGCCAATTTGTATTGGTTATAAATAGAAATAAAAACTGACCCTCTACAATTTTTACAATATCAAATGTAACAAAGACAACAACAAGAGAAATAATCAAGTAGAAGAAAATGTGAATTTGTTCAACAATAAATATTTTTTTATAAACACAACAAATACATAATATATAGTGCAAAAGTTGATAACACAATAGAGTTCTTTGGTGTGTGTGTGTTACTGAAAGAATTTGAGTTACTGTACTGTATGTGTGAAAATGACAAGGTTTAGTTAGCTATATTTGTTTTTATAGGAAAATTAAACAGATGTTTTTTTTTTTTGTATTAAATAGAAAAAAAGTATTGTTCTTGACTCACTGATTGTTATAGAGTTATCACTCATTAACCAGAGATTCTTCTTGTGGAATGGAATATTTTGTGGGAGTGAGCGTTAAGCCTGGAGATGGTTGACAAAGTTTGTTGTTGTATTGAAGATAAAGTTCGTATCCTTTGCTGTGTTGATTTCCAATGAAGTCAAGTGAATTGGTTTCAATATTTTAAGTGCCCACTGACCAAGTCGCGTCGAAGTTTCGTTTTTATTAGTTCTCTTGGTCACGTGGGGAGGCTCGTAAACATGTTTACATTTTATGGCGTCAACTAGAGGTCAAAATTTGGGTCGGTACCTTCGGACGTAGTTGACGCCACCTAATTAATATTTTACAATCAATCAAAATACATCAGTTGTTATATTTGGCTGGGAGCCTCTATGTGTTTAACTTTCACAAAATTTAAGATTTAAAAAAATGTAGGAATCTGATTCTACACTTTATTCGAGGAAAATTAGAAAATTTAAAGTTAAATTAATTAATCTTATTTAAAACAAATGTTACTTATAAAATGTATACAATCATTTCTGATCTACGACAGAAGATTTTACTGTCTTTCGTAATCATGCGAGATTTTTCATTCCAGTATTCTTTAAATTTTCTAATATTCTCTTTATTTGAATGAAACCGTGATGATCGTGACATTCTGCACAATCTGTAAAGGGTAAGAAAATAAAAATACATGAGATAATGATATATAAGAAAAAGGAGAAAGCATAAAAGTAAGTCAAAAAGGGAATTTGATGAATAAGTTTTACGTGCTAGAATCAAGTCAACGGGGTGTCATTCTTGGGTCATTTGCCAAGGGTTGCCCACCACTGGTCTAAACCATTGACATAATAGCAAACTAAAGAGAATCGAACTATCTACCTTTACGATATTCTTAAATTTCTTCATCTTAAAGATTTAAAATAAAGCATTGATAAGCCGAGTATACAACCTGATATCATCGGTCTACTGCACTGACTAAATCATTTTCTGGAGATGAAAAAGTTTATAAAAAAACATAATTTCAAATAGACATTCATTCAAAGTGAATTTTTATTGTTTACATATTTAACAACATTGTATAATGCGCAATGTGCAGCTAGCGGAAGTATTATCGACTGACAAAGTTCTGTTCACTTTCGAAGCGATGGTTTTGAGAAAGGCATAAATCCATTACTTCTCCCCAACCTCCACCTATGGATTAAATATTAGGGTAGACTGGGTTCTTAAATATCAGTTGGCAACTGTAGGATTAAGCTTAAAGCTAGTGAAAGAATAAAATGAGAGAGACCCGTTATGGATATCCAAAGAAAGAAATCGGAGACTATTTTAAGGTTTCTAGCACGCACAAAGAACTGGCTAAAATATCCGATTAATACATCCCATACTGATATGTCCCGGAAAGAGATATATTTGTTCGAAGTAGCAAAGTGGTTTGGGATTACTGTAACCGGGTAGGACAATCTAGCAGGTAACCGTAATGGACTGGTCCTCGTCGTAGTGGTAGGCAATAGGTGTAGGCAATAAGCGAAGACAATAGGCGTAGTCAATAAGCATCCCCCTTGTACCTCCACATCAGTCTGTATTTATGGCTGACACCAGCCAATCATATTACTGTGAGGGGGGAACCCAGGTGTATGCATATTCATTACATCACATACCTATGCTATGTTTATGAGCAAAGGAAACTTCGATTTTGGTAGTCAATGATGTCACCCTCGCATTCTTGATAAAAGAAATTTATAAGTATCTTATACCTTATTATTTTTTAGAGAAGTCATACAATTATTTTAAGAGAAAGAAAAAAATGTACACAATGGAAAAATATATATCTTTTTTCTAAAATGAACATTTTTTGTTCTTATAGGTTATAAACTCCTACATTTTACGACCAATAACTGAAGCACAAACAATTAAAAGACGCGTACAAATAAATTCAGTACATACGAAAGTGTTTTTACAATTCTATACAAACAGGGCTTCAAATTAAATAAGTGATTTCAGGAGCCGAATTGGATTGAACAAGTTACGTGATGTGCTTTCTCCGACGTCAGCACAGTTGAACTCCAAATGACCTAGGGAAAAGTGTCTGGTCCGGGTTACTGAGTACATTCCCGTGCAAAATTTAAATAGTGATCAGGAGCTGAGCACCGTCTAACCATAACGATAAAAACGGCTTACCAGCAACACAGAAAAGAACAGTCAGCGAATAAGGCCCTGCCTCCACACAAGTTACCATGACAACGCGTCAATTAGCGATGATTTTTCTACACTGAAAAACATACAAAGCCGTGACGAAGGTAAATCTTCTCTCCTCTCTTTTTTGGCAAACGTATTTAAAATTACTGCTACTACACGCAATCAGTGAGCGGTCGCTCACATGTTTCGACAATGTGTGATTCATACACATACAAACGCACACACACGCGCGCGCTCTGTCGCTGGCGTACATACCATTTGATTTCTTCACTTGCGACAAAACCACTTCAAACTTGGCAGACTCATTTGCGACAAATCATTTCAAACAATCGAACTATTGGTCTCTTCATGGCCATAACAAAGAACATTGATTTTTAATTTGTAAATATTTGTTCCTGCCTGTATAAATATTTGTTCCTGCCTGTATAAATATTTGTTCCTGCCTGTATAAATGTAATTGTTATATTCAGCTTTGTCTTCTGCTTTTTCTACGAAGATCATTACTTCGTTGTGTTTAGAATTTTGTGTTCTATTTGTGGGCACAACACTCGGATTTTATTTTTTTACCTGAAATTCGGGCAGACTGACCCCAAATTCTTATGCTTAGTGTTGACATTTTCTTTTTAATCATTTCATCCCAAGCAAGACAATAAAGCCATTAAGACACAAGCGTTTAGTGAGTGCGAAAAAATATGAGAAAGAAAATATTATTAAAGAGAACGAACAATAAAAGAACAAGAATTAAGAATACAGAAGATAACAATTGACATTGCTTATAAATTTTGGAAGGTTGACTGGAAATCAGTAAGTCGGAAGTGAGTTCTACATGCAAGAAGTGCGATAGAAGAAACTGTTAGCATAGAATTTACGGTTACATTTAGACATTCCAAATGTAAAATGATGAGAGATTTCGCTAATCTAGTACTAAGTCTAGGTACCAAAAATGAAAGCTCATCAGAACAATTACCATGAAAATATTTATAGAAAAAGCACAGGGGGTATCTATGCTATAGTGGTGGGAAAGGGACCTTTAGCCAAGATGCCAGGTCCGGACCTATAACATTGCAGATTCTTCTTTGGATTTTATCAAGATTTTCTAAATACATAGCAGAAGTACTAGACCATATTTAGCAGCAATAGTCAATGCATGTGCGAATGGTAGACATTATGAATGTGTTAGATATATTCTAACGGAGAACTTTGTCTAGCATAGAAGCAACTTTCTTAGCAGTAAACTTAGCAACTGATTCAATATAATCTTTCCATTTCATGTCAGCTGGAAAACTTTAATCTGAAAAAGAACAACGAGTCACTTTCCTTGGGGGTGAGTAGCACCAGCCATTCTAATGGAAGGTAAAAATAGTTTCTCACAACCGAATAAAAGAGGGTGGTTTCGTTTAACAGGGCAATTCTTACCCCTGTTAACAATCCTGTGTAGGTCATTTTTATATCAACTGCCAATTTAATTTCATCGAACAGATCAGACTCACCATTAAGACAGGAATACACAGTTGTCAACATCATAGATACTGGTGTGAAAACTGATGACATCGGAAAGGAAGTTGATGAAAATTAGGAACAACGTTGGTCCCAGGATTGAGATTGGGGACACCTGCATTAATGAAAAACGATGTAGAACAGTGGCCGTTCAAGATAACATTCATTTTACAATTTGATAAGAAAGATTGAATCAGATAAAAAAAATTGGACCAGAAATTTGCAATAGTGAAATGATAAATGTATGAGTTGATCTGATTCTAGTCAAGTATTACAATGCACCAAAAACAAATTAGTGATTTGATTAGTTTAATACATAATTAAAGAATTTCTTTGGCAATTTTATATGTCTTTTTGGTTTGCGACTAGTTTACTGTTGAGTCTTTTTGAATGGGTGGAATCCGTTCTGTGATGTTCTCCCACTGGTATTTGGTTGGTTGTCAGCTGACTCAAGTGTTTTTTTTACATGGGATGACATCCGCCTGCATATTTTTAAAGAATGAAGCATTTCATGTGATTTGATTGTGGATAGACTCTACAGTCACCATATTGCCATTTTTGGATAACTACTTATGGTTTCAAATCGAAGAACAAGTAGAACATTTTGTGTCTGTGTTCTGTACCAAGCATGTTGAATCCTGAAAAAATGGCAATGTTTGCATATGACGCCTATGATCTACATTTGTTTTCATCTGGTCTTTACTGAGGGCATCATTTTCGATGTGAGACGAGAAACGAATTTTTTGGATGAGGAATGCACAGTATGCAGGTATTCATCTTCCTTCTTGTTAACGTAATGTTTCATATGAACTGGAAAATCTAATAAGCTACTTCGTCTTAATCATCCCCTGGTATCAATTAATCTCTACAGCGCCGATAGAACTCAGTCAGTCAGTTAAGTGCCATACGTGATACACGCTTAGGAAGAAAAGGATTCATACACTTGCCAAGGGTATTAGCACGTAAGTGAATGTAATGGATACAACTGGATTCCTCAACCCGAGCCACTATCCATTACTCCACCGTACCAAGAGGTAATGAAGCAGGAGAACACCGTCTGTGACAGATAGTTTATCCTTGAACTGGACTAAGCGTGATAAATTTGAATTTTGCCACCGAGAAGACTGGATTGCTTACATCAGCTTGTGAAGCTGAGCGTCCTCCTGTGTTGTTGTTCTGACTTCTAGAGCCAGTGTTTTGGGAGACATAAGATCTTCGACATATTTGAGCTGTAATTTTTCTCTCCGGCTGCTGGTGTGTGTGTCGACAAATGTACACAGCAATCTTCTTTTCGTTTCTTCCTGGGGAGTATATTATAGAATTACACGGCATGATTCGAGATTTCAAACTTTCTGGTCGTAGCTGGCACATAACTGACTGACTGGGTTCTATCGGCGCCGCAGAGATTAAAGTGGTCTGTGGTTCGTTAGTAACTTGATTTTAAACGCAGTTAGGTGGAGATGACAGTGTAGAACAGCATAAACTACTAGCATTTCATTTTCTGTTTGCGTATAAACATATACTATATCGCCATGAGCGGTTTGCCTTTGCAATTGTTAGATTAGTATTGTACCCACCTGCCACAGAGCTCGAGTCTACGATGATGTCATCAAATCTCTTTTGAACTCTGTCAAGGCTAGACAGTGAAGGCTGGGTAGCACCAGACCAGATATGACAGCAATATGCCATGTTCCTTGTGACCTGATTCTTGTAAAGATAGGGAATAGCATTATGAATTAAGTACAGCCTGGAGCGATACAAGGAGCTGAATACGCGAGTTTCATTTGAGGTCTAGTGTTATCATTAGTTCCAGTAGACATTCGAGGCAATAAGATATGCTGCACGTGAATAAATACCTTACAAATAGTTCTTCATACTGGATTAGTCGTTGACCGGGATTGTTACTAAGTCCCCCGCAAAGACATAGACATTGGCACGTGACCGAAATGTGTATGGATTTGGTTAGATGCATAGTGACCATGGGAACACACCCCGATCAAAAATGCCCAAGATTTAGTTTTGAACACCATCAACAATTTCAACATTACCCTCCAGACGACAGACACGAAATCAGATGACGTCATATTGTACGGTCGATTAATGGATGAACGTGCTCTCCATCAGTTTAAATGTTGCGTCTAGAAATACAATATGCTTAATCTTGATACTGCATTCACGAACAGTAAATGCTTCTATGAAAACTTGATGACCATGCGCCTTCGTGGCCCAATGGATAAGGCACCGGCCTCCTAAGCCGGGGATTGCGGGTTCGAGTCCCGTCGAAGGTACGCTTTAACTTTTTTTCCTCAATAGTTGAAGTTTGAAAACTTTCTACTTTGTTCATTTTCGTGTGTCAAGTCGATGAAAACTCAGAGGTGCTGGATTAAATTTCTTTTATAAACTATTACGGAAACTCACAACCACATGTACAAGTGCATTTAGTAAATTTAGCTCTCTCAGAAATTTGAGACACTTAGTGAGAATCAATATCGCCAATAGTAATAGCCTTCAAATCTAGCTAGCTTCCTTCCTTCCTTCCTTCCTTCCTTCCTTCCTACGCTGTTATGCGTTTTGTCCGCTTCAGTGATTTCGATTCATAACTGACTTCTCAGAAGAATTCCCGAAGTTTACTTCCCTAACTGGTGGTCACCTAAGGCTATTTGGTCTAGACTGTCCAGCTATTTAAACTATAGTGGGGAGAATGATAAATTCATACCTTTCCCTAAGGTTATTTGCGCGTAAATGAAATTAAAGAACTCGACTTGAATTCGAACTCCGATCTCCAAATTATAATTACGAGCTCTTATCCATCACGTACACGCACATCCAAGCTTACAGAACCTGTTATTCCCAAGCAATGATCCATCTAGGCATTGACCAGGCTGAACATTGCTTAACTTCGATGATCGAACGACAGTCGTTGTTTGAACGTGATATGACCGTAAGACAGACTAGCTTATTAACTCTTAACGCGCAGCGAGAGAGTGATGAAGAGAGAGTGAGAGAGAGGGAGAGAGAGAGGTGTGGGTGGGTGTTCCCCGACAGACACAGTAGTTTGGAACTAAAATGCAGTAATATTTACTGGTATTATCTTTCTTTCCTACCGCTAGAATATTAATACTTATAATGGCATTGCTTTGAAAAATATGTTGGGTTTCTCCACTCTCCAAAGCCCAACTTAGGCATTAGTACACCCATGACATATTAACCCCTTCACACGACAGAAGGAAATACTCTAGAATAACTCAAAGAAATTAATTCTAAAAATGAATTATGCTTAAAAACATTTAATATACTGCACCAGACTATACGTCATACAATATCCTATATAAAAATATATTTATGTCATAATTTATCCCACACAAACAAATTATATCACATATGAAAAAAAAATCTAGTTCTGTGGGAAAGGTCGAATCAGGAAATTTGAGTTAGTAAATTCGAACTGTAAAAAAGGCACATTGTTGCCTTCTGCATCCCTATAATCTCTATCTATGCAGTCGTTCGAGTGAGTGAAATTTGAATAAACGCTACCTGCGATAGCGGGAATTACATGACAGCTAAATGATTTATAATCTCTTTTTAATATACTGTACGACCAAGTATTATTGTTTTACAATCGCTCACCCATCAAAGGGCCCAAGTGCCACTCAAGGTAGAGTGTTACTGAAGACGTTGTTGTATGGATGTAAGAGGTGAAAAGAAGTGCAGAATGAGAATATGTAGGAAAGATGACGGTTAACCCTAGACTTGAAGAGGTTACGATTGTAGCAGTTGGGAAAGCACACCTCGGATGTCTGCTCTACAAAGTAAGGGTTAGAAACACTTTTGAGAAAGGCTGGAAAGTGACAGATGAGCTGTACCAGTTCAGATATGACAGAAACACTCTATTTTTGACCTGATCTAAATATAGAGCTGATCAGGAGGGGCCATGTACTTTCTCAAGCGTTACAGGGAATGAAGAATTTGTCCAACATTCTTAGTGACCGATCGTATATATATTGTTGCACTTGAGGTCTGGACTGAGCTTTGATGTCCATAAACGTTCAAAGCAAGGAGCTCATTGTGAGTACAACTGTCCTGACAAGAGAATATATAGAATCTGCCCGGTGACGATGAAACGTCATTAGCTTAGTTCTTTTTTTTTTTTAGGGATATTAAATGTTATAAGACAGCATTTCCAACTTAAATTTTCATCTCCTTGAATATTTTATTCCTTGCAAAGTTGGAGAAACTTGTTTTTAAAAATGGCGATAGAAATCAAATAAAACACGTTGTGTTTCTGAGGAAATACTTAAGTTTGTTTTTTAGTAAATACTAACTTATTTGAAGAAATGTGTTAAATCTTCTTTGAAATGTGAAAACAACCCGAGGAAGTACAGGAGTTGTACCCTTACTTTGTGGGTGTAGTAAACAGAAGAATTTTGCTCATGAGCCCAAATCAAGTCTCTTTATATTGACGTCATGTTGACCTATATAAGACATGAACTACGCACTGTGGCTTGGACAGGAAGGTACACATTACAAAAGGGAAAATGCTGCTACAGGACATAACGAAATTAGATGTTATCACCACAGACGGTTAAAAAAAGACTCATATAAATCATTTCCAACTTAAATCTTCATCTCCTCGGTTATTTTCTTCCTGGAGAAAGTTGTTTTTAATAATGACAATAGAAATCAAATAAAACCCGGCGTGTTTCTGAGCAAATACTTAAGTTTGTTTGTTTATTCTTTTTTTTTTTTTTTAGTAAATACTAATTCATTTGAAGAAATGCGTCAAATCTTCTTTGAAATGTGAAACTTTCTGCTTATGCATGCTATTCACGAAAATGTAAATACAAAAACACGCCAGTTGTTAAAGAAACACATGTTTACAGCCACTCACATACAGATACTCACATACACACAGAGGTAATCATGTATATAAGTAAACACATATAGAGATATACGCATATACAAACATTACTTTCATCATAGTCGCACACACATACCAATACGCATAAATATATGGTAGTCACAATTACAGGTAAGCATATTCACATACTGTTGAAACTTGACTAATGCAAGGAATAATAATACAACACAAAATGTACTTAGAACAAAATGTATTGAAATAAGAAAGTGTACAAAATATTTACATATAGTCTTTTGTATATTCACGGGAAGACCGTTCCTGGAGAATGTGTTGACTTAGTCGCAGTCGGGCATTTATATGGTCGGTACTCCACTATTAAAATTAGGTGGATCCTACCACAACACATACAAACAGATATACTGATATACACACAGTGATTTTGTCACTCACTCACACACATACACACACACACACACATACACATAGGTAAAGTTGATTTGTTTTAAAATCTCATATGTGGTCAAATTCAATTTCCTTTTTCCCTTTTTTAAATTTTCAAACCAGTAACGATTGGATGAAAATTCACTTTTCATGCCACGTGGTTTATTTTGGGGAAGATTCGATAATTTTGTTTTCGTATCCAAATTTCTTATCTTGTTTTCAACTTTCTTTTGACGGCATTTTCTTGAAACCTGCTTTATTTATAAATATTCATTTACACTCTATCTATTTTTATTATTGAATTTGAATATTACGGCAATATGTCTTCGTCGGTGAGAAGGGACATGGTGGTTGGGAAATATTCTGTGTTTCCATGTCAGATGTCTGTTGATCATCGTGAAGGACATATATTAAAAGTAAACATCTTAAACTATTAGAATTAAAAATGAATTACGGTTAAAAGGAGATGTGGTGAGTCCCGATAAGTATAAAATAAAATATAAAAATAATATATATAAATAAAATATAAAAATAATATATATAAACAAAAAAAGAAAGAACCCAAATTAAAATAAGACATTTACACTTTCCTTTAAAACTCTTTCTTTTGCTCTCTATATACTTCTCTCTCTACTAACGAGAGGGCAAATAAAAACAGGAGGAAGAAGAAAAGACTTAATCCGCCCGGAAAAAACGTCGTAAGTCTGTGGGACTAGAGCCTACTTATTTATTACTATAAATCTACCAAAATAACACAGGCTCCGCGCATAACTTCCGATTATAAAAAAAAAAATGAAAAAAAAAAAGGAACGCCGGAAAATAAAATAATTTTGGCAAATCAAAAAAATCAGCTCCAAGAGATTTCTGATGTTAGCCGAAACCAAGGTTCGTCCCAGAGTCTCGGAGCCTGGTCAAAAGGATATAAGCTCACATTTCTGAGCTTGGCGAGAAGAAAGGACGGGGAATGTGATAACTAGAGGCGCGAACGCAAGAGAAACCAGCCACGTGTGATGCGTGAAGTTAAGAGATCAACTTCTAATCATATTTCTGCCCTTCATAGGACCGAGAAAAACGGTAGATTGACACTGACCTATTTCTAATATGACTACGACTACTATCAAGTGCTGACTCCCCAAACTGTCGAATACCGAACCGAAACGGACCTTCTTCAAACTATTACCAACATCTGCCTTATAAATGAACATTTTGTTTCACCGAATATCAAAGGACTCACTCTAAAGCAAATAAATGAATATATATTTGTATATACCCTTGTTCAACTCGTTTTATGTCCTATGTTTTCGATAAACATCACCAAGAATATCTTTCTTTCTTTTTATGTGCCATGTCCTTTCATGATGTAGGCGATCATGGCTCTCCACCTCCTTCTATCCCTTGCAGCTCTCAACAAGCTCTTTCCCTCTGCTTCCTCCACAAGACCACGTTTTGTCATCCACTTACTCAAGCTTGTCAGGTATGTCACGTTCTGCTTTCCCTTGTCTCTCTTTCCCTCTATTCGACTAGTGAGTATCAGGTTCTCCAGAATCTCCTTCCTCTTTATGTGTCCCTGAAACTTCATCTGCCTCTTCCTGATGTTAAATATAAGCCTTCTCCTTGTTTGTAACTTCTCTAAGATCTCATCGTTGCTCACATGCTCGGTCCATGATATCCCTAGCATCCTTAAGGATGCTAGGGATATCAAGAATATCTACAACATAACAACAACAGAGACAATCCATTTTAAGAAGTGCGTCATATTTTTTTTAACCACCCGAAGAAATACAGGAATTTTTCCCTTATTTTGAGGGTGCAGTAAATAGAAGAAGTCAGCTCATTAGCCGAAATCAAGTCCATTATATTGACGTCATGTTGACCTATATAAGGCATGAACTACGCACTGAACCTTGGACAGGAAGGTACACATTACAAAAGGGAAAATGCTGCTACAGGACATAACGAAATTAGATGTTATCACCAGGTGACGTCATATCGACCGGTGTAAGGTGCGAACTACTAATAAACAGTTCTTTTTGTTTTACACGTACTGAGGATTCGGTAGGAAGGTACAGACAACATAAGCGGAAATTTTACTACAGGACATTGCAAAATTAGAATTTACACCCACAGACTGTTAAAAAGGAAGCTTATAAGCCTGTAGAGGACTAAAACCTGCACACTTTTTAAAAATGTCATTTTATTCTCTTGTTTTATTAAATGCTTATAAAACAGTTGTTGTGTTCTTTCTCTTTCACTCACACCGGTTCAAGATTAACTTCCTCTTCCGAATACTCCATTCTGTCTTTTTGTGTGGCGTATCCTTTCAGGGCGTAGGCGATCACGGCTCTCCACTTCCACCTATCCCTTGTAGCTCTCAATAAGTTTTGTCTCTCTGGCACCTTCCCCAGATTATGTTATATCACCCACTTGCTCAAGCCCGCCAAGTATGTCATATGTTGCTTTCCCTTGTCTCTATTTTTCTCTATTCGAACCGATTTTTCAAGCCCTCCTTTCTCATTAGGTGTCCCAGAAACTTCAGCTGCTTCTTCCTGATATTAAGTATAAGACTCCTCCTTGTCTCCAAGACCTCATCGTTGCTCGGACGCTCGGTCCATGATTTCCTCAGCATCCTTCTGTAGAACCACATCTCCTCCCCTCAAGTCTCTTCTTCATCTTTGAGAAAATCACCCAACATTCGCTGCCATGAAGAAGGACAGATATCACGTAACAGCTCAATACTCTTTTCTTTGTTACCAAAGAAATCCTCCTGTCTTGCAATACTCTGCCCAGCTTTTGGAATGCGTACTTGGACATCTCAATATGTCTACGGATCTGTTTCGCCATTACTGTCCTCTGTCAAAACACTTCCCAGATATTTAATCTTCCGCACCTGCTTGTGTCCCCGACCAATAAATCGTATTTCGGGCTCATATTTTAACTGATGTTTTGTAATTTCTCGCCCATGTCTGCTATCAGTACAGAAATATATAGTTTATATTTCTCGCAGTCTACTTTGTATGGCTGTATGGGTTTTCTGTATTCGGCAACATTTGAAAGCCCGGTGTGACTAAATCTTGGCAAGGAGATGGCTAAGTCCCATTCCAACGAAAAATCCAATTCAAGATCCTTCTACTCCAAACACTTGCGAGGATAATTCAAATTTGAATCTTATTTATTATTGGAGAAATATATTGATTGAAGTTTTGATTTTGCCATTTTTTGTGAGATTGTGTGCGCATCGGCGCGTCTGTGTACCACTCTGAACCAACTGGAACGAAATCCAAATCTGCATGCCACTATTTTTTTTGTTTCTGATGTAAACTTTTCAAAAGAAAGATGAATAGAGATAGATTTCTACATTACTTTCCCAAAAAGAAACTTTCGTTTAAAATTAGTGTTCCGCTCACAGAATGAATTTGTTGCAAAACCGCAACTCTATAGCGTAGGCTGCAGGTGGTTCAGCCCTCTCACGTTTTGCTGGAAATGAAAACCAAACAGGAGAATAAATGTTATCTTCTTAGCCTGAATGTATAACAATTCTCTTGAGACGAATTGCATCATTTGTCTAAAATTATAACTGCTGTCGGATTAACTTTCCCTCATCTTCTCTAATTCATATGCGCTTCGCCTGGCTGGTCACGTGACTCTTAAAAGCCAGTCAGTGACGCTTTTTTTTAGGTAGACGACATGTGTAACAGAGAGAGGTATACACATAGACACTCACATGAATGCACACACGCAGATATAATTTTTATTGACTGGAAATGGTTTTTATAAATCAAAGTACAATTTGGGTTAAGATGTGTTTTTACCGATGAGAAACACGATCTCAGGGCAGGAGGCGATGTTTTAAATCTGGGTCATTAGAAAAAAACAATGAAAAAATGATCCAAATAAAATCTACTGGTTAAAAATTGAAATAGAGCTTACTCAGGCTACGAGATATTTGGTTTTGTTTAACAGTATTTGTTTTGAACTCGTAGTAAATAATTGGAGAATCAGTTTACATGTCAAGGGATAGTTTTTGGCACTCGTGATAATCGCGTGCCGGGCCAAGTGTCGATTCATGATCAAACAGATTTATCTATATAAACCAGCGTAATTATGCTGAAGACGGTCGATCGAGACGGAAGAGGCCAGACGGGAGAGACCGCGATCGGTCGGCACATCGTCGTCACGTGCGTGAGCACCCGCAGGCGACCATTACAGGTCGCTGTGCTACAAAAAGACGGGAGAGAGACTCGGAGAACGAGACCGTCGTCGAGAGAGTCACAAGAGATTTGCGGGAGAATTAGAGAAGGAAGACTGTCCCCTGTTCTGAGAAGTCTGTATGGGACTGAACTAATAGTCATAAACCTACCCCAGGCGATTCAATTCGCGTTTAACACACACAAACCCTCTCTCGGTTGGGCATTCGCTGGATGCATTGTGTCTTTTTCTTTTTCTTTTCTCATTTATGTTAAATGTTTTTATTCTCCCTGTAACCTTTGTTCTAATGTTATCTTATATAAAAGACGTCAATATTTCCCCCATTGTTGTCTGGCTTCTGCAGATATTATTTCTTGTTTTATTTTGCCACATTCTAAACTTCCTACCGCCAACTCTCACAGCCGTGTCCACACCCCCAGTCGACCGTGAACGTATGGACAACACCCCGCTTACTGGATCTAAAAACTAATACAGCGTGGCCAGCAAGCAGGACTTGACCAGTTCACCGGTCGAAATAATCTACAGGTACTCAGGGAGCATACGGCCAGTTACCTCAAAGTTCGGTTCGGACCGAGTGGACACTTCAACCCAAAGAGGAAGACGCCGAAGGTTGAGGAGCTGGGGACGAAGTGGTAGACATGAAGAGAAGATGCTTCTCGGACCCGTGCGAAAAACACAACCACTTGCGAATTGTCAGTAAGGACGGAGTTTGTAATATTTGCTAGCTTTCATTTTCAGAATCGGAGAGAAGGCATTTCTTCACTTTGCTAGCATTTTCTCTTTGCATAAAATAAAACCTTTAATTACTTTCTTCTGAATCCTACCTCGCCGTTCTTTATTATTTTGTTTTTAATATGAGTGTAAATATTTGTAGTATTATGGTCACCTACATATATTTTGTAAATTCCATTATTTTTCAAAATAAATCAGTAAATTTCAATTTCCTTTTTTATTTCCGAAACATTAGCTTCTAAAACGTTTATATAATTCTTTTACATTCGGAAAAAAGTCTAACAGCCATATTCCAGAAAATAAGCGAAAAAACAAAAAAAAAAGCAAAAAACAAAAAGAAATATTTAAATTAAAACAAAAAATGTTCAGAGTAGGATAACAGTTGTAAAAATGTTCATTTAAAAAATATATTTAAAATTAAAACAAAAAATGTTTAGCTTAGAATAACACTTGTAAAAATGTTCATTTAAAAAAAAACAAAAGAAAACATCAGAAAAAAAAATATAGAATCGAGAATCTTTAACATTTGACTTATCCCCCAAGTTTTAAGATTTTATTTAGCACGTCCGGCATAATTTGTGGCGTTCTACCTGAATTGATTTATTTTGGTGAAAGACTAATGCTAGTAAATTTTGAATTTTGATACTTACGATAGTTGAATATTTTTTACCAAAAAACGAGCGTCAAATTTAGGCTACTAATCAGAGAAAAAATCAATTCAAAACTGAGTAACTCTGAACTATCATATGTAACAGAATCCAATACTTATAACCCAATGTAAACAGCCTGTAAGGTTTTTGCTCTAGATGTCTATTTGTAGAAAGTAATGGATCTTATTCAAAACTCTCATAACATTATCAGCGACTATATGCACCTGAGGAAGACACTTATGCTATTCCTGGCATGATAAACTATAGTTTCATTTGTGGTCCTTGATAAATCCAACGGAACACACACCTAGACTAGCTTGACCAACACCCTACTGACAATTTGGATCCATAGACTCATGAGGTCTCCTCCACACGCGAACTCGACTATCCGAAATAGCCGGAGACTTGATTCGTCTGAACATACAACACTTTTTCCACACACGGACCACACTCTTGAAAATTTCGCTTATACATTAATTTACAAAATTTTTCTTGTCCCACTTGAGTTTCACAAAACAAGAGAGTAATGACTGCGTGGTCTTAACATTTTTGTAGTAAAAAAAAAATCAGTCGTTGTCACACGATTTATTTACTTTATTCTATTAAATAAATGAACAGAATAAACTATTTTATTTGTTTATTTATTTAACTTTTGTAGCTACCCCCACCGAATTGCAACTAGGCAGATATATGACGTTAACGTTTATATTATTTAGTCATGTGTACTGCAAGAAGTTGTTTACTATAGTAGTTGTTGATATTTACTATATTTGTTGAACTATAGTATACATGGCAATTGAAAATGCTTTCACATCATATAGAATATTCTTTACATTTATTATTTAGCTGTCTGTTGACCCTTGACCTTTGCAGCACAGTTTTGCTACACTTGCTAACTTTATTTGAGAAAAGTCTAGAACTGCTGCCAACTTATAGACAAAGTACCTCATCTTTCGTCTCCAACAATTATTTACGTTAACAATAAATACGGGGTTAAATGCTGATATATTAGATTTTTTTTAACAAACTATATGATAAGCAGATCACATTTTTAACAAACTATATGATAAGCACATCACATTAAAAGTAACCACACTTAGAAATGTAACTGATTTGCTTCCATCCTTCAATACAACTAGTAGCAAATCCTTAGAGCTATTTGGTCGCAATGTAAGGCTCACTTAAGGGTATTGTTATAAAATAAAATGACATATCTCGGCTGATTTACAGGCAAATGCTCAAGAGCGAGAACCGGAGTTGAACGGGACAAAGCCCCGTCACAAAATGACCATTAACTTTCTTTACAAATGTTTCCGACACACGTGTTCCGGTCGAAAAATAAAATAATAATTAAAGTGCTCTATTTTTCGTCCAATAAAAATGCTTCCCTCCTAATTATACTCGCTTCATTTCTCGAGCCTGTTAAGCCATAAAAAAACGCTATAAAAGGGGTCACACGGAAGTTCAACAGGCAGTCAACAGGTGGCCACAAAGGAGACCGGTCACGTTTAGCAGCTGTCAGCAGGAGAGCGTCAACCACCGTCAACATATGTGAACTACTATGAGAGATCGACCTAGATCCGAAAGCCGGCTTATGAACTTTACCACACCAAGGTAGCTGTCCTAAACCCTTACGTTCCTGTTGAAATAAACCACGTAAATCTATTTCTACTGTTGTCGTATTTCTTTCTTGCAACCATACGCTTGTCTATAACACTGGTGTCAGAAGCGTACAGCAAGAGAAATATGGCCGACTACACGAGCTTCACCCGAGCCGAACTATTTACTCTCATCAAAGAACAGAAAACACTACTATTCAACTTGAAAACGGGACCAACACAGCCTTCCGAAGCCACAATACAGGAAATTCAAGCCGACATAAACGACACGCTGACTGCCCTAAAAACTACTTCAACACCTCCCACCGCTCAAACAAACGGCGATTACAGCTTAATGATGCGCCAACAAACTATACGCGACACATTGAAGCTAGAGAAAACTTTTCACCCTGGACACGACGTGAACCGATTCATCACATCCCTAAACAAAGCATACACAATCCACGTCACGCCAGAACTCAGCACCTATCCCAGCCTGGAATGCGAATTCGTCAAGTCTGCTAAAGATTTACTGGACCAAAGTATTTTTCAGCAAATGGTTGACTCAAAAAAGGACATATCCACCTTCGAACAACTAAAGAAATACTTATTAGGAGCACACGGAAGCCAGATGACTAACTTCCAACACCTCAGTCAGGCCTGGGACCTGGAACGGCGAGACGGCGAAAAATTAACAGACTTCGCGGGTCGACTCGAAAACACCCTTAGAGAGGCAGCCGCCCACATAAAAAACAAATACAAAAAAGACAAAAATACAGACTTAACAGTCGATGGACTTATTTCCATCATCGGCGCTATGCTAATGAGCGAAAAGGTGAAAATTTGGAACTACAGCCCAACATCCAGACACTGGATCAAAAGCTAACCTGGCTAAAACATAACACGGGACTATCGCTACCAAACCACCCAAACCGAGACGAACTAGAGGCCACTGCAAACTTACTCATTCGCTACGCTGACATTATCGGCACAGAAAGCAGCAGCAAAGGCACATTCATCCGACCCATCCACATACCAACCAACGGCCAGTCTCGCCGCCAGAAACAACACCCGATCGCCCAGGCTTTGGAAGCAGACGTAGATACCGAAATTAAGCGTATGGCTGATGAAGGTATCATTGAAAACTGCAGCGACCCCAAAGGCTTCAATAGCCCTGTATTTGCCGTACGCAAGAAAAACGGATCGATTCGTGTCGTTGCTAACTTTAAAAGAACTCTCAACAAGGTCTTAGTCGATCTTAACCCTTACCCAATGCCAAGGATCGACCACTTGTTCAACAAAATCGGCAAAGGCAATAGATATTTTACTACCCTTGATCTACGCAGCGGCTACTGGCAAATTGAGATCGACAAGCGAGACCGATACAAAACAGCATTTACATGGAAGGACCAATGCTATCAATACACGCGCCTGGCCTTCGGCCTTACATCTGCCGGACAAATATCCTCCCGTTGCATAGCAGAAGCACTAGCCACGGACACATCCCGTGACAACATTTCCTCCTATATCGACAACCTGGTCCACGCTAGGACATACATTTAGGGAGTACATACTCTCCCTCGAACAATTTTTTACTGCCCTCCGAAAATTCGGACTCAAGCTGAATCCCGATAAATGTTCCTTCCTCGCATCAGAGGCAAAATTCCTCGGACGCATAGTAAACAGCGAAGGATTCAAGGCTGATCCAGAATACGTTCGTGCCATCCAGGAAATGAAACCTCCAACATCAAAAAAGGAATTACAAAGCCTTATCGGCCGTTTAGTGTGGATCAGACAATTCCTAGAGACACGTCTTCACGAACAAATCAGGTCAGATATGTTTTCAAAACTTATGGGTCCCATACACGAACTCAACAAGGTTAATAAACCGTTTGTTTGGACACAAAATGCCGACAGAGCCTTCAAAAAAATCAAGGACCGTCTCTCTTCACCACCCGTCATCTCGTTTCCAGATTTCTCCAAACTTTTCACACTCACCACCGACGCCAGCGACGTCGCATGTGGAGCAATCTTAATGCAAGAAGCCGACAACGGGAAGAAAGATATCATAGCGGTCGCTTCCCATACATTCAACTCCACGGAACAGAACTGGTCCATGACGGAACGAGAGACGTATGCAATAAAATGGGCAATATTGAAATTTGATTATTTCCTTTGCAACCGCCTCTTCGTCATCTTCACCGACCACAGATCGCTGACATATCTGGAGCAACGAGAGTTCAATAATGCCAAAATACGACGATGGCAAGAAGAAATTTCATGTTATAAATTCGTCTTGGAATATGTTGAAGGCGAATCAAATGTATGGGCTGACATGCTCAGCAGAGGTTGCGGACATAAGAAAACGAAAGCCCCGAACGACCCTACACCGGCAGGCAGGACATTCGAGGTAAGCGGTTCAGACCTCCGCGTATACATCCCATCTTGGTGCCTCGGCGAGTTTAACGATTTACAGCTCATTCCCAAAACTCACACACCACAAAACGCCCGCACCCACAAGCGCGTCACCAACTCATTCTTCGCCTATCACTCCACCACCACCATCCCCACTGAGAGAATCTGCAACCACCTCGGCATCGCAGATGAACAACTGAAGGACGACGCTCTGGCAAAGATCATCAGCGCCCTCCAGTCACCCACTCCAAGCGAACCTCATATCGATCCTGACGACCACCGAGCTACGCTTTTCAAAAAACATTTCCACCAATTTTTTCTAGAACCAGGCACCTCCGTTTTGATGATAAGGGACAGTAAACACTCTCCGAGATTGGTTGTACCATACAAACTACGACCCAGATACCTCTACCAGGCACACGAGGGCAACAACCACTCAGGTGTTACCCGTATGCGAGAACTCCTTTCCAGCTACTGGTGGAATTCAAAACCGCGAAATCAAGGCCTATGTCGATTCTTGCGACACGTGTGCTAAGTGCAAGGGCAACTACGGTAGACGTACCCACTGGCCCATTGGCCACTGCAAACGAGGAAAGAGACCATTCGATCTCGTCTTTATAGACTTTGTCACAATGCCCAACTCAAAGGGAAAACGTTACATCCTAAGCATCTTGGATAGCTTCAGCCGACATTTTACAGCCATACCATGCGCGAGAGACCGTGCTATCGACGCCACCCGCGGATTGTACCATTTCTTCCTTCGACACAGAGAGATTCCACGCATAGTATCCTCTGATCGAGGCACACACTTCACTGGAGAAGTCTATCGACAATTCTGTAACCAGATGTCAATCACGCAAGAACTTCACTGTTCTTGGCGCCCGCAAAGCTCAGGAAATATCGAGAGACAACATCGCACGATGAAGAACGCACTTTATATGTTATGCGAAGACAGAAACTGTGAATGGACAGACGTTCTAGAATCTGTCGTTTCGTCCATGAATGCCACGACCAACAGTGCCACCGGTGTCTCCCCGCACTATGCCATTACCGGCCGTCACCCCAACATCGGCCTACCTACACTACACAGAAAAGAAACCACAAGCGACGATCCTGGAGCGTATGGAATGCAAATTAATGCCCTGATAATGCAGGTTCACCACCACGTCACCCTGGCCAACGATGAAGTTGACCACAAACTTGAGACTAACTTAAATCGCCTCACATACAAGGACCCAATACAAGTAGGCGACAAGGTTTTACTTCATCGGCCACACTCAACTGTTGCCCAATCCTCTCATCTGCCCTGGATAGGAAATTACACAATTATAAAAACGAACAATATGATGTGTCAGGTGCAAAACGATGATGGTGATACAATCTGGATTCACCGTGCACATATCCGACGACTGGCTCCACGCCCAACACATCTTTCTAATACAATCCCTCTGCCTCCACCATGTAACAGTCACCAGGATCATTCTCCTCCACATCCCTCGGGGACACATAATTCAGCAAATAACCCAATACCAAAACAAATGCCAACAAGAAGAACACGAGGACAACTTCCCACACGTTTCAGAGACTTTATCATGACTTAATCACCCAAATATACACGAATAACGCTCACTGTAAATCAGACCGAGATCTGGGGGAGCCTTGTTATAAAATAAAATGACATATCTCGGCTGATTTACAGGCAAATGCTCAAGAGCGAGAACCGGATATGAACGGGACAAAGCCCCGTCACAAAATGACCATAATCTTTCTTTACAAATATTTCCGACACACGTGTTCCGGTCGAAAAATAAAATAATAATTAAAGTGCTCTATTTTTCGTCCAATAAAAATGCTTCCCTCCTAATTATACTCGCTTCGTTTCTTGAGCCTGTTAAGCCATAAAAAAACGCTATAAAAGGGGTCACACGGAAGTTCAACAGGCAGTCAACAGGTGGCCACAAAGGAGACCGGTCACGTTTAGCAGCTGTCAGCAGGAGAGCGTCAACCACCGTCAACATGTGTGAACTACTATGAGAGATCGACCTAGATCCGAAAGCCGGCTTATGAACTTTACCACACCAAGG
This sequence comes from Acanthosepion pharaonis, assembly GCA_903632075.3. Lineage (NCBI taxonomy): Eukaryota > Metazoa > Mollusca > Cephalopoda > Sepiida > Sepiidae > Acanthosepion > Acanthosepion pharaonis. The sequence continues at coordinate 3,852,260 of CAHIKZ030005555.1, forward strand.
TAGCTGTCCTAAACCCTTACGTTCCTGTTGAAATAAACCACGTAAATCTATTTCTACTGTTGTCGTATTTCTTTCTTGCAACCATACGCTTGTCTATAACAGTATGGTGTCTGAAAAAAGAAGTAGAGAAAAAACAAAACAAATATGGAGGGATAACAAATCAAATTAATGTACGTCAGATATTGAATAAGTGGTAAATAAATCGTTTTAATTTGCCATCTACCTCAGCCGGAAACGCTGATTAATCATGGTAAATACACAATGACCGCTATATCTACAATGTATATTGTTTGCCTATGTCATTGGACTGAGTCCATTTCTATAAATGGGGGACAGCGAAGATATTTAATGTATTGCTGTCTGTAACTTTTTGGCGGCTTTTATATTTGTTTTTTTGTTTTTTCTTGTTTTGTTGGATTAACGTGGACGATAATCTCCGGCGGCGAGATATTGAATTACCGCAGCTGACGATAATCACAGATGACACGGGACTTGAAAGCCTTGTTCTTTTTCTCCTTTGACTTGCGAAGCAACAAAACACGTTTATTTCTTGCACCGATAGACACGAGGCACCTAAATACGTCAGAGACACACACTGAACTTTATTTTGAACACTTCATAGCTTTAAGTTTGTTACTCACATTATCCTTCTGTAACATGTCTGTTTTAATACTTTTATCAAATGTTTTTTGTTTGAATTCCAGGATTTATCCTTATTTTTACCTGGACTCGCATGAGTCTGCCACGTATTGTTGGCGGGACAAATGTGTTACGAAGCATAAAATGAATAACTTCCGTTCCTGCAACAGTTTCTTCTTTATTGGTTTGTCTTCATGGTTTCGGAAAATCAAAAGATATTCTGAAAGGATAAGCCATTGAAAGAATAAAATAAATGTCTAATATACGTGAACTCTTTCAATTTGAAATGAAATTTCCTAATCTATCTATCTATCTATCTATATATATATATATATATATATATATATATATATATATATATATACAGGGTTCGGCTGGTATTTGAGGACATACAGATTTAAGATTAATACTGCTTCCCACGAACTTCTAATGCTTTTATTTTTCAGAAATCAAGAATGGCAAACCTTAGGATAACAAATGAAATGAGAAGGCATGCTGCTGTGATTGTGGCATTAAAGGCTGATCATAGCGATTTGGATATTGTATGTTTCCTCAGAGTTGCAAGATCGTTTGTCCACAAGATACGAAAAGAGTTAGAAGACGCTGACAATTCCCTAATGTCTGTATCAAAATGTAAAAGACATTCTGCACGTTTTGATAAAGTGAGTACATCCGAATTTATTGAGGAATTCAAGCAGAAGATTGATGAAAACCGAGGTCAATCAATGAGGTCAATTGCCAAATATCTGTATGTGTCTGAAAAAACAGTCAGAAGGAGTGTTTAGGAAGACATTCGATACAAGTCCTACGTGATGAAGAGAGGCCAATTTGTGTCTGAAAAAAAAGACAACTGTTTAAACAGATCCAAAAGTCTTTTAAACAAACTTAAAAAATCCTCCAGAAGCTAGTATGATTTGTTTTTTCTCAGATGAGAAAAATTTTGCTCTAGATCAAAAACTTAACAGAAGAAATGACAGATGGCTTTGTTCAGATCCTTCTGAGGTGCCAAGAGTGATGCACACAAAATTTCCTTCCAGTGTTATGGTATTGGGTGTTGTTAGCAATGAAGGACATGTTATGCTACCACACTTTTTCCACAAGGTCTTAGAGTAAATGCTGCTGCTTATATTGAAGTTCTAGAAACAGTTGTCAAGCCCTGGATTGACAGCATATGCAACGGCGGGCCTTTCATATTCCTGCAAAACTCGGCTCCATCCCACGTGGCTCTACGAACACAAGAATGGATGGCTGATCATTTGAACGACCACATCACACCCAACATTTGGTCTCCTAACACTCCAGATCTCAATCCACCAAACTATTATGTGTGGAGCGTTGTTGAGAAGGAATTAATCAGAGCTTGCAGCCGATTTCGACCTGGTGGTTTTATTGAATAAAATTAAATAATAGTTAGCTAAATTTCATGTTTACTTGTTTGTAATCAAATATAATTACATTCATTTGTTCAGCAAGTTTTTTACTAATCCATAAAATCTGTCCTCAAATACCAGCCGCACCCTGTATATATCTATAAATAAGATGACGGTTGGAAAATAAAAAAAATATCACTCCCAACATTAGACTTGTCCAAATTCGTAAGGCATTACATTTTTAAGTGATTTTACATGATTTATTCTCAGATAATTGTAAAGCTACCTAGAAATAAACGTGTCTCCTTGAGACACAGCATAGTATAAAGACATTTCGATATCTAAAACAAAACCTCTATGCAATAATCGAATTCAAAAACGTCTATGCAATAATCAAATTCAAGTTACAATTTCATAGACTCACGAGGTTTACCGGAATTAATTTAAAAACATTAATCTATATGCTGAGCATATTAAAAACATACAAATCCTCAAATATGAAAAAAAAAATTTTGGCAACCTCCGGCGGGACTCGAACCCGCAATCCCCGGCTTAGGAGGCCGGTGCCTTATCCATTGGGCCACGGAGGCTATTTGAACGCAAAAGTTAAATTTGTTGTATAATAACGTAAAATTTCGATTTTTCTATTTGAAATACAGAAATAGACGCCCAATAGTGAGCGTCTTTATTTCTCATCAAGCGACTAGATGTTCAAACTCCTTGTTTCCCATTTATTACTGGCTGAATACATTAATTGTGGCATAAGGTTGAAAAAAGTGGGGAGATGGGTCAAGGTTGGTCGACACTAACTATCCCATACCTTGCTAATCAGATTCACGATCTATTCATTCATTACAATTTACTCATTCACCATAAGAATCTATCGGTCACCATTCGTGGCTACATACACGCAAAATACCTCAATGTCGCGCAAACTTCCCCCTCCGTGATCTCAACTTCTCAGCTAGCCGCTTCAATCTGCGAAAGCCGGGGAAAGTCAGCCAAATAGTTGCGAAACTCTTTGTCAGAGAGACCAGGCCCCCCTGGTAAACCGGCTCTCGAATTGCCGCCGCAGATGCCATCGGCCGACAACAGAGTACACCTCTCCAGGGTATCGACTTCCCAAATGTAACGATCGCCATCTCGACGGATCTCTTCCTTGCGTTATTCTGCTCACATATTCGCGGCTTCGCGAGACTTATGCTTAACAACCTGACTCCGGTAACAGCGCGCCGCAAAGCCTTCCTAGCTAGATCTATTTCTAGGGACCCCCCCCCCAACCGCCGCCCGGGAAAGACTATTCTTAAGAGCATTCACCTTGTTAGCCTTATCTAGCGCGAGCCGCTGGCTGTATTCGGTGATGAAGGACCTAATACTATCCTTAAGCCTTTCCCACCACCTATTGCCGATAACCGCCCCCAGTAGTCCCGCCTGTTCATCAAAGACTGATTGAGTTTCCAGTGTCCAGCCATTCCTAGAGTCTAACGCTACATCGGCACTTCTGGCTAACATTCCATCCTGGTAGCTGGATAACTGGGTAGACGGCCAACTATGTGCGCACGTCCACATATCCCCTCCCCCGGGGTGATCGACCCGGTGTATATCGACGAGACCAAACTCGCCGACCAGATCAACCAAGCTACGATCACCTAACCTCCCGCTAGCTCCCTGCAATCCCGTCTAACTTGGGGCCCAGGACGGCATTCCAGTCCCCTACAACGAGTAGGTGCGACGAATCCACCAGGAACGATCCAAACTGACGAAAAAACGAGACGCGCTCCTCCTCCTGGTCGTTGGGCGCATAGACCGCAACGATCCGGAACGAACGACTTTCACGGCAATATCAGCTACGATCAACCGGACAAGGTTCAGCCTTGTATCCATCCAGGATACGCTTAATCAGCAACGAGACTCCACTGGCCAGTCGGATTCCGTATGCTGAAGGATGACAAAGTCGTTAAACAGCAGACAAGTATCGACGTTGCAAACAAAGTGCGTCTCCTTGATCACGGCAACATGCACACCATACAACAAGAGGTCACGAAACAAGCAGGCAGCTTTACTTCGATCCCTCAGACCATTTGCATTCAAGCTGACCATCTTGATAGACATGATTTAAGTCTGAAAAAAAAAAACTCAGTCAAGACCCTATTCACATACTAGGGGGAACTGCATGAGTGAGGACCCCGATGGATTGTACTAGTTTTCCCGTGACCATCTCCGACGTCAACTGTCCGTTGAGTACGTTAGTTCCAACGCTCTATATAGCAAGGGATGGAGCATTATCGGGATCCTCTCTGCACAAGATCTACCTCGCTCACGCAGATGTCTGGGAAGACGTCCTTTGATTGAACAGGTGCGACCATACTTTTGAATACCTCCCCGCATCCCTTACACACGTTATCACACCTGGGGATTTAGAGAAAATGCGGAGATCCTCCACCGACTTTCCGTCGACAGAGGCGATCTTAAATAGGGGACCCAAAAGGGCGCACTTCTAAGTGGAGATTTCCTTCTCCAAGTCCGATCTGTCTACCTTGCAGATTTCTTCTGCTCCAGGGAAATATTTCTTTCTCTTTTTTTCCGCGGGTGACCCCTAGATGGGTTGGAACCTCACTTTGTCCATGGCCCTCTCCTTCTTCCAGTCAGTTTCTTCTTCTTGGTTGGGTTCTTCTCCTCTTCCTCCTCCCTCCCACTAATCAAAGTTGAGGACCGAGGTGGCGGTATTTCCCCCGTCTCTATGTCTGCGTTCAGCCGTTGATGGTTTTTGCTGATGCTTTGTTGTTGTTTCTGTTCTAGTTGTTGTTGTTGCTTTTTGCTGCTTCTGTTGCTGCTTCTGCTGGTGTTGCTTTTCTTGTTGTTGGTGATTTCGTTGTTGCTGGTGTTGCTTCGGTTCTTGTTGTTGCAGCAGTTCCTGTTGTTGATGCTGCGACTCCTCTGGCTGCTCCTTGGGTTGATGTTCTTGTTGTTGAGGTGGTGGCACATCCTGATGCGGTAAGTGGGTGTTTGTTGTATTCCGTCCCCTCTTCACCACCTCCTTCCAAACACCGCCGTGGGTCTTACCGGGCTTTTCTGCTGCTACCACTTCTGCTGGTTCTGCTACTGTTGTTTGGTTAGGCCATAGCGATACGTTCTTGCTGGGACACGCTTTTGACATGTGTTCCGAGGCACCACACGACCAGCAATATGGACGACGGCCCTCCACTATCACAGGCATCATTTTTCCAGGACGTTGTGGATTTTAGAGAAACCCTTCCGGGTCAGTGTCACCTGAATGACAAAGTCCCCGGTAGCGATGCCAGCCTTGCTCACTGTCGCCGAAAACGGCCAGTTTTGTCTTGCAGGCTCCCATATATTCTGTCTGTAGACGGACAGATTTTGTCACCCAAATGCTGCTGGCCAATTGCTTGGCCTCCTGCTCGGTCGCCAGCAAAGTGTCCCATAGTGCATTCGACCTCCTGGACAAAATTTTGGGGCCAATCTTGAGGCTTTTCAATGCCCCCTCCATTGTTTTCCTGCTGATCCCAATTAATTTCCGACTTTTTACATCAGTGATCAGCAGAGAGATTGTTCTGGTATTAACGGCGTTCGGCGCCGCTGGTATATTGAGGAACTCGTTTTCTCTCGTATATTCGGCATATTTTTCTTGTAAGTGTATAATAGTTGGGGTCCAGGCAATATTTTATTTTGAGGAGAGGGGGCTGTTTGCACGGGTGGCGAGGGTAATTCAGTAGTTTCCGCCATGGTGTTGAAGCTTACCTCCACAGCGGTCAAATGAAAATGTTCGCCCCAAATTCGCACAAATGGGCGCCTTGACACACCGAGAAAATAAACAAGTCTTACGCCGTCTTAAATTAAAAAGAAAAGTCTAGCAATACTAAAATAAAACGAATTACCGTAATTCTCCATGTATAATACGCATTTTTTCTAAAAAATAATAAGCAAAATTAGGGGTGCCCATTATGCACAGCTACAAGAAATCTTAAAAATAATGCTGTTTCATAGGTCGATTTCAGTTGCGAAATGACTACTCACCACAAAGGTATGAAAATTTGACCCTAACATTCGCCGATTGCGACCCCATAAGGATATCAAATACAATCATATGTACATAACAATACTTACAAATGTAAAATAAAATAAGAATTAACATAAAACTAAATTGGAATAATATTATTCTATGTTTAAAACCGTTTTTTTAAAATAAGGTAGGAAACGTTGGCCGTAATGAAATTTAGAGAGGTACAATTTATAGGGTTTGATTACCAAACAAGGTTTGCGTATTATGCGTGAGTAGAAGCATTTTCCCACACTTTCTGCACAATTTTAGGGGTATGTATTATGGATGAAGGTGTATTATACATGGGGAATTACGGTAAATTCGCAGGAGGGTGGGTAAAAGAAAATTAAAATTGTCTTCTGTAGAGCAACAAAATGTAAACGAGTTAGGGTTGGCAGGGGTGAAATATAAAAAAAGAGAAAAGATAAAAACTTGGCTTGCGTAGAAAATAAAAAAAAAACAAAGAAATAAAAGAAAATTTCAGTTTTCTTTTATGATGGTGATGGGGTGAAAAATGCGTTATACCGATGGAGTGTGTCTCCTTTTTCCTTGACCTTTCACTTAAATAATAGATTTTTGCGATTATCCGTTCAAACGTTCATAAAAAAAGTGTCCAACGTTGCTTGTCTAAGTTTTATTACTTATACAGTAATTGTGGCACAAGGCCGAAAAAAGGGGGAGATGTTCAAGGCCGGTCATCACTAGCCATCCTACACCCAGCAAATCGGATCCCCAACCACTCATTCCCTACAAGAACCCATCCGCCAACACCCGCTCCCCCACACATCAAAACACGTCACACACACTTGGCAACTACTGGGCGAAAAACCACGTCATGAGTAAAAAAAATGTACAATTGTATATATATATATATATATATATATATATATATATAAAAGTAAGAACAAATTTAATCCACAGTTCTTTAGCATTTATTTTTAAAACCAGTGCTCGATACACACACAATCGAGCATATTATGATGTGGGGATGATAATCCCGAAAAAGAAGGAATTATGCTAGTAGGACCCCTCCACCCGAGAGATAAGAGTGACCGCTGTACTCTGCCTTCTAACAAATCATGACCCCCCCCCGCCAAGGGAGAGGGAAAGGATAAAAAAATCATAGGCACTAGAACATTCAAAAGCCGAACAAGCAGAGACGAAAAGGGCGGGCCAAAACAAGCTGGGGAGGTTGGGAATCCTGACTAGGATCACAACAAAAGCAGAAGCCCGGAACAGGCCGTGAACAACACCGACTGACACATTGCTTATCTTGAAATTTCGGAAAATCAAAACATAACCTGAAAGAATAACATTGAAAAAATACGAAAATGTCTAATTAACCCCTTTCAATTTGGGATGACATTTCCTAAACGGCTATGCTCAAAGAAAGGATTTAAAGATAAAAAAAAAGCATTCTAAAAATTAGACTTATTTGTAAAGCATTTAATTTTAAAGTGATTTTAGGTGAATTATCAATAAAATTCCCTAATTCCTTGTTACCTGCAAAGCTACATAGAAATAACCTTAGGTACCGTAGAGACACATCACATAAGTTATAGACATTCTAGTGCAATAGAAACAATTCCAAGCATATTATGAATGTTTCAGTTCGATAGATAAATGTAAACCATATGTTGCATATTGAGGTTAATTAAATAATATTTTAAATTATTTAAATATTTTAATTAAAAAACAAAAAAAAGGTAAAGTTAAAAAAAAAAATGACAGTTAACCTCCGGCGGGACTCGAACCCGCAATCCCCGGCTTAGGAGGCCGGTGCCTTATCCATTGGGCCACGGAGGCTATTCTTTCGTGACGCTTAAATTTATTGTATAATAACGCAAAAAAAAATATATTTCGCATTTTCTATTTGAAATTACAAAAAAGAGACGCCAAGTTGTGAGCGTCTTTATTTCTCGTCCAACAATAAGATCCTTGTCATAATTTTTTCTTATGCTTTATTTCGAGAAGAACAATGAATTAAAAGTTCGTGAAAGACCGCGAAAAACCATAGTATACCTATACATGCTAAACACCGACAATAAGAACTGTCAATTAAATTCCATCATTCCACGTAAAAGCTTTGAATATCTTGGAAAGCCTGCGGAAGTTAACACAGGACAAGGAGGTTTGGAGAGGACTGACTTATTTACTGAGTTATTTACAAAGTTTATGAAAATAAGATATCACAATGATTTGCAATGTTCCTTTAAGTCGAAACAGCGCGGACGATTATGATGAAGCGTGTGTATCTGCACGCGTATGCCTATCTATGTAAGACACATACGGCTGTTGTGCGGGAATATCACATGAGGCAGTGTGCCTGCTTCTTTTCATCTATTCCTGAGCGGTACATTAACTCATACTCGTACGACAATCCATGCTCTATGCAGGCCACAGCTAACTTATGGCTTTTGATATCTAAAAGTGGTTTATTGTCTGTTATTACCCTGAATTTCGACCCGAACAGGTGAAGGCGAAAGTACACAACAGCATAAATTACTGCTAGCTTTTGACTTTTTGCCTTCTTAGGTGTGAATTGTAACCACTTTCCACGGAATTCGAGTCTACGATGATGCCGCCCATTTTAGCTTTTTTGAATCTGGCAACAATACTCCATTTTCGTTCTGATATGATTCTTGTAAAGATAGAGCATGTTAATAGTAGTTATGTATTTTCTGGAGCCATAAAATGGCCTGACCATTATTGCAGCATCTTTAGGAATGGTACGAATATGCGAGTTTCACTAAAGTTTGGAATCATCTTGAGTCACAACAAACGTTCGAGGCAATAAGCCTCGTTATGAGTACAACCGTCCGTCAGGTCAGGATTAAATTTCGGTTCTTCACGATGGTGATGAAACGTTACCGCCTTGGCTTTAGAGACATTGAATGAAACAAGATGACATCTTCCATCTTATGTGCCTCAGAGGACTGTCCCTTTACGACGTCCTTCATAGATCTATCTGATAAGAAAGACTTGATAACTGAGAACATTCTTCCAGACATTCATTCGCTGGAGTGATTTGTCGTAACACTCTATGCCACACATTGTCAGACATTCGAGATAAGCGATCACTGTCGAGATGTGTTTATTACTAAGCGTCTCATTGGTTTTATGTATAATGACGAATGATAATTAAGACATCGGAGCCTGAGTAGCGAAAACTGTTTGTCGCTCTGGGGGTTGTTTCTGTCGAGGTGGTCAACAACCTTCTTGATGATAGCTTCAAAGTTTTGCTGACGGGGATGGGCACTTTCCAGCATTCTTATATTCAGGGTATACAATTGAAATCTACCATAGGCCTGGAAGCCATTTCTGCTTTAGGCAGAGGCTAAAAAGCATTGTCAGGATTGGAGATAGCTCTGGGTTAAGATAATTTTTATTCGGACCAGTAGCTTTTGTAGAGTCAAGGAATTTGATAAATCTGATTGCACAATTGTGCAGTCACCTTACGACCACACCTGGCCATAATGATGATGGTGGATGAAAATGTTGATAATTCCAACCTTGTTTTCTTTTTCTATTCGATAAACAAAAGAAAAGAACTCTTTAGACCAGTGGCAGGAATGACAAAGCATTTTCAAAGCTGGTTCAGTGTCTATATCCCAAATTGTTTTTCCTCCGGCCGCATTTTCTCACGCCTCACCAAGTTTTATGTGATAAAAAGTACATTTAAAAATAAAAAAAGAAACAGAGAGAGTTAAAGGGAAATAACTGCGGATTCGTACTCAGAATCTTGATAACTCTCTCCTCCAATTTACAGACCCTTGTTACTATATTTTTAACACTTGATATAATGAAAACATATCACAATGATAAAATCAGTCAATAATTATTTATAACTATTTATACTGGGTCTCATGCGTGCAATTACAAGTAATCCATAATAATATTTAAAATTTGTAAATTATATATATTTTTGGCATATGAATTTTTAAAAACTTTTTCTAAATTTTTGATCGTTTTTCAATCATTTCACTTCATCTGTTATCCTCTTCTGTTTCATTTATGAGGCACGCTGCACTGTTTGGGAACCACTGCTTTAGACCAAAGGAGCTTCAAATATGAGATTTTTTTAAAAGTACATGAAGATTGCTATCATATGGTCGATATACATTTTATTTCCATTTTCGGATGTTAGTGGCTTTGAGATGTTGTTCATTAAACTTCACTTCAATTGGCACAGATGCTACAGATTCACAGAGATACCTATATTGATTATTTAAATATTTTAATTTTAAAAAAAAATTAAAGTTAAAAAAAAAAGAGAAGTAAACCTCCGGCTGGACTCGAACCCGCAATCCCCGGCTTAGGAAGCCGGTGCCTTATCCATTAGGCCACGGAGGCTATTTCTGCGTAATGTAAAAAACTTGTTGTATAATAAAGTAAAAAATACTTCTATTTTTCCATCTGAAATGAAAAAAAGAGACACCAAATTGTGAGCGTCTTTATTTCTCGTCAAAGGAGATACCAATTGATATTAGTCTTGATATTTTGCTTATCATAGAAATAGATATAGAATTAGATATGGAAGATAATAGGTTAGATAATAGATCAGAACTTATACTGGGAGGGAACGCTTGCAAAAGGATAGAAAATCAATTGATCAGGTATATAAAAATTAGAGCGTTGCGTGAGACAAGGGTGTGTCTTCTTAGATATATTCAGCCACTACAGCGACCATATCTTAAGGGAACTGGAGACCCTACCAAGATTTATTTTCAGTGGGTGTAATCTTAACAATAACATGGGCAGATGACGATGTGTTGTTGACTGACTTGTAAAGAAAACTACGGGACCTTCTGGACAGGATGGTAGAAGAGAGCGAGCAAAAAGTACTGACCATCAACTGCAAGAAGACAGAAAGTCTTGTCATCAACAAGAGGAAAAATCCTAAGATATAAGTTGGAGATGTCAACATCAAGCAGGTACAGAAGTTTAAATGTTTATGAAGTGTTTTAACAGAGGATGAGAAATGTGACACCGAAATGTGAACACGTATTTGTCTAGCGAAAGAAACATTTCAAAAGCTTAACAAGATGCTGTGAAACGGAACGGTTTCGTGAGAAATAAAGAAAAGTGCTGGATTACTATGCAATAGCCATCTTATTATATGGTTGTCAGTTCTGGATAATTTCCTCATTGGTGAGGAGAAAACTAGAGGCACCAGAAATATAGTTCTACAGAAGGATAGTGAAAGTTCCACGGACGGTGCGAGTAAGGAACAAGGGAGTCTTAAAGAAAATGATAACAGAAAGAATACTTTTACTCAGAATCAAGAAAAAAACTACTCATTGAACACATAATGAGTGTTATAATAAATGTTTAGTTGCGAAAGGAAAGGAATAACGAGGATTAGATTTTAGAACAAAATTGTATTCGTTTAGTATATAGGGTGTCTTACACGGTTGTTGGAAAATCGGCGAAATGTCAATTTCTTTTGCTGATTGTCAGGATGACGATCAGATGTAAGGGTAGCGCTGGGAGTTGACCTATTTCTTGTGTTGATTTGACTGAGATTACAAGATATGTTCATTCGCATGTGTTGGTCGATCGATGTCAAGGTGGTGGGTTGGTTGTCAAGGTAACGTTGGATTGGTGAAGCTGGTAGACTTGTTCTATGAAACTGGGTCGCGGTGACGACTGCAAAGTGAAAGCCTGTAGCGAGTTGGTGTAGCTGGTTGGCCAGTGTTCTATGAAACGGTGGTAGGCCAAATGGGTTACATGCTTGCTGAATCGGAGTCGCAGCTTACGGAGTCGGAGTTGCCAAGGTGACAGCGTTGGCGACGAGGAAGACTAGTAACTGGGTGGTGTCGACATTGAGATGTTATCAATCCCGACGGTTAGCGTCTTGGGCCTGGCGGTGTCGAGGCTGGATAGTGGGCTGCTGTAGTGAGTTGGCGAAGGTTATGGCTTGTAACTGCGTGTTGACGACGTTGAGATAATATTCTGGATTCCGTGTGTGGAGAGTCGGGAGATTTGTCAAGCTCAGGAGTGGTAACGGTCGTTGAGTGGAGCGGTCATTTCGGCAGCGAGCTTGAGCTTTTTGTGAATGAATGACGGTAGAGTTTTGATTGCCGTAAAGCGCTTATCTGACTGTAGAGGTACACAGGCGTGCTAGATGCATGTGCATCGGGAGGCCATTAAACCCCGCCAATATTTCTACAAAATTAATAAAATAATATATTCCGTATGAAATTAATAAAATAATATATTCCGTATAAAATTCATTAATAAATAACTGCTGAAAATTTCAGTTAAATCGGATAATTCACTGATTTTTGCTATTTTTTTTTTTTAATCGATAGGTAGTGTTTTTTGGGTTTTTTTTAAGCGGTAGGTACTGTTTTTTTATGCATTTTGAAAAAAACGCGCCCATTTTCGTTTGGTTTGTTTAACGGCATAGCAACACCTCATGGGTCATTTAATATCGAAATTTAATTTTCTTGGGAGTTTTGTTATTTTTTTATTACTATTAAAATCTATTTCTAGAAATGTTTACTACATAAATACTACTTATTTTTACTACTTATATTTTTATTCTTTCACGGTGTTTTGACCCGAGTTTGGGGATTCACTATTTGCCCATAGCTAGGACGCTAACAGGTGCTACCAACCCGTATTAAGGTGAATCCTTGTGATAACAGCAGTTAAGAGGTGGTCCCCCAACCCTGAAACCTCCCGATCAGAGGCCTTGATGCCGGATGTAGTTCATGTCTCTGATGAACTGATTTTGGTTGTAAATGAAAAGAAAAATGTGTTAAATGCTATTCAGTGCCCATCAGATGCAGATGTGGATAATGTTCCGGATAATTAATGGAATAATAGCATTTTAAAAAATAACTACATTTTCTGTCTATATTTCTGAGATGAAGTATTATGTACATTCTGAGATGAGGCATTATGTACCTTATCCGGACTATTGTCCTCATCTTTGTCGCCATATTTATAAATATGGCGACAAAGATGAGGACAATAGTCCGAATAATGTAAATAATGTAACTACATTTTGTATTGAAAGCTAAATTTATCCTGAAAAATTGGTAAAATTGCAGATTAAGTCTCGGAAACCGATTGTAAAGAAAACTTCCATTCTGGTGTAACTTTGCATGCTTATTTCGAAAATAACAATAAAAATCTGCGAAAGAAAACTGTTTAAGAGTTATCGACAATATAATCTCGACCTTAGCCGCGTCGAGGTTGTAACCCTGCCGCCATTAATGGCTTTGTTTACATACCTTTGCGACAAGTAATCATGCGCGGAAGCTTCACTCTTATAAATTACTGCGCAATGCGCGAACTTTAAATGCGCGCAGTAATGAAATCGAATAAGAAGATAAGAAAATCAGTAAAAAGGCCATTAACTCAGTAACGTTCCGCTCATTACTATTCGACAGAAACATGTGTAAAAAACACCAATAATGACGCCCGGACTAGACGCGAATAAGGCCGAACTTATATTGCCTATAATTCCTAAACGATTTTCTTCCGCACACTTTGTTATTTTGGAATTAATCACACCAGAATGGAAATTTTCATTACAATTGGTTTCTGGGGCTTAATCTGCAATTTTACGGAAAAATTTCTGTCTTTATTTTTAAGCGAGGCGTCTTTCTTAGCCATTTTAAATAATTAATTCAGATTTGTTTGTATGATTTTCTTTTCTTGAAAAATAAATTAAAATAAAAGTGAGGAAATTACTCGGAATTTACCAAAATAAAAGGAAAATTAAAGAATGAACTTCCATTAAAACATGTCCACGATTTAGTTTTGGACACCAACAACAATTTTAACATTACCCTCCAGACGTAGGCACAAAATCAGATGACGTCATATTATGACGGCTGAAAAATGGATGAACGTACTTTTCAGCAGATAAATGTTACGTCTAAAAATACACTTAATCTTGATGCTGCGTGAAAGAACATCGCATTTTTTCAACAGGCTTACTGAATGCACCTAAGTACTTGTCTAAGAATCCGATTGCGAGTGCCTTCGTGGCCCAATGGATAAGGCACCGGCCTCCTAAGCCGGGGATTGCGGGTTCGAGTCCCGTCGAAGGTATATGATTACTTTTACTTTTTATTACTAAGATTACATTCGAAAATTTTGTAATTCGTTTATTTTCGTTGGTTAACTCGGAGAAATCTCAAGATCTCTCGGTTAAATTAATAGATGTCTTTACTAATTTTTTCTCTTTCACTCATATACTGTAGTGAGCGAGGAAGCATCCCCTCAGGAATCTGTTCCACAGATAACTTCCTTCTTATGTATGAGCACGTAGGTAAAAGTAATGGATTCGACTGGAATTCGAAATCGGCCCCCGATTCCTCAATCCGAACCGTTATCCATTACTCTACCGTGCCTAATACTCTTGAGAAAGGTATGAAGCCTCTTCTTCTCAAGCTATGGGTAAATAGCAGGACAGACCGGGTTCTATAGCCTTGGATGGCAACTGATCTACTGCAGAAAGAAATGGCAACCTACTGCGGAAAAAATATGCCTCGGCAGTCATGTATCAAAAGATACATGGTCGCCTCAGCGTGTATCACGCATGGCATATAACTGACTGAAAAAAAAGTACGTCTTTTAAAACCGGAAACCTATCTGTTGTGCGTGGTTAGAAGTCATTTCAAATCTGCAGCAAGGATTTCTTTTGTTTCGTCAAAAACAATGCTCCTTTTATGTGAGCAAAGAAGCAAATTAAGGAATGACTGATCGGAAGTATACGACGCAACACTTACGACCAAATCAATCTCGGGCTCGAATTCTGCTGAAAATCACAGTATAAAAAAAAATCCCGAGAAAATATTCCATAAAAGATTTGTTTTTTGAATCTATCTTAGTTGGATACTGGTCTTCACACCAGCAAAACCCAAAACGAAAAAATCTTTAAAGTTCGTCCATAATAGCATGTGCACCAACTTTTAATTTACTTTGCAGTATTTGAAGTTGAAGTGTTTCGATTGATGCAAAGGAGGCTCTTGTGTAAATGCAGAGATGTCCACTTGCTGACATAAGCTCTTTGCATATAGATAGTGACAAGGAAGAATGTCAAGAATGAGATTAAAGTCTGTTGATAGGTTTATTTATTATTGTTGGGCAACGTTTTGATTAATTTAATTAACGATGAAACCATTGAAGTTTATTGGCGAATTTGTTTTATTAAGCTACAGTTTAAAATGAACAGACGTATTCTCAATGAAGCTCCTTGCCTCGAATATCTCAAGTTCACTCACAGACCTAAAATGCGCCCCAATACCTTTTCCGTTATCTCTATTAATGAAAGCACGGTGGAGTAATGGACAGCGTTGTCTCTTTTAAGGAGGCACGGTGGAGTAATGGATCGGATTGAGGAATCGGAGATCCGAGTTCGAATTCCAGTCAAGGTATGAATCATCTTCTCCCCCAGATATGGGTAAATAGCAGGACAGACCGGGTTCTTTAGCCTACTGCAAAAAGAAATGGCAACCTACCCCGGGAAAAATCTGCCATGTATCGAAAGTTACATGATCGACTGACTGAAGTCTTCGTGCTTTCATTTTTCTTTCTTGGTCTGTCATCGACACAAGGTTATCGGTGTATCTTATGTCGTTAAGGTTATACCGACGACTAAGAAATGTTGGAATTGTCTTCTAGTCCTCGTGGGATCGTTTCGCTGTGTAGGTTAAATAAAACTGGTGAGAGAACGCATCCTTGTCCCACTACACTTTCAATTTTGTGACTTCATTCACTGAACTCATTCTCTATCCAGTAAAAAGTTATGGGTTAGCTCAAATATCATTCCCGTGTAAACTGTACTTCTCTAGTATTTTAAGTAGTTCTTTGTGTTGTACCCTATCAAATATGTTTGTGTAATCTATGAAACATATACTTTCTGTATTTTTGCTGCTCGTTCTGTTAGCTTTCCTATCATAAAAAAAGCTGAACAGTTACCACTGAGCAACACCAGCCCAGATATGACAGCAATACTCCATTTTTGGTCTGATCTGACTATTGCAAAGATAAAGTATGTCAACAGGAATTAAGGTATTTTCTAGTGCGATACAAGGAACTGACTATTCTTCCAACATCGTTTGCGATGGTATGAATAGACGAGTTACCGTCTGTAGTAACAGACGACAGAAAATATACCACAGAAATCCTAAGGAGCACCAGAATAGCGAAAGCTGTGTTATGATTCTGTAGCGCCAGTACACGAGGTTCGGAGAAGAATTGTCATCGCTAAGACCTGCAAGCATTATTCGTACGAAGTTATTTTTAACCACCGAACTGACAAAACGGTTGTATACAACTGACATTTTAGATATTTCTGGACGTGTTGGGAGCCATGTATGACATTCATATGAAAATCTGATGAGGATCTTAAAGTTTTAGGTCAATCTTTTGATTTTGCAGCAACTTGTGGTGTTGGGCGAAACTATCCTTAGTGCAGCTTAAGGTAAAATCATATTAAAACACCGGTTCCCGTATGATCACCGAAGTTAAGAAACGTCGAGCCTGGTCAGTACCTACATAGGTGATCGCTTGGTAATACCAGGTAAGCTTGAGAATGTGGGTGGTGTAATGGATAACAACTTGGAATTGTTAATCGGAGAGCCGAGTTCCAATTCCCGTTGGGTTAGTTATATTCACTTACTCGCAAATACCACTTGGGAAGGTATAAACCCACTGCTTGTCCTCATACCTATGGGTTAATTAATTGGACTTGTATCACTAAACCATTATTATCTCTGACCCCAAATTCTTACAATCTAAAAAATAGTCACCTATTCAATGTTCAATTTCTTTATCTCTTACGCTAAATTTGCTATAACAGATCCATACATCGCCGTAAAGTTTTTGGAATGTTGATGTCACAGATTTATCGCTGTCGTCACACACGTATTGATTTCAAAACTAAAATGGCTCCCACGAAAACATTTTTGAAACATTTTTATTTTTCTATTTTGTTTAACGTGAAATAGAGCGGGGGAAAGATACTATTTGATTTCATTGAGAAAAATGTATGAAATAAAGAAAGAAGCAAATGAAGAAAAGAAAGAAAGAAATAAACAGGAAGGATAGAAAAAAGTGAAAAGAGAAATGAATGTAATCAAAATAGTGTAAAAACTTTCATTTGTAAACACGTCTGAAATTAACGATGAGCATTCACATTCATGACTGTTACAGCAATGTTTTGGTAAGGTTGTAAATCTCAAGTATTTAACGATGCCATTGTGGAATCTCTAAGGATATTTCATTGTCGTGAGCTTATTTAATCGACAACTTAAGAAATACGCTTCATCAGAATGTTCAAATAGCAAAACCGCAGACATGCACGGGTCTTTCTAGTAAATATGAACAGATGTAATCAAATTCATGTTCTATGTTGAGAAAGAGAAAAGGTGTCACCTCCGACGGGACTCGAACCCGCAATCCCCGGTTTAAGAAGCCGGTGCCATATCCATTGGGCCAGGTAGGCTACTGCCCCAAGCCCTGAATATCATGGTAAATTAAGCCATATGAACACTGTATTATCTCTTGTAGGAGGTTGGAGACTTGGCTTCAAAAAGATTTTCGTAAGAGATCGATATAAAAACAGTAAATGCCTGTGTGTACATGGTTGCCAATATAGCTGCATTCGTACAAACGATAGCATCAATGAGAGTAAAGCAACACATTTAATCTAGTGCCTTACATTAAATAAATTGCTATATTATATTATGTTTCAGAAGCACATTTGCCATCCTCCCTATAGGAATAAGAACAACTTATCGAAGTGTATTAAAAGAAAGGTTCAGTTCAATGTTCCTTCGGGTGGCAGGCAAACCTGCCGTGATTGGTATAGGATAGGAATGAAAGTGATTCTACGTCATAGCTTAAATAAATCATTCTGTTTCATAATGCCTTGGGAGGTCCAGGGATATCTTAGCTAAGAAATACATCACTCTGAAAATTTGAGTCATGTTCTCGATCTGCATGACTCTAAACACCATATGAAATGTCTAAACTGTCAGCTTTAAAAAAAAAGCATTCCTGATATCGTTGATGGAAATGTTTTGAGCAAAGAATAATCTTGGCTATTATAATCATTGCCTTTGAACATTATGCACTGGCGCTATAGATTCACAAAGAACAGAACCAAATAAAAGTTATCCCAACACCTGCGGACTACAAAAAAAAGAGAAAAAAAGAAAATGAAGGAAGATCAATGTGTATTACGTGTGTTAGCAATACCTAATAAACAATGGACTATTTCGTTTTGATTGGTGGAAAATCTCAATTTGATTTCAATGAGAAAAATCAGTAAAAGAAATAAAGAAGTAAATGAAGAAAAGAAAGAAAGAAATAAAAAAGAAGGAGATAAAATAGCGAAAAGAGAAATGATTGTAAGGAAAATAGTGTATAACTTTTCATTTGTAAACACGTCTTAAATAAACGATGAGCATTCACATTCATGACTGTTACAGAAATGTTTTGGTAAGATTGTAAATCTCAAATATTTAACGATGTAATTGTGGAATCTCTAAGGATATTTTATTGTCGTGAGCTTATTTCATCGATTACTTAAGAAATACGCTTCATCAGAATGTTCAAATAGCAAAACCGCAGACATGCACGGGTCTTTCTAGTAAATATGAACAGATGTAATCAAATTCATGTTCTATGTTGAGAAAGAGAAAAGGTGTCACCTCCGACGGGACTCGAACCCGCAATCCCCGGTTTAAGAAGCCGGTGCCATATCCATTGGGCCAGGTAGGCTACTGCCCCAAGCCCTGAATATCATGGTAAATTAAGCCATATGAACACTGTATTATCTCTTGTAGGAGGTTGGTGACTTGGCTTCTAAAAGATTTTCGTAAGAGATCGATATAAAAACAGTAAATGCCTGTGTGTACATGGTTGCCAATATAGCTGCATTCGTACAAACGATAGCATCAATGAGAGTAAAGCAACACATTTAATCTAGTGCCTTACATTAAATAAATTGCTATATTATATTATGTTTCAGAAGCACATTTGCCATCCTCCCTATAGGAATAAGAAAAACTTATCGAAGTGTATTAAAAGAAAGGTCCAGTTCAATGTTCCTTCGGGTGGCAGGCAAACCTGCCTGATTGGTATAGGATAGGAATGAAAGTGATTCTACCTCGTAGCTTAAATAAATCATTCTGTTTCAGAATGCCTTGGGACGTCAAGTGATACCTTAGCTAAGAAACACATCACTCTGATAATTTGAGTCATGTTCTCGACCTGCATGACTCTAGACACCATATGTAATGTCTAAACTGTCAGCCTTATAAAACGCATTCCTGATATCGTTGATGGAAATGTTTTGAGCAAAGAATAATCTTGGCTATTATAATCATTGCCTTTGAACATTATGCACTGGCGCTATAGATTCACAAAGAACAGAACCAAATAAAAGTTATCCCAACACCTGCGGACTACAAAAAAAAGGGAAAAAAAGAAAATGAAGGAAGATCAATGTGTATTACGTGTGTTAGGAATACCTAATAAACAATGGACTATTTCGTTTTGATTGGTGGAAAATCTCAATTTGATTTCAATGAGAAAAATCAGTAAAAGAAATAAAGAAGTAAATGAAGAAAAGAAAGAAAGAAATAAAAAAGAAGGAGATAAAATAGCGAAAAGAGAAATGATTGTAAGGAAAATAGTGTATAACTTTTCATTTGTAAACACGTCTTAAATAAACGATGAGCATTCACATTCATGACTGTTACAGAAATGTTTTGGTAAGATTGTAAATCTCAAATATTTAACGATTTAATTGTGGAACCTCTAAGGATATTTTATTGTCGTGAGTATATTTCATCGATTACTTAAGAAATACGCTTCATCAGAATGTTAAAATAGCAAAACCGTAGACATGCACGGTTCTTTCTAGTAAATTTAAACAGATGTAATCAAATTCATGGTCCATGTTGAGAAACAGAAAGGCTTGGCTCACCTCCGACGGGACTCGAACCCGCAATTTCCAGCTTAGGAGGCCGGTGCCTTATCCATTGGGCCACGGAGGCTACTTCATCTAACTCAGAATGTCATGGTAAATTAAGCCATATGAACACTGTATTATCTCTTGTAGGAGGTTGGTGACTTGGCTTCTAAAAGATTTTCGTAAGAGATCGATATAAAAACAGTAAATGCCTGTGTGTACATGGTTGCCAATATAGCTGCATTCGTACAAACGATAGCATCAATGAGAGTAAAGCAACACATTTAATCTAGTGCCTTACATTAAATAAATTGCTATATTATATTATGTTTCAGAAGCACATTTGCCATCCTCCCTATAGGAATAAGAACAACTTATCGAAGTGTATTAAAAGAAAGGTTCAGTTCAATGTTACTTCGGGTGGCAGGCAAACCTGCCTGATTGGTATAGGATAGGAATGAAAGTGTTTCTACCTCGTAGCTTAAATAAATCATTCTGTTTCAGAATGCCTTGGGACGTCAAGTGATACCTTAGCTAAGAAACACATCACTCTGATAATTTGAGTCATGTTCTCGACCTGCATGACTCTAGACACCATATGTAATGTCTAAACTGTCAGCCTTATAAAACGCATTCCTGATATCGTTGATGGAAATGTTTTGAGCAAAGAATAATCTTGGATATTATAATCATTGCCTTTGAACATTATGCACTGGCGCTATAGATTCACAAAGAACAGAACCAAATAAAAGTTATCCCAACACCCGCGGACTACAAAAATAAAAAACAGAAAAAAAGAAAGTGAAGGATGATCAATGTGTTTTACGTGTGTTAGCAATACCTAATAAACAATGGACTATTGCCTTTTGATTGGTGGAAAAACTCAATTTGATTTCAATGAGAAAAATCAGTAAAATAAATAAAGAAGCAAATGAAGAAAAGAAAGAAAGAAATAAAAAAGAAGGATAAAAAATAGTGAAACGAGAAATGATTGTAAGGAAAATAGTGTAAAATTTTTCATTTGTAAACACGTCTTAACTAAACGATGAGCATTCACATTCATGACTGTTACAGAAATGTTTTGGTAAGATTGTAAATCTCAAATATTTAACGATGTAATTGTGGAATCTCTAAGGATATTTTATTGTCGTGAGCTTATTTCATCGATTACTTAAGAAATACGCTTCATCAGAATGTTCAAATAGCAAAACCGCAGACATGCACGGGTCGTTCTAGTAAATTTAAACAGATGTAATCAAATTCATGACCCAGGTTGAGAAACAGAAATGATTGGCTCACCTCCGACGGGACTCGAACCCGCAATCCCCGGCTTAGGAAGCCGGTGCCTTATCCATTGGGCCACGGAGGCTACTTCTTCCATCCCAGAATGTCATGGTAAATTAAGCCATATGAACACAGTATTATCTCTTGTAGGAGGTTGGTGACTTGGCTTCAAAAAGATCTTCGTAAGAGATCGAAATAAAAACAGTAAATGCCTGTGTGTACATGGTTGCCAATGTAGCTGCATTCGTACAAACGATAGCATCAATGAGAGTAAAGCAACACATTTAATCTAGTGCCTTACATTAAATAAATTGCTATATTATATTATGTTTCAGAAGCACATTTGCCATCCTCCCTATAGGAATAAGAACAACTTATCGAAGTGTATTAAAAGAAAGGTTCAGTTCAATGTTACTTCGGGTGGCAGGCAAACCTGCCTGATTGGTATAGGATAGGAATGAAAGTGTTTCTACCTCGTAGCTTAAATAAATCATTCTGTTTCATAATGCCTTGGGACGTCCAGGGATATCTTAGCTAAGAAATACATCACTCTGAAAATTTGAGTCATGTTCTCGATCTGCATGACTCTAAACACCATATGAAATGTCTAAACTGTCAGCTTTAAAAAAAACGCATTCCTGATATCGTTGATGGAAATGTTTTGAGCAAAGAATAATCTTGGCTATTATAATCATTGCCTTTGAACATTATGCACTGGCGCTATAGATTCACAAAGAACAGAACCAAATAAAAGTTATCCCAACACCTGCGGACTACAAAAATAAAAAACAGAAAAAAAGAAAGTGAAGGATGATCAATGTGTTTTACGTGTGTTAGCAATACCTAATAAACAATGGACTATTGCCTTTTGATTGGTGGAAAAACTCAATTTGATTTCAATGAGAAAAATCAGTAAAATAAATAAAGAAGCAAATGAAGAAAAGAAAGAAAGAAATAAAAAAGAAGGATAAAAAATAGTGAAAAGAGAAATGATTGTAAGGAAAATAGTGTAAAACTTTTCATTTGTAAACACGTCTTAACTAAACGATGAGCATTCACATTGATGACTGTTACAGAAATGTTTTGGTAAGATTGTAAATCTCAAATATTTAACGATGTAATTGTGGAATCTCTTCGGATATTTTATTGTCGTGAGCTTATTTCATCGATTACTTAAGAAATACGCTTCATCAGAATGTTCAAATGGCAAAACCGCAGACATGCACGGGTCGTTCTAGTAAATTTAAACAGATGTAATCAAATTCATGACCCAGGTTGAGAAACAGAAATGATTGGCTCACCTCCGACGGGACTCGAACCCGCAATCCCCGGCTTAGGAAGCCGGTGCCTTATCCATTGGGCCACGGAGGCTACTTTTTCCATCCCAGAATGTCATGGTAAATTAAGCCATATGAACACAGTATTATCTCTTGTAGGAGGTTGGTGACTTGGCTTCAAAAAGATCTTCGTAAGAGATCGAAATGAAAACAGTAAATGCCTGTGTGTACATGGTTGCCAATGTAGCTGCATTCGTACAAACGATAGCATCAATGAGAGTAAGGCAACACATTTAATCTAGTGCCTTACATTAAATAAATTGCTATATTATATTATGTTTCAGAAGCACATTTGCCATCCTCCCTATAGGAATAAGAACAACTTATCGAAGTGTATTAAAAGAAAGGTTCAGTTCAATGTTCCTTCGGGTGGCAGGCAAACCTGCCGTGATTGGTATAGGATAGGAATGAAAGTGATTCTACGTCATAGCTTAAATAAATCATTCTGTTTCATAATGCCTTGGGACGTCCAGGGATATCTTAGCTAAGAAATACATCTCTCTGAAAATTTGAGTCATGTTCTCGACCTGCATGACACTAAACACCATATGAAATGTCTAAACTGTCAGCTTTATAAAATGCGTTCCTAATATCGTTGATGGAAATGTTTTGAGCAAAGAATAATCTTGGCTATTATAATCATTGCCTTTGAACATTATGCACTGGCGCTATAGATTCACAAAGAACAGAACCAAATAAATGTTATCCCAACACCTGCGGACTCCAAAAAAAAAAAAAAAGAGAAAAAAAGAAAATGAAGGAAGATCAATGTGTATTACGTGTGTTAGCAATACCTAATAAACAATGGACTATTGCCTTTTGATTGGTGGAAAAACTCAATTTGATTTCAATGAGAAAAATCAGTAAAAGAAATAATGAAGTAAATGAAAAGAAAAGAAAGAAAGAAAAAAAAGATGGATAAAAAAATAGTGAAAAGAGAAATGATTGTAAGGAAAATAGTGTAAAACTTTTCATTTGTAAACACGTCTTAAATAAACGATGAGCATTCACATTGATGACTGTTACAGAAATGTTTTGGTAAGATTGTAAATCTCAAATATTTAACGATGTAATTGTGGAATCTCTTCGGATATTTTATTGTCGTGAGCTTATTTCATCGATTACTTAAGAAATACGCTTCATCAGAATGTTCAAATAGCAAAACCGCAGACATGCACGGTTCTTTTTCTAGTAAATTTAAACAGATGTAATCAAATTCATGGTCCATGTTGAGAAACAGAAAGGATTGGCTCACCTCCGACGGGACTCGAACCCGCAATGCCCGGCTTAGGAGGCCGGTGCCTTATCCATTGGGCCACGGAGGCTACTTCTTCCATCCCAGAATGTCATTTTAAATAAAGCCATATGAACACAGTATTATCTCTTGTAGGAGGTTGGTGACTTGGCTTGGAACCTCTAAAAAAGATTTTCGTAAGAGATCGAAATAAAAAAAACAGTAAATGCCTGTGTGTACATGGTTGCCAAATAGCTGCATTCGTACAAACGATAGCATCAATGAGAGTAAAGCAACACATTTAATCTAGTGCCTTACATTAAATAAATTGCTATATTATATTATGTTTCAGAAGCACATTTGCCATCCTCCCTATAGGAATAAGAAAAACTTATCGAAGTGTATTAAAAGAAAGGTCCAGTTCAATGTTCCTTCGGGTGGCAGGCAAACCTGCCTGATTGGTATAGGATAGGAATGAAAGTGATTCTACCTCGTAGCTTAAATAAATCATTCTGTTTCAGAATGCCTTGGGACGTCAAGGATATCTTAGCTAAGAAATACATCACTCTGAAAATTTGAGTCATGTTCTCGACCTGCATGACTCTAAACACCATATGAAATGTCTAAACTGTCAGCTTTAAAAAACGCATTCCTGATATCGTTGATGGAAATGTTTTGAGCAAAGAATAATCTTGGATATTATAATCATTGCCTTTGAACATTATGCACTGGCGCTATAGATTCACAAAGAACAGAACCAAATAAAAGTTATCCCAACACCTGCGGACTCCAAAAAAAAAAAAAAAAAACAAAAAAAAAAATGAAGGAAGATCAATGTGTTTTACGTGTGTTAGCAATACCTAATAAACAATGGACTATTGCGTTTTGATTGTGGAAAAACTCAATTTGATTTCAATGAGAAAAATCAGTAAAAGAAATAAAGAAGTAAATAAAGAAAAGAAAGAAAGAAAAAAAAAAGATGGATAAAAATAGTGAAAAGAGAAATGATTGTAAGGAAAATAGTGTAAAACTTTTCATTTGTAAACACGTCTTAAATAAACGATGAGCATTCACATTGATGACTGTTACAGAAATGTTTTGGTAAGATTGTAAATCTCAAATATTTAACGATGTAATTGTGGAATCACTACGGATATTTTATTGTCGTGAGCTTATTTCATCGATTACTTAAGAAATACGCTTCATCAGAATGTTCAAATAGCAAAACCGTAGACATGCACGGGTTTTCTAGTAAATTTAAACAGATGTAATCAAATTCATGGTCCATGTTGAGAAACAGAAAGGATTAGCTCACCTCCGACGGGACTCGAACCCGCAATGCCCGGCTTAGGAGGCCGGTGCCTTATCCATTGGGCCACGGAGGCTACTTCTTCCATCCCACAATGTCATGGTAAATTAAGCCATATGAACACAGTATTATCTCTTGTAGGAGGTTGGTGACTTGGCTTCAAAAAAGATCTTCGTAAGAGATCGAAATAAAACAGTAAATGCCTGTGTGTACATGGTTGCCAATGTAGCTGCATTCGTACAAACGATAGCATCAATGAGAGTAAAGCAACACATTTAATCTAGTGCCTTACATTAAATAAATTGCTATATTATATTATGTTTCAGAAGCACATTTGCCATCCTCCCTATAGGAATAAGAACAACTTATCGAAGTGTATTAAAAGAAAGGTTCAGTTCAATGTTCTTCGGGTGGCAGGCAAACCTGCCTGATTGGTATAGGATAGGAATGAAAGTGATTCTACCTCGTAGCTTAAATAAATCATTCTGTTTCATAATGCCTTGGGACGTCAGGGATATCTTAGCTAAGAAATACATCACTCTGAAAATTTGAGTCATGTTCTCGACCTGCATGACTCTAAACACCATATGAAATGTCTAAACTGTCAGCTTTAAAAAACGCATTCCTGATATCGTTGATGGAAATGTTTTGAGCAAAAAGAATAATCTTGGCTATTATAATCATTGCCTTTGAACATTATGCACTGGCGCTATAGATTCACAAAGAACAGAACCAAATAAAAGTTATCCCAACACCTGCGGACTACAAAAAAAAAAAAACAGAAAAAAAAGAAAGTGAAGGATGATCAATGTGTTTTTACGTGTGTTAGCAATACCTAATAAACAATGGACTATTGCCTTTTGATTGGTGAAAAAAACTCAATTTGATTTCAATGAGAAAAATCAGTAAAATAAATAAAGAAGCAAATGAAGAAAAGAAAGAAAGAAAAAAAAAGAAGGATAAAAATAGTGAAAAGAGAAATGATTGTAAGGAAAATAGTGTAAAATTTTTTCATTTGTAAACACGTCTTAACTAAACGATGAGCATTCACATTGATGACTGTTACAGAAATGTTTTGGTAAGATTGTAAATCTCAAATATTTAACGATGTAATTGTGGAATCTCTTCGGATATTTTATTGTCGTGAGCTTATTTCATCGATTACTTAAGAAATAAGCTTCATCAGAATGTTCAAATAGCAAAACCGCAGACATGCACGGGTCGTTCTAGTAAATTTAAACAGATGTAATCAAATTCATGACCCAGGTTGAGAAACAGAAATGATTGGCTCACCTCCGACGGGACTCGAACCCGCAATCCCCCGGCTTAGGAGGCCGGTGCCTTATCCATTGGGCCACGGAGGCTACTTCTTCCATCCCAGAATGTCATGGTAAATTAAGCCATATGAACACAGTATTATCTCTTGTAGGAGGTTGGTGACTTGGCTTCAAAAAGATCTTCGTAAGAGATCGAAATGAAAACAGTAAATGCCTGTGTGTACATGGTTGCCAATGTAGCTGCATTCGTACAAACGATAGCATCAATGAGAGTAAGGCAACACATTTAATCTAGTGCCTTACATTAAATAAATTGCTATATTATATTATGTTTCAGAAGCACATTTGTCATCTTCCGTATAGGAATAAGAACAACTTATCGAAGTGTATTAAAAGAAAGGTTCAGTTCAATGTTCTTCGGGTGGCAGGCAAACCTGCCTGATTGGTATAGGATAGGAATGAAAGTGATTCTACGTCGTAGCTTAAATAAATCATTCTGTTTCATAATGCCTTGGGACGTCCAGGGATATCTTAGCTAAGAAATACATCTCTCTGAAAATTTGAGTCATGTTCTCGACCTGCATGACACTAAACACCATATGAAATGTCTAAACTGTCAGCTTTATAAAATGCGTTCCTAATATCGTTGATGGAAATGTTTTGAGCAAAGAATAATCTTGGCTATTATAATCATTGCCTTTGAACATTATGCACTGGCGCTATAGATTCACAAAGAACAGAACCAAATAAATGTTATCCCAACACCTGCGGACTCCAAAAAAAAAAAAAAAAAGAGAAAAAAAGAAAATGAAGGAAGATCAATGTGTATTACGTGTGTTAGCAATACCTAATAAACAATGGACTATTGCGTTTTGATTGGTGGAAAAACTCAATTTGATTTCAATGAGAAAAATCAGTAAAAGAAATAATGAAGCAAATGAAAGAAAAGAAAAAAAAAAAAAA
This sequence comes from Acanthosepion pharaonis, assembly GCA_903632075.3. Classification (NCBI taxonomy): domain Eukaryota; kingdom Metazoa; phylum Mollusca; class Cephalopoda; order Sepiida; family Sepiidae; genus Acanthosepion; species Acanthosepion pharaonis. The sequence goes on from CAHIKZ030005555.1 coordinate 3,879,678, forward strand.
GATGGATAAAAAATAGTGAAAAGAGAAATGATTGTAAGGAAAATAGTGTAAAACTTTTCATTTGTAAACACGTCTTAAATAAACGATGAGCATTCACATTCATGACTGTTACAGAAATGTTTTGGTAAGATTGTAAATCTCAAATATTTAACGATGTAATTGTGGAATCTCTTCGGATATTTTATTGTCGTGAGCTTATTTCATCGATTACTTAAGAAATAAGCTTCATCAGAATGTTCAAATAGCAAAACCGCAGACATGCACGGGTCGTTCTAGTAAATTTAAACAGATGTAATCAAATTCATGACCCAGGTTGAGAAACAGAAATGATTGGCTCACCTCCGACGGGACTCGAACCCGCAATCCCCGGCTTAGGAGGCCGGTGCCTTATCCATTGGGCCACGGAGGCTACTTCATCTAACTCAGAATGTCATGGTAAATTAAGCCATATGAACACTGTATTATCTCTTGTAGGAGGTTGGTGACTTGGCTTCTAAAAGATTTTCGTAAGAGATCGATATAAAAACAGTAAATGCCTGTGTGTACATGGTTGCCAATATAGCTGCATTCGTACAAACGATAGCATCAATGAGAGTAAAGCAACACATTTAATCTAGTGCCTTACATTAAATAAATTGCTATATTATATTATGTTTCAGAAGCACATTTGCCATCCTCCCTATAGGAATAAGAACAACTTATCGAAGTGTATTAAAAGAAAGGTTCAGTTCAATGTTCTTGGGTGGCAGGCAAACCTGCCTGATTGGTATAGGATAGGAATGAAAGTGATTCTACGTCGTAGCTTAAATAAATCATTCTGTTTCATAATGCCTTGGGACGTCCAGGGATATCTTAGCTAAGAAATACATCACTCTGAAAATTTGAGTCATGTTCTCGACCTGCATGACTCTAAACACCATATGAAATGTCTAAACTGTCAGCTTTAAAAAAACGCATTCCTGATATCGTTGATGGAAATGTTTTGAGCAAAGAATAATCTTGGATATTATAATCATTGCCTTTTGAACATTATGCACTGGCGCTATAGATTCACAAAGAACAGAACCAAATAAAAGTTATCCCAACACCTGCGGACTACAAAAAAAAAAAAACAGAAAAAAGAAAGTGAAGGATGATCAATGTGTTTTACGTGTGTTAGCAATACCTAATAAACAATGGACTATAGCGTTTTGATTGGTGGAAAAACTCAATTTGATTTCAATGAGAAAAATCAGTAAAAGAAATAAAGAAGTAAATAAAGAAAAGAAAGAAATAAATAAAAAGAAGGATAAAAAATAGTGAAAAGAGAAATGATTGTAAGGAAAATAGTGTAAAACTTTTCATTTGTAAACACGTCTTAACTAAACGATGAGCATTCACATTCATGACTGTTACAGAAATGTTTTGGTAAGATTGTAAATCTCAAATATTTAACGATGTAATTGTGGAATCTCTTCGGATATTTTATTGTCGTGAGCTTATTTCATCGATTACTTAAGAAATAAGCTTCATCAGAATGTTCAAATAGCAAAACCGCAGACATGCACGGGTCGTTCTAGTAAATTTAAACAGATGTAATCAAATTCATGACCCATGTTGAGAAACAGAAATGATTGGCTCACCTCCGACGGGACTCGAACCCGCAATCCCCGGCTTAGGGAGGCCGGTGCCTTATCCATTGGGCCACGGAGGCTACTTTTTCCATCCCAGAATGTCATGGTAAATTAAGCCATATGAACACAGTATTATCTCTTGTAGGAGGTTGGTGACTTGGCTTCAAAAAGATCTTCGTAAGAGATCGAAATGAAAACAGTAAATGCCTGTGTGTACATGGTTGCCAATGTAGCTGCATTCGTACAAACGATAGCATCAATGAGAGTAAGGCAACACATTTAATCTAGTGCCTTACATTAAATAAATTGCTATATTATATTATGTTTCAGAAGCACATTTGTCATCTTCCGTATAGGAATAAGAACAACTTATCGAAGTGTATTAAAAGAAAGGTTCAGTTCAATGTTCCTTCGGGTGGCAGGCAAACCTGCCGTGATTGGTATAGGATAGGAATGAAAGTGATTCTACGTCATAGCTTAAATAAATCATTCTGTTTCATAATGCCTTGGGACGTCCAGGGATATCTTAGCTAAGAAATACATCTCTGAAAATTTGAGTCATGTTCTCGACCTGCATGACACTAAACACCATATGAAATGTCTAAACTGTCAGCTTTAAAAAATGCGTTCCTGATATCGTTGATGGAAATGTTTTGAGCAAAGAATAATCTTGGCTATTATAATCATTGCCTTTTGAACATTATGCACTGGCGCTATAGATTCACAAAAGAACAGAACCAAATAAAAGTTATCCCAACACCTGCGGACTACAAAAAAAAAAAAGAGAAAAAAAAGAAAATGAAGGATGATCAATGTGTTTTACGTGTGTTAGCAATACCTAATAAACAATGGACTATTGCCTTTTGATTGGTGGAAAAACTCAATTTGATTTCAATGAGAAAATCAGTAAAAGAAATAAAGAAGCAAATGAAGAAAAGAAAGAAAGAAAAAAAAAAGAAGGATAAAAAAATAGTGAAAAGAGAAATGATTGTAAGGAAAATAGTGTAAAACTTTTCATTTGTAAACACGTCTTAACTAAACGATGAGCATTCACATTGATGACTGTTACAGAAATGTTTTGGTAAGATTGTAAATCTCAAATATTTAACGATGTAATTGTGGAATCTCTTCGGATATTTTATTGTCGTGAGCTTATTTCATCGATTACTTAAGAAATACGCTTCATCAGAATGTTCAAATAGCAAAACCGCAGACATGCACGGGTCGTTCTAGTAAATTTAAACAGATGTAATCAAATTCATGGTCCATGTTGAGAAACAGAAATGATTGGCTCACCTCCGACGGGACTCGAACCCGCAATCCCCGGCTTAGGAAGCCGGTGCCTTATCCATTGGGCCACGGAGGCTACTTCTTCCATCCCAGAATGTCATGGTAAATTAAGCCATATGAACACAGTATTATCTCTTGTAGGAGGTTGGTGACTTGGCTTCAAAAAGATCTTCGTAAGAGATCGAAATAAAAACAGTAAATGCCTGTGTGTACATGGTTGCCAATGTAGCTGCATTCGTACAAACGATAGCATCAATGAGAGTAAAGCAACACATTTAATCTAGTGCCTTACATTAAATAAATTGCTATATTATATTATGTTTCAGAAGCACATTTGCCATCCTCCCTATAGGAATAAGAACAACTTATCGAAGTGTATTAAAAGAAAGGTTCAGTTCAATGTTCCTTCGGGTGGCAGGCAAACCTGCCGTGATTGGTATAGGATAGGAATGAAAGTGATTCTACGTCATAGCTTAAATAAATCATTCTGTTTCATAATGCCTTGGGACGTCCAGGGATATCTTAGCTAAGAAATACATCTCTCTGAAAATTTGAGTCATGTTCTCGACCTGCATGACACTAAACACCATATGAAATGTCTAAACTGTCAGCTTTATAAAATGCGTTCCTAATATCGTTGATGGAAATGTTTTGAGCAAAGAATAATCTTGGCTATTATAATCATTGCCTTTGAACATTATGCACTGGCGCTATAGATTCACAAAGAACAGAACCAAATAAATGTTATCCCAACACCTGCGGACTCCAAAAAAAAAAAAAAAGAGAAAAAAAGAAAATGAAGGAAGATCAATGTGTATTACGTGTGTTAGCAATACCTAATAAACAATGGACTATTGCGTTTTGATTGGTGGAAAAACTCAATTTGATTTCAATGAGAAAAATCAGTAAAAGAAATAATGAAGTAAATAAAGAAAAGAAAGAAAGAAAAAAAAAGATGGATAAAAAATAGTGAAAAGAGAAATGATTGTAAGGAAAATAGTGTAAAACTTTTCATTTGTAAACACGTCTTAAATAAACGATGAGCATTCACATTGATGACTGTTACAGAAATGTTTTGGTAAGATTGTAAATCTCAAATGTTTAACGCTGTAATTGTGGAATCACTACGGATATTTTATTGTCGTGAGCTTATTTCATCGATTACTTAAGAAATACGCTTCATCAGAATGTTCAAATAGCAAAACCGCAGACATGCACGGGTCGTTCTAGTAAATTTAAACAGATGTAATCAAATTCATGACCCAGGTTGAGAAACAGAAATGATTGGCTCACCTCCGACGGGACTCGAACCCGCAATCCCCGGCTTAGGAGGCCGGTGCCTTATCCATTGGGCCACGGAGGCTACTTCTTCCATCCCACAATGTCATGGTAAATTAAGCCATATGAACACAGTATTATCTCTTGTAGGAGGTTGGTGACTTGGCTTCAAAAAGATCTTCGTAAGAGATCGAAATGAAAACAGTAAATGCCTGTGTGTACATGGTTGCCAATGTAGCTGCATTCGTACAAACGATAGCATCAATGAGAGTAAAGCAACACATTTAATCTAGTGCCTTACATTAAATAAATTGCTATATTATATTATGTTTCAGAAGCACATTTGTCATCTTCCGTATAGGAATAAGAACAACTTATCGAAGTGTATTAAAAGAAAGGTTCAGTTCAATGTTCCTTCGGGTGGCAGGCAAACCTGCCGTGATTGGTATAGGATAGGAATGAAAGTGATTCTACGTCATAGCTTAAATAAATCATTCTGTTTCATAATGCCTTGGGACGTCCAGGGATATCTTAGCTAAGAAATACATCTCTCTGAAAATTTGAGTCATGTTCTCGACCTGCATGACACTAAACACCATATGAAATGTCTAAACTGTCAGCTTTATAAAATGCGTTCCTAATATCGTTGATGGAAATGTTTTGAGCAAAGAATAATCTTGGCTATTATAATCATTGCCTTTGAACATTATGCACTGGCGCTATAGATTCACAAAACAGAACCAACTAAATGTTATCCCAACACCTGCGGACCAAAAAAAAAAAAAAAAGAAAAAAAGAAATGAAGGAAGATCAATGTGTATTACGTGTGTTAGCAATACCTAATAAACAATGGACTATTGCGTTTTGATTGGTGGAAAAACTCAATTTGATTTCAATGAGAAAAATCAGTAAAAGAAATAATGAAGTAAATAAAGAAAAGAAAGAAAAAAAAAAAAGATGGATAAAAAATAGTGAAAAGAGAAATGATTGTAAGGAAAATAGTGTAAAACTTTTCATTTGTAAACACGTCTTAAATAAACGATGAGCATTCACATTGATGACTGTTACAGAAATGTTTTGGTAAGATTGTAAATCTCAAATGTTTAACGCTGTAATTGTGGAATCACTACGGATATTTTATTGTCGTGAGCTTATTTCATCGATTACTTAAGAAATACGCTTCATCAGAATGTTCAAATAGCAAAACCGTAGACATGCACGGTTCTTTCTAGTAAATTTAAACAGATGTAATCAAATTCATGGTCCATGTTGAGAAACAGAAAGGATTAGCTCACCTCCGACGGGACTCGAACCCGCAATGCCCGGCTTAGGAGGCCGGTGCCTTATCCATTGGGCCACGGAGGCTACTTCTTCCATCCCACAATGTCATGGTAAATTAAGCCATATGAACACAGTATTATCTCTTGTAGGAGGTTGGTGACTTGGCTTCAAAAAGATCTTCGTAAGAGATCGAAATAAAAACAGTAAATGCCTGTGTGTACATGGTTGCCAATGTAGCTGCATTCGTACAAACGATAGCATCAATGAGAGTAAAGCAACACATTTAATCTAGTGCCTTACATTAAATAAATTGCTATATTATATTATGTTTCAGAAGCACATTTGCCATCCTCCCTATAGGAATAAGAACAACTTATCGAAGTGTATTAAAAGAAAGGTTCAGTTCAATGTTCCTTCGGGTGGCAGGCAAACCTGCCTGATTGGTATAGGATAGGAATGAAAGTGATTCTACGTCATAGCTTAAATAAATCATTCTGTTTCATAATGCCTTGGGACGTCCAGGGATATCTTAGCTAAGAAATACATCACTCTGAAAATTTGAGTCATGTTCTCGATCTGCATGACTCTAAACACCATATGAAATGTCTAAACTGTCAGCTTTATAAAACGCGTTCCTAATATCGTTGATGGAAATGTTTTGAGCAAAGAATAATATTGGCTATTATAATCATTGCCTTTGAACATTATGCACTGGCGCTATAGATTCACAAAGAACAGAACCAAATAAAAGTTATCCCAACACCTGCGGACTACAAAAAAAAGGGAAAAAAAGAAAATGAAGGAAGATCAATGTGTATTACGTGTGTTAGGAATACCTAATAAACAATGGACTATTGCGTTTTGTTTGGTGGAAAATCTCAATTTGATTTCAATGAGAAAAATCAGTAAAAGAAATAAAGAAGCAAATGAAGAAAAGAAAGAAAGAAACAAAAAAGAAGGATAAAAAATAGTGAAAAGAGAAATGATTGTAAGGAAAATAATGTATAACTTTTCATTTGTAAACACGTCTTAACTAAACGATGAGCATTCACATTCATCACTGTTACAGAAATGTTTTGGTAAGATTGTAAATCTCAAATATTTAACGATTTAATTGTGGAATCTCTAAGGATATTTTATTGTCGTGAGCTTATTTCATCGATTACTTAAGAAATACGCTTCATCAGAATGTTAAAATAGCAAAACCGTAGACATGCACGGGTCGTTCTAGTAAATTTAAACAGATGTAATCAAATTCATGACCCATGTTGAGAAACAGAAATGATTGGCTCACCTCCGACGGGACTCGAACCCGCAATCCCCGGCTTAGGAGGCCGGTGCCTTATCCATTGGGCCACGGAGGCTACTTCTTCCATCCCACAATGTCATGGTAAATTAAGCCATATGAACACAGTATTATCTCTTGTAGGAGGTTGGTGACTTGGCTTCAAAAAGATCTTCGTAAGAGATCGAAATAAAAGCAGTAAATGCCTGTGTGTACATGGTTGCCAATGTAGCTGCATTCGTACAAACGATAGCATCAATGAGAGTAAAGCAACACATTTAATCTAGTGCCTTACATTAAATAAATTGCTATATTATATTATGTTTCAGAAGCACATTTGCCATCCTCCCTATAGGAATAAGAAAAACTTATCGAAGTGTATTAAAAGAAAGGTCCAGTTCAATGTTCCTTCGGGTGGCAGGCAAACCTGCCTGATTGGTATAGGATAGGAATGAAAGTGATTCTACGTCATAGCTTAAATAAATCATTCTGTTTCATAATGCCTTGGGACGTCCAGGGATATCTTAGCTAAGAAATACATCACTCTGAAAATTTGAGTCATGTTCTCGATCTGCATGACTCTAAACACCATATGAAATGTCTAAAGTGTCAGCTTTAAAAAAAACGCATTCCTGATATCGTTGATGGAAATGTTTTGAGCAAAGAATAATCTTGGCTATTATAATCATTGCCTTTGAACATTATGCACTGGCGCTATAGATTCACAAAGAACAGAACCAAATAAAAGTTATCCCAACACCTGCGGACTACAAAAAAAAAAGAGAAAAAAAGAAAATGAAGGAAGATCAATGTGTTTTACATGTGTTAGCAATACCTAATAAATAATGGACTATTGCGTTTTGATTCGTGGAAAGCGGGGGAAAGACACTATTTGATTTCATTTAGAAATTGCATGAAAGATAGAATGAAGCAAATGTACAAATATAGAATGAAAGTATCATGTTGTCGATCTGCATGGCTCCAAACTCTCTCTGAAATATCTAAACTCTCAGCTGTATACAATGTCTTCCTTGGTGAAATAGCCTTTGCGCTAAGTGGAATCTTGGCAATGACAATCCTTGTTTTTTTAACATTGTGGACTGGCGCCCTACATTCACAAACAAAGAACTGTACCAAATATCAGAAACCCCATGATCCGTGGACTTATATGGATAGCAGAAGCAACGAAGAAAAAGTAATGAGTCAATGAAGTTATTGACGTCCTGTCTACTTTAAATAAAATCTTCGGAAGGAAATCTCCATCAATATTGGTAAATCCGGTAACAGCTACTGCACTTCTTTCAAGAGAATGATTTTATAAATTTCAGCGGGAAGCAGGACTGTTTTCTCGCTCAGTGAATGCCAAATGTTTCCTTGTAGAGAAACGGCTAATATTATTATTGCTTATACCCGTTGAGAAAAAAAATGTTCCTTTACGGAAGGACACGTAACGTTTTTGTTGTAGGCATGAGAACTATTTTCGTAATATACTCGAGTATAGTGTAAATTTTAATGTGTTTTTACGCAAAAATAGAGAGTCCTAGTATACACAGTCATTTTTCAGAGCTTAAATTCACGCATTTTCGGTAACCGGTTGTACTATGCACATGTATTGTTTTTATTTTCTGTTATGGTTGAAATTCATGTAAAATATATTCAGGGATTACATTATACATGAAGTATATAATATTTGCAACGCTATCGAACCGATAAACGGTTTTTATTTTATTTAGCTAAATGAACACTTAGTCAGATTGGCAAATCGTGCCAGGAACATTTTTTTTAACCATCTTTTTTAGTATTTCTTGCGCATTACTTTTGCTTGGTGTAATTAACTTTCTCACTTTCCTTCGACAAATATCTTCAGTGACCTCAGAAATGGCAGCAACAACAACAAAAACAATGACAATAATAAAACAACAATCTTTTCTTTTTTAATCATTTTTATTAATCGCAGTTGTCTTCTTAAAAATTATTAGCCATTAAGTAATATGTTTGGAATTTACTAATGAATTTTTAAAAATAATCGAAAGAAATATTTTTTTTTTATATATACGAAAGTGGATTACATTTTGTTCCATCGAAAGAAGTTCACTTTTACTTGCGGGGAAATGAATAACGCAACATTTTTGTACTGCTCAAAATGGTTTATTTAAAATGTCGAATAGACATCATTTTCGTTATAGATTTGTCTTGTTACGGGAAAAGAGAATTCAGTTTATGCATTTCAACCGAGTTTTAGTTATTCCGTACATGTCTGTGAATGGCCAAGCGTGTATTTAACGAAACACATCTTGAAAAACTTTTCCAATTTCGAAAAATCGAAACATGTCTCGTTACATTTAAAAAAAAAATATATAAATTTCTCACTTGAACGAATTGGAAGAATTTTTTAAGCTATCTCTGTCCTTTCGTGAAAAAATATAATTACAAAGTGTTTTTTAAAACTCTTTACTCCAAAGACAATGTTCAACAAAATAGAAATTATGCGAAAATAGAAAAGGAGAAAATAGCTGCTTTTGGCTTTTAACAAATATTTTAACAAACATTTATAGTCAATTGAAAAAGGAAAAAAAACTTTTAATAAAAATAAGCATAAATTTTATGCTTTAATTTTTAAAGGGAGTTTTTATCTGACATTACCGTAATTCCCTATATATAATACGCATTTTTTTCTAAAAAAATAATAAGCAATATCAGGGTTGTGTATTATGTACAGCTACAGAAAATCTTTAAATTAGAATAATATTATTGAAAAATTTATCAGAGTTAACCTGTAATCCTGACCGTAATGAAATTGGAAAAGTACAATTTATAGGGTTTGATTACCAATCAAGGGGTGCGTATTATACATGAGTAGAAGCATTTTCCAACACTTTCAGCACAATTTTAGGTGTGCGTATTAAGGATGAAGACGTATTATACATGGGCAATTGCGGTATTTCTTATTACTATGTACAAACGCTATTTTTACCAGCTACACGTGTTTGGATTGCTATCCCCGTTTTTCATTTCTTAAACAATAAAATTATTAATAACCGGCCTAGATCGAAATGTCCTACTAAAGAAGAAATCTGCCTTCAACAGGAATCGATTTTCTTGCCTCATAAGGGAAACCGCTTTTTTATTTTTAGCTAAAGCGTGCCGCTACAATTTTAGCTACGGGGACCAGCCGAACAGAGCAAGTATTGAATAACCTATTTAAGGAAAGCACATCTGGTGTTGAGAGGACTTCACTTTAAAACGTCTTGTTAGAAATGAATCGATGTCCCGATTAAAATTTGCAGCAAACTAATTGCATCATGGATGTGCGGTGTGGTGTAACGGCTTTTCAGAATTAGAAATCGGAAAGCCGAGTTCGAATTCCAGTGGGGTTCGTTACATTCATTTACACGTAAATACCCTAGGGAAAGGCATGAATCCATCTCTTGTCCACCCAGCTATAGGTTGAATAGCAGGACAGATTGGGTTCTGTATCCTTGGTTGGTAACCAGACTACCGCAGAAAGAAACAGCAGCCTACTGCGGGAATGTCTTCTACCTAATCAGTCATGAATCGAAAAAGACATGATCGCCCAAGAGTGTATCACGTATGGCACTTAACTGACTGACTGAATTGCATCATAGTAAAACTAAATTGTTATTGATAAGCTGCTGTGAGTAAATTGTTATTGCTAATGTTTTGGTTAGATAATCAGGTCAAATAGGTGATTGTGTTGCGCACAGTCTCCGAAGTAGAGAAGACCTGCTTGCATTGAAAAGTCAGCCTTCAGCACTGATCAATGGGGTCGGTAAGAAATACGCAACTCATTTAGCAAATAGTCTATAATAAGTTGCTGCTTCACTGGGGGCTTCTAAATTTTGGCCTTGTGTCACATGTAAGTTTCGCTTAGTAAATCACTATCATAAGTTGTTATTTCCATGAATGATAGCAATGATCAGTGACGAAATAACAAAGTAGAAAAAATAACACATGCAATGGACCCCACATTTTCGAGGTCTCCCATTAAATACTTTCATACTGTTTGGGGAAATCAGCATCTTACGATATCAATGTTAATGTTAATATGTCGGGAGAGTTGCATGTTTGATCATCCCTCATTTCAGGTGATATTATTTCATGACGGTGAAATCTACTCAAATATTTCGTTGTTTCATATTATTTCTAGGTTTGTTTATTATGTCGATAGAAGTATAAATATTTATCTGTTTCATAAGCTCTGTCACTGTGCTAGAGAATAATTTATGATGTATGTGTATTTTTTAAATTTATGGCCCCTTCATAATATACGCTACAATCCCCACACTAACTTAATCCGGCTTTGTGAACGACTGTAAAAATTAAATAGGTTTACACATATAAGAGACGAAATAATACAATAATATAAAAATATTCATCATATATCTTTGAAAAAATAATGTTATTATGTGAAAAATACGAGAAAAACTTTTCTTTTTTCTTTTTTCTTTTTTTTTGATTGATTTATCTCTCTTTTTTGTTTGTTTGAAATCGGTAAATTCTTGGAGTTAAACGGCCATTTAATTAAATACCACAGACAAATGTGACATCTCGACGTGGTGTAATAGCTAGCTTGTTTCGCAAAAACAATTACGAATGAATAGTGAGTTTGATCTTTACTGGGCGCTCCAGACTTTTGGCCCTGTGCCACATCTGAGCCACGCTTATAAAATCACCGTGCCACAGATGACGGATATTTTAAAATTCACGATCGTAATTTTGATGGATTTTATAATTGCCTGTCATCTTGAAACAATTGTATGGTTTTAAATTATTATGTTCTGTCACTAGAATGGCCATGTAGTAACGAGCCTGGATAAAAAAAAAAAAAAAATACAAAAAAAAAAAGAAAAACCCCAAAGAAATCAGCCCCAGAGTCTCGTGTTTAGCTCAGTCTTATCTATAAACACATTTTTAATAGTATACATTTTTAAATACTTATTTGGCATGAAGCCTTTGAAGTTTTAACTCGATTTTCACCCCCTTTGATTATACCATATTTTCATTTGTACTAATTTCAAGTGCCGTCTGGAAGAGACATGCCAGAAGGAATTTTCCAAATAAGCGAACCGGTTTAGATAAACATTCAGGCGCGTATTTTAAAAAGAAAATATAAATTTTGATATATAAACTTGTGTAACAAAATAATTGTACCATAGATAAAATTATTTGAATAATAACAATAATAGGTTTTCCATACCAAATACTCATCTTTCCCTGATTGGGGTATTGAAAGAAGTAATTTAATCGGCCCTTGTATTCAGTAGATAAGAGTACAACCTCAGACAGACATTGGTCACGATCTTGTTCGTCTTAGTGCGTCTATTGAAAGCTTTCGAGTATGGAAGTAATTTCTTGTTCCAAAAAAGACGAGCAGTTCCTTCACGGTGAGACACAGACTAGTTTTGGTTTGGAGAGAAAATGTTCGTCTATAGTTAATAATATAAATTTCCTTCCAAAATGATATGTCAACCAATTTCAGAGTCATTGACCACTAAGAACGAATTTTTCACCTCGCGCTAGAATTAAAAATGGTATCACAGGCCTTTTTCTTTTAGATAATGGTATTCGATAAATTATAAATTCATGTACGTGTGAAAGATTGCTAAAAACGTACTGTTTTAAAGTACAGAGCTTTGTTCATTTGAAATAGCACAGTTTAGTCGGGACGAAAATTCTTTCTTTTCTGACGTATTTTCCTGAACAGAAAAACTTTAAAATTACTCTCGGTTCCTTTCCAGATTAAATTTTTGATGATTTAAATGGACGTGTTTTTGAATATTCCACATAAACTAGGTAATTCGGAAAATCCAAAACATTTTTGACGGAAGCCATGTTTCTATATCTAGTATTCTAAATCAAGGGAAAGAACATTTGCATTCAATGCGTCTTAATCTCAGAGATTGCTTAATTGCGTTAATGTCGAAAGCAGCTCTGACTTGGCTAATTATTTACTACAGAAATGACACGGTACTTAGATTGATTTATCGTTCGAAACAGTAGAATCGAAGACTTTACAAATACTGGCTTGTTTTTTCTTACGGCTTGCAGTCAGTTTGGAATGAGTAAAAAGACAATCGGATAGAAGGAGTCAATAACTAGCTGTATACATGCCCATTCTGTATACACGCCCATTCTGTACACACGCCCATTCTGTATACACGCCCATTCTGTATACACGCCCATTCTGTATACACGCCCATTCTGTACACACGCCCATTCTGTACACACGCCCATTCTGTATGCACGCCCATTCTGTACACACGCCCATTTTCACACACTGCAACAAATAATTCTCTTTTCATTTACAATTTATTTTCTTTTATAACAAAATTTGATTCCTACGATAGGAATTTGGATTAAGCTTAAAGATTGTTGCAAACCATCAGTCAACCCCGGGTTTACGAACATATCATATTCTCATCCGATCGCCGAAGTTAAGCAACGTCGAGCTTGATCAGTGACTAAATGGGTGGCAGCTTCTGAATACCAGGTGCTGTAAGCTTGGATGTGCAGGTGGTGTGATGGATAATGGCTCGTAATTGTTAATCGGAGAGCAGAGTTCGAATTCCAGTCGGGTTCGTTACATTCACTTACGCCCAGATACCCTTGGGAAAAGTATGAATCCACCTCTTCTTCCCCCAGCTATTGGTTAATTAGTAAGACTCATTATTATCTCCCCCACTACCGCAAAATAATTGTGGATACAATATTCACTCGCAAAAAGAAAAAAAAGATAGTTATTCTTACAATCCAAAAACACGTTTCGGCTTTAAATAATCTACAGAAGGTTGATAAGCCGTAAAAAACAAATTAATCAATTCACTTAACCCCAGCTCAAGAATTTCTAATTCAACTGCTGGTTATTTCAATATGGCTTTTAACATTGGCATAAATAGCAGAGAGGAAATATATGTTGAAATAACCAATAAAAGCGGCTTCAGTGAATTGTTTAAACAGATTGCTTATAAGTGTTTGTTAAATCCTCAATGTGAACATAAGATAACATTGTCAAGACATTTTTACTTAGAAGAATCAATTGACACACTTGCTTTTATATTGATTAACGTTGCAGTCATCTGATTTTCTATCTTATTTAGAATAATGTTATATATTCACAAGTAACAATAAGGGACTTTTTTTTTTCAAAATGATATGCTTTATTTGTGAAACTATTTGAACTTATTTGTCTAAAGAATTGTTTACAATTGTTTACAAATTGTCTCCGCTACTGAAAAGACTAATATTTTAAGTCATCAAATCTATCAAAGCGAGAAAAAAGTTCTACGATTTTCTAAACAGATACCAAAATCAGGATACCATTCTCTCTGCTACTAAGAATATCGATTTCTAATTTCAAGGAACGATTCGTGTTCTTGGTTCATCGGAAGAGTGTAAGTCAAGAAGTCGACTGATTGATTAGTTTTTACGGCTTATCAACCCATTACAAGTTATTTAAAACAAGAAAATATTTTTTAGATTGTAAAACTTTTTGCAGATAATAATAATTTACTGATACAAATTAACCCATAGCTGGAGGGAGAAGAGGCGTATTCATATCTTTCCCAAGGGTATTTGCGCGTAAGTGAATATAACAATCCCGATTGGAATTGGAATTTGGCTTTCCGACTTCCATTTCCGCTGGTATTCCCAAGCGGTCATCCATCTAGATATTGACCAAGCTCGACATTGCTTAACTTCAGTGATCGTACGAGAACGGGCGCTTCAACGTGATATGGCCATAAGCCTTCAAGAATTAAGATGGCCCAAACAAAGTGCTGGACATTCCAGGCTCGTTACAACAAAATAGCCTAAAAGTGAATTAAAGCCGTCTTTAAATATACCAATTCCATTGTATAAATGTATATACATATATGTATGTGTGTGAATCATATATATATATATGCATAAGTATATAGATAGCTCACACTTCATTATATATATATACATATATATATATATATATATATATATATATATATATATATATATATGAAATAAATATTAAGAACACAAGAAAAACCGTTGTAAATCGCGAATAAAAATTCCAGTCGGTGCGAGGCATCCTCCACACACATAAACATAATGTTTGTGTATGTGTTCGTCTATGTGTGCGCATATCCATAAATGTATGTATGTAAGTGGCGAAATGACGACAAAGAGTTGCACATATCTTTGCGCATTATATCACTTTCATCCGAATTGGCATCATGTCTCTCTATCTATCCATCTATATATATATATATATATATATATATATATATATATATATATATATATATATATTTATATATTAAAATAAAAGAAAGATAGAGAGAGAGAGAGAGAGAGAATGAGTGAGTGAAAGAGCTAGATACGTATAGAAAGAAAGACAGCTTATATTATCATAAATGTGTGTGTGTGTGTGTCTGTATGCGCGCATGCGCGCAGGCAGGCCTATTTTAAAATGTTCAACAGTTAAAATTGATACTGGATTGCGTGAATTGGATTTCATCAAATCAAATTTATACCCTTTTTTTTTTTAATTTTCATGCTTAATATTTAGTAATGCATTTTTTTTTTCAAATAAAAAAAAATATTAGTCTTTAGATGTTACTTTGCAAAAGCTATCGGGTTTCAGCCTGGTAAAAGATAGTAAACATTGCCAAGACCAACAACACCCAGCTTCCATCCAAGCTGGCAGACGGGGCGGCGGTCGAATCTCCAAATATTTTGATATCTGCACATCCGTAAAACTGTTCCTGATTCCCACAACCGACACAGCCTTTTTTTGTGACCGGATCCACGCCCCAACTGTTTCCTTATGGAAAAAGAAAAAAAATAATAATCAAAAGACGATTTCAGCAACAAATTTGGTAAGTTTTGTTTGAAGTAGTAGAATTTCTTTACACACACACAATATATATATATATATATATATATATATATATATATATATATATATATATATATATATATATATATATATATATGCATGTATATATATGTATATATAAATAAAAAGAAAGAACAGTAAGATATATAATCCAGTGTTCTTATAGATATTTTTATTTTTGCAGAATAGTGCTCAATGTAAATTTACAGAGCATTAATATTGTAAATTTTTTAAAAAAATTAAAAAAATCCAGACGACATGCATTTAACGGATGTTAGATTTCATTGAAAAATACATCCCTACCCACTACCAAAACGTAACTAAGAACTGATACATCAAAATACAGACGTAATGAACACGCAGACACCCCTTGTCTAGTGGAAGTGGATTTATCTGTAACCTTGGAAACGTGAATTATGATTTTAGCCGTGTCTTTAAAACCCAGTAATTTTAAAAGTTACTCCAAAATTCGCTTGAGGATGAAATTGAACTAATGTCTTTAATTTAATTACAAAATTAAATTCGTAGCTTTTAGCTTCCATTTTTGAAACATTGTTAGAACTGTATAGCGTAAAAAAACATATTTTAAATCAATATAATTATATATATATATATATATATATATATATATATATCAGTGGGTATTGAAGTCAACACCCAGGGGCGACTGTCTGTTTAATGCTTAACGCAGTTGCCAGGCACATTGCCTGATGTTTGCGTTTAGCATAAAACAGACTGTCGCACTCCGGGTTTTGACCTCAATGTCCCCTTTTATATTTACATAAGCTCTATCCGTGATATTGAGCACTTTAATCCATAAATATACTATATCTTAAGACTATATTTTTATCACACACACACACACACACACACACACACACACACACACACACACACACATATATATATATATATTTAGTGGACTCTCCTATCGTGACGATAAATGAGGGTCAGCATTGTATGGTGCCTTTCGTTTTACATTTATGCATGATAGCAGGTTCTATTGCGGAGAAAATCAGGTAAGGGAAAGATATATTTTTATGATATATATATATATATATATATATATATATATATATATATATATATATATATATATAAATTTTTATTATAGTGAATACTTTGTATTTGAAATAGATGCCCCATTTTACATAAAGCTTGTATTGCATCTATCGGCCTGTGCATTCGAGAAATCTTAGTAAAAAATGCGTTCCCTGGCAGGGATCGAATTAATAAAAATGTCGTATTAAAATAAATCCATTAATTCTTTAGTAATTGCTTTGTTTACGTTTCGGATACAAAACTGAGCAGATATGACGCTTTTCAGAAAATAATCTGATGGAAGAGGATGTGCTTTGCTTAAAAAGGGAAAATAGAACGTTGCTTGCTGTGACATTTTCCGTGACCGAGCGGTAGAAAACAATGGGTCAAACGGTTTTTTCCCCTAAAAAGGAGGATGGAAGTTCGATCCCTGCTGGGAAACGCATTTTATTTACTAAGATATTTCGAATGCATAGACCGATAGACGTTATACACATTGCTTAATAAAAAAAAATAGCATCAAGTTTTTAAGTTAAAAATAAAACCGTTGATTCATTAATATATTAACAACAAATTTGGTAACGCTTACGATGTAATAAAAAAAAGAAAAGTATCTGTCTATATTTCTGATAGGAGGTATTGTAACTATTTATACTATTTACAACATCGGACTGTTGTCAGTCCACGGGAGTAGATTGTTCTAATTCTACGTGCCATGCCTTATTTTTATATCTCAGTTTCAGTTAATTTCCTTTAGCAACTCAACTCTTCAAATTTTTCTTACCTCTTCCTTGACCAGGTATAGAACAGACACGTCGTGACTATGGCAATAAAGATGAGGACAACAGTCCAAATGATGGAAATAGTGTAAATAAAGATAATAATAAAATGATGACAATTCATAATGTTCTGGAAAAATTATATCTATTACTACCCGGATTTATTAGGATTATTGCTTTCAGATTTGTAATATTATTAGCGCGTAATCTCATAAGATTTAATAAGCATTAAAGCCGTAACTTTTCGATATACAGGCGTCAAAATCATTGATGTTAATTACACTCTGATTGAGTTTGAAATGAAAAAGGTCAGTTACGCTTGAATATAATGTTGCAACCTTACAAATCTTTAAGTATTAACATGTTTAACACAAAAGAAAGATAATTATGTAATGTCCGCCTTTCTCAAATACACACTTTGTCTTAATTTTCACTTCAGCACACAGTTGTTTGACGACACAACTATTTACTCCTGTCTTGATAATATGTCTGATCAGTTTGAAAATGTGAAATTAGCATGAGATCTAAAAATGACCTACAGTTTGTTGTTAACTGGGGCAAGTAGTGGCTTGTTAATTTAAACGCCTACAAAACGAAACTTCTCCATATTAATCACCTGAAAGGCTCCTACTTGCTTCCCATCAGAATGGCTGATGCTAACCTTCATGAGAGTGACTAGCTGTGTCTTCTGGGTCTAACATTCTCAGTTGATATGAAGTGGAAAGATTATATTGAATCCATTTGCTGCTCAAAAATGTCAGATCATTGTGCCGTGCAAAAGAATTTTTCTTTCCAGAATCTATCTTGCACATTTATATGTCTACCATTCGCCTCTGCTTTAAATATTGCTTCCATATTTGGTCATCTGCATATTAAGAAATTTTTGAGAAAATCCAAATAATCAGCAATATTGTTGGTCCTGACCTGGCATCTCGGCTTCAGTCACTTTCCCACCGCCATAATGTAGCTTCCCTGTGCATTTTTTTTTTTTAAATAAATACTTTCAAGCTAATTGTTTGAATAAGTTCTTCGCTATGGTACCTAGACATAAACGCAGATTGGCGGAAAGGTCTCATCTATTCACTATTGAAGTGACTAGATGTAACCGGAAGTTCTATGATAACAGTTTCTTTTCTCACACTTTTCGTTTGATGAACTCTCTTCCGGCTTCATGCTTTCCAGTCAACTTTGATCTTCCAAATTTTAAATGCAATGTCAATCGTTATCTACTGTCTTCTTGATTCTTCTTCTTCTTCTTCTTCTTCTTCTCTCTCTCTCTCTCTCTCTCTCTCTCTCTCTCACTCTCTAATGCTTCTCTTTTTTTTTGTTCTTCCACACTCATTAACCCCTCGTGTCATATTGGCTTCACTGCTTTGCATAGGTGTGATATGATTAAAAAATTTAAAAAAGCTAATACCTAATTACCATTTATCCATCCGTGCAATCCTTAGAGACTAAAGTCTTTGAGGATTGCAACCTTTATTCTATTCTTGACTAACACATGTCAGGAAAAAAAGGTGGTGAAGAACCTAATGACTTTGATGTTGTTCATCTATAGCTTTACAAGCGTTGTTAAGAAGATTTCTCTCTTGGCTACCTAACGATGTTTAATGTATGTCTCAGACCAGTATACAGAAAATAAACTCGGTGTAGGGGCGCAGAAGACAATTATCTCCCTTTTTATCAGAAAGACTTTACTGACGTCTTAAGGGGCGTCTAGGTGTCAAGCAGCAACTGTTCTTACCAACGGGCTGTAGTTACTGCTCGGCTTCCCTGGGAGGACCACGCAAGGCCAATGTATACTGAAGGAGAACGGAAGCGAAAACACGGGTCTTTACTGTGTGTCTTTTGGGGACATTACAAGGAGAAGCTTTTTACTCATCCCCTTCACATACTGCTTGCCTTCCTTTAGTGTACTTAAAATTCTCTATGTGGGACAATTTGTGACATATATATATATATATATATATATATATATATATATATATATATATATATATATATATATATATATATATATTGCAGGTTAATAAAACATGTATATGTATCTATGTTTTGTATATAAAATGTTTTCAAGTTTAACTCATTTTGGGAATTAATTTCTTTCGATTATTTTAGTAATCCCTTTCGCCTGTTAAGGTGTTAATATATCACTGATACACTAATGCCTATAGTGGACCTTGAAGAGTTTATAAGATCAAGATATTTTCTACCTCATTAGCGATTTTTCAGAGTATATTTAATTACCAAAGAACTATTTCTATTGGATGATTTCGGAACAATAGAAGTTGAAAGCAATTCCCCAAAAATTGATTTCCAAATGCAGGTGTGGGATTTCGTCAAGTAAAGAGACAGGAACAAAATCCTTGGGAGACTCGAACATAAATCACTCACTAGAATATGCTTCATGTTATTTATTAAAAACAGTTTAGTTTGGTACGAGGCTAAAGTATTGACACACACGGTGAAGACCGACTTCACTTTACTTAAGAATTAATCAGCAAGACAAGTGTACTAACCATCGAATCACTATACGCTCAGGTGCCAAATAGGCATGGAGTAATGGATAGCGTTTCAGACTGAGGAATCGGAGAGCTGAGTTCGAATCCATTACAGTCTCTTAATAGCCCTGGGAAAGGTATGAATCCTCTTCTCCCCCCCCTCCGAGCTATGGGTAAATAGCAGAACAAACTGGGTTCTATAGCTTTGAGATGGAAACTGGTCTACCGCAGAAAGAAATGGCAACCTACTGCGGGAAAAATTCTGCCTCGTCAGTCATGTATCGAAAATACATGATCGCCTAAGTGTGTGTCACGCATGGCACATAACTGATTGAATAAATAGGAGAGTGTTAAAAGTCAGAGAATTAAATAAACGGGTGGGGTTAAGAAACGGGGATTTGGAAAAATACGAAAATCTAATAAACGGTGGGGATGAGTTCAATAAATGGAATGGCAGGGAAATAATTAAAAACAAGTCTTTCAAACTATAACAAAATATAAATTCTCATTAATGTCTTTAAGTAAAATGCTTTAACATAGTTGAAAGTGTTTTCATGAAGTCTTGCCAGCACTACAATATCCATCAAATGTCTATTAAAAAAAAGTTAAAATTTTATGAGCGGGAAAGGGACTAATGTATCCGAGATAAGAAAAATCCGAAAATTAGCAAGTGGGTGGAGTGGATACCCCAGAGAAAGGGGCTGAACGATATATATTTTATGGTGATTTTCTAAGCATACCTCAGATGTGATACAAAACTGAATGTATGGGGAACCCAACGACATATATTTCATGATTAATTAAATTACTGGGTGCTGCTCAACAGATAAATTTGAATGAAGCACAGTGGCAAAACTATGTGGTCTTTGATTTCCAACAATGTCCGGAAGATTGGAAAAACTACTAGGATCACTGTACACTAGCAAATTACTTTGAAGGAGACTGTGGATAAGGCAAGTAGATTTCTTTCACGCTAATATTCATTGAACTTTTGGATATTATCCCGGATGCTAATAGAAATACCTCAATCCTTCATTTGCAAAAATAAAATAACTTACCAGCATTGTATTTCCATCGAAATACACAAAAATTGCAGGCGACATTTTTTGGCAAGTTCAGTGGGACCACAATTGATTTTGATCCCCATTCACCTTTCACTGGGAAATGGACAGCGCCCGTGGTGGCTATTTTGAGTGGGTGTTTCTCAAAACACTCCTCTGTTTCTTTGTCTTCGTATCTCTTCTTGGGGCAAAGGTCGAACATGAACCAGCCCTTGTGATTTGCTGTCAGATCAACGCGAGCCTTCATTAGCTGACCCATCGTGTAGTTGCGCACGATAATGCCGTTCGCATATTTGCCGCCAACCTCATTCTCGCGGGGTCCATCGTACGGATCACCACAAACGCCACACTTTCCACCATTCCTTTCGTATTGTACCTATAAAAAAATGAAAAAGAAAAAAAGATAATTATCAATCTTGCCAAAGTGAGAGAAAGAAATAAGGAAATTATGAAACATTAAGATGACAGTAGTGCGAGTCGTTATGTTAGTACTGGGAATGTTCCGAAGAGCCTGCGACAAAGACTGGAAGACCTGGAAATTAAAGGAAGTGTTGAAACAATCCTGACAACGGTATTGTTGAAAAGAATGGTTCGGATGATTCCATCGTTTCCCCGTTCGCAATGTGAAGAATACCGGAATAGTGAGGAAATTTATTTCTACTTAATCTCCAATACCAGCCACCATCTAATACGGGTGTAAACACCTAATACGGGTGTAAATATCTAATACAGGGGTAAACATCTCATCTAATACGGGTGTAAACATCTAATACATTGTAAACCCTTAACGAGCAAAAAAAAATGTATTTTTATAGATTCGTTTTCTATGGTTTATCAACTCTTTGCGGGTTATTTAAAGCCAGAAAATATTTTTAGATTGTAAGAAATTTTGTGGGGAGACAATAATGATTTATTGATACAAGTTTTACTAATGAACGCATAGCTGGAGGAGAAGACGTGAATTCATAGCTTTCCCAAGGGTATTTGCGTGTAAGTGAATATAGCAAACCCAACTGGAATTGGAACTTTCCAATTTCGACCTGTTAGCCATTACACCACCCGCACATCCAAGCTTACTGCACCTGTTATTCCCAAGCACTCACCCATCTAGATACTTACCAGGTTCGACGTTGCTTAACTTCGGTGATCATACGAGAACCGGTGATTCAACGTGATGTTGCCTTCAAAATACTACTACTACTGCTACTACTAATAATAATAATAATAATGATAACTAAATGATACCCGTGAAAATTTTCCGATTTTAATTTTTTGATGAATTTTAATTTAATGATTAAATAATAAGCTTCTTGCGAATTCGGCGACTATAAAATTTCCCTGTTGCCTCATTGAATATCTGAGCTTAATAACGTTAACATGCTGATTGCTTTCTATCTGTTTTACGGCTTAGAAACCCTTTATAGGTTATTTAAAGCCAAAGCATATTTTGAATTGTAAAAATTTTTTCTTCGATTGGATATGGCATTCAGTCAGTTATGTGCCACGCGTGATATACGCTTAGGCAATCATGTATCTTTCGATACATGACTAACGAGGCAGATTTTTTTTTCCCGCAGTAGGTTGCCATTTCTTTCTGCGGTAAATCAGTTGCCATCCAAGGCTATAGCTTTAATTTATATCTTTTCCACGTAAGTGAATATGATGTATTTGACTGGAATTCGAACTCTGCTCTCCGATTCCTCAATCTGAGCTGCTATCCATTACCCCACCGTGCCTCCCTTAGGATAGTGCATTAACAATTTTTTGGGGAATAACAATAATTTTTCCAGGTACAAGTCCTACAATTTAATCCATAACTGGAGCAGAAGAGATGGATTCATACCTTTCCCAATGGTAACTGAATTTAACGAATCCGACTGGAGTTTGAACTCGGCTTTCCGAATTCTCATTTGAACCATTATTCATTGCACCACCCGCACATTTTAACAACTTTATTACAATAACAATCATGACTATGAAGGCAGGTTATTATTTAAAAAGTAAGAGGGTAGAAATAAAAAAAAAATCCAAATTGACAAGATTTTCCATTTCACTGAAGTAAACGTTAAGCACATGAGATGAACGTTATCACCGCCTCTATCCTCCTTTCCTTTACTTTTTTCCTTTTTTTCCCTTTCCTTAGTTTTCTTTCCTTTCCCTTCCTTCCTTCTGTTCCTTTTCTTTCTTTCTTTCTTTCTTTCTTTCTTTCTTTCTTTCTTTCTTTCTTTCTTTTCTTTCTTTCCTTTCCTTTCCTTTCCTCCCTTAAAAACAAACAGAACATTTGATATTTACTTTCTTCCGTTTTTGTAAAAGGTCTATCCTCACAATCAAGCAGGATTGACCCATTGTTTATCTGAGGTATTTTTCTTCCGTTTTGTGGGCAGAGGACAGGCAAACAATTACTGGTCTATCCTTGCACTCAAACAGGAATGGCACATTGTTTATCTCACTGAATGGTAGGACATACCTTATGTGCGAGTTAACTATGGAACGCAGGAACAAGGAGAGTGAGCTATGAAAATATTACCGAATTTATCTCCACCTAAGTTATATTTTTGTTTAGCCTGGGTTTCCATAAAATGGCCTTAATAATCTATGTTATAAAAGAAGATCTGGTTCTTTGTCCGTCACACACTTTGTCTGCTTGTGACTTTGCATGCGACTGGGGAATGTATATGCAAATGTCATGTGTTGTGCGTGAGTGACTTACTTACATCTGTTTGTGCCATATAGTGTATATGTAAGCACGCACACGCACACACACACACACACACACACACACACACACACACACACACACACAAATTTGACTGAGTTTGAAATAAGACATTGGAATAATAGATTCCATTCCTACACAGCCTAGACAACCCCGATCCTGGCTTGAGCAATAAAATAAAAATTTGGAGACCAGAAAAAATGTTTTTTTTTTAACTTGAAATGTTAGATAATTATAAGATTTTATTGAAATAGCCAGAAATTATTCGGTAATTGTTGTAATCTGAGGAAGGTTACCGAATAGAATAATCAAACGAAGTAATGAAGAATAATACTTAGGACAAGAACAACACATATAAGATTCGCCAGAAGAGCGTAGAAGAAGTAGTCAACTGCTAGAAGTGAGTCAAGTGAATTCCACAATGAATTTCCAACTGCAGGATATCTACCAACCGCCCCACACGGTCAGATGTGACACAAGACCGAATTTAATGTGTAGACCCCGTATAAAACTGGGTCGGGTAGCTGTTTCCTGAGATGAAACTCTACCCTTCGACATAGCATCGTCTGGGGATACTCTATGCCTGGAGATAGACAGTTTGACCAGCACAGCTGGAGACAAATCTCTAATCGCAGACTAACATACAGTATCTACTACTACAGTATTTATGTGAATGGGGACATATCCATTATCGTCCGCAGGTATGCTACAACACGTAATAAACAGACTTGTTTTTTTTTAAAAAAATGTTTAATATTTTGTATTTAGACCTGCTACGCTTTGAAATCACTTTTATGACCCATTTTGTATTTAAACTGAATATATTTTCAAATAAATGTCGTACAGACAAACCTCACATCTACGGACTCTTTATCAACGGACTTCGGATGTAACGGACAAAATCTGCAGGCAAAATAAAAAAAAAACAATCTACAGGAAAAAAAAAACTTCCAAATCGTCAGCCCTGTATTTCAAAATTTGAGGGCTCAGCAACGAGTCGTATTAACTCTCAAAGTGACCGGTTGGCGGTGGTGGCGAGCCTTTCAATTGTAAACAAAGACGGGTGTACAGTATATGAAGTACAATACCTTAGCGCTTACGTGAGAAATTAGATGTGAGAAATCTATTATTTTTGTTATTTTGATTAATATATCTATATTAAGTATATATTTATTTATGTCATATATACATGTTTATAGTATTTACATTATGATCATAACCACTGGTAGTTACTATAGGGGTTTTATAACTCAAAAATGATCCCTTTCCATTTACGGACAATCAGCTTTAACGGACCACACCCTCCCCCTGTTTGTCCGTTGATGAGAGGCTTGTCTGTATTTTAATTGGACAAAAAATTTAGATTTGAAATTTGATCATCTTATCAGAGAAGCAATAAGAAGTCGGATAAAGAAGCATGACGTATTACCAATAGGATTTTGCAAAGTGTTGGCCGTTGACATTTGATATAAGTATAAAATGATAGAAAACACAAAGTTAAATGGGTTGAAATATAAGTAAAAGATTTTGTTTTACTTTTCCAAATTGGGAAAATCAATATTCGAAAGTCCTAAGTTCGAAGATCGACTCCTGGGGAAAACGGCGCTTATTTCAACAAGGTTCTTTATCGGCTGTTTCTTTGGAATGTCTCTTGAGGTGCGTCTCCCTCTTGAACTAACCGTAACTATACATGTGCGACTCAACAGTAAACTTTAACTGGTGTCACATTGTGAAGCTCATGTAAACGATTCATTTCTAAAGATGCTGGAAAAATGGTCAGTCCATTCTATCGTACCTGACTCCTGTCATAATAAGAGTCAGATTGAACCAAAAATGAGTTATTGCTTCCATATCTGGGCTGGAGATGCCCATCACTCACTTTCCAGATGTGATAGAGTTCAAAGTCGTTTACAAGATCTTGTGAAGAGATTCTTTCCCATAGAAACAAAACCATCGCAAATCTGTCGCTACTATAGACTCTTAATCAACTGGGAATTTGTTAAGCATCTCACTTCAAACGGTCTTCTTTCAGACAAGCAATATGTCAATATGTCAACCGTCCATGTACTGACGGTTATTGCTGAAAGAGTCTGTTAAGTTTTAGCTAAAAATGGCAAAGCTCGGCTTGTTACTTTACATGCCTCAATGGCGTTTGACAATGGCATGCTAGTCTTCACAAGTTGAAGTGTTATGATGTTTCTGGTTGATTATTTGATTCAATCAAATTGCATAATGAGCCTTGTCTTGAACGGTCCCTCTTCTAGATCTTTTTGCGTTAATGCGAGTGACCCCCCCCAATCGGCCAAGGCTCTATCGTTAGACATACTTTGTTCCTTATTTTCATCAATGACTCTCCCGATATTATCAGTTACCGACTCGGGTTCTATGCTGGTGGCATAACTATTTACCCTCATTTTAATAGTAAGTCTGAACGGTTCGATAAAGTCTATGATTGGTTCGATAAAGTCAAATTAGTAATTGATCTCGAAAATGACCAATAATCTTTTCTTAACTGGAAAAAGAAATTGCTTGTTAATTTTCATGCTTTTAAAACGAAACAAATCACACCAAATCAACTTAGAGCAGTTTTTCTCAAACTATATATGGCGGAACGGAATTTTTTTCTCAATGTATCTGTAATGGTAATATTAATTTATACCGGAAACGATATATATACATACATATATATATACATACATACATATATATACACACACACATATATATATATATATGTATATATGATGAATATAATAAAAGTTGACTAGTTTTTATCAGTATCAGCACATATAAAAAGTAATAAAAATAATAAGCAGTTTATTAACACAAAAACAAAAAATTATATAACCATAATCTTTACAAATGATTCTTTAACATGGCCTGGACACTGGTCGGGTATCGGTAGCTGATGGTTCGCGTACAGGCACTGGTCCGTGGACCACCACTTTGAGAAACACTGTCTTAGAGAATATTTTTACCTGCTATCAGTATGGCTGATGCTAACGTACCAGGAGAGTAACTCATTGCACCTCGGTTTCACGTTTTTGATTGGCATAAAGTGGAAAGATTATATTGAGTCAATAATTAGAGCTGTTGCTAGGAATGTTGGTGCACTGTGTCGTCTGGGACAATTTTTTTTCGTTAGAAAAATCTATTATGTCCTACATTTATAAGTCTACCATTCTTCCCTGTATTGAATATATTGCTGTTACATCTGAATTGGTGCTGTATATAGATATTTTTGATAAAATAGAAAGAAGTGTCTGCAATGTTACTGGTTCTGACTTGCCATCTCTGCTTCAGTCACTTTTCCACCGCTGTGACGTATCTTCTCTAAGCCCTTTCTATAAATATTTTCATATTACTTGTTCTAATGAACTTTCCACTCTATATCACGAGTTTACAAATTTAAGCGCAGTACTAGATTGGCAGTTAGGTATTGTAATTTTTACACTTGAAATTGCTAGATGTAATCGTAATTTAGATGCTAACAGTTTCTTCTCTCACATTTTCCGCTTGTAAACTCTCTCTCTCTCTCTCTCTCTCTCTCTCTCTCAGAGTCTTGATTTATAGTCAACTTTGATCTTTAAAGATTTAAATGCAATGTCAATCGTCGTCATCTGTCTTCTTAATTCCTATTCTTTTATTGTTCTTTCTTTTTAATAATGTTTTTGCTTTTTTATCATATTCTTTCACATCCAGTATCTCCTTGCGTCTCAGTGGCTTTATAGCCTTGCTTGCGGTGAAATTATTAAAAAACATAAAAATAAATAAATAATTTTTTCTTGTATAAATAACGTTCATTATTTCCTGGCATAATAGATATACTCGGTTTCGTAATGCATTAAAATTCCACGGGCATGTTTTTCGGAGTTACTTTCATCCTTCATGTCATAAAATTGCTTTATTGATAATATCAATACCCCACTCCATCCCAATACACCAGACACATTCTGTTTTACTCACTTTCTTCATTTCTTTTTTCCTTCTCCAAGTAAAGACAATTAGTTCACAATGCTAGTTTTTCATCTAAAACTCTTCAGAAAGTAAATCTTCGCCATGCTGAGTGGTCATGGCACATTCTTCATTTTTGCAAGCCCCATTCAGAAGAGGAATCAACACAACCTCATTGTTGATACAGGTGTTTTAAAAGAGACGAGAACATACTCAAATTCAGATTTAGATAGTAAATGAAAGAACTCAGTTTTATTTCTTTTTAAGATGTTAAAGTTTAGAGTTTTTCAGACATGAAGCATAAAGTGGTGGTTCATTGTGAAGAAATTTTATAGAAAAGAAAAAAATAGCAAAAACATGAATCCAAGAAAAATATTCAAAATATTTAATCATCAGATAAATAAAACAATTTTTCGTGTCTCCTCAGGGAAAAAATATCCTTAAAGCAGTTGCATTTCAAGCAGTTGGTTCTCGAAAGATTAGAAAACTAGTCACTTTGAGACGCACAGATATGGCGCCATGTTTTTTTTTTTACAAAAAAAAACAAAAACAAATTAAACCTTAGAGTTTGCTTAAAGAAAAATGACTATGAATATTACACGTAATGACCCTCACATGTCATCTCACCAGATCATAAATACAGTAATTAGTTCGAACCTCACTGGAGCTCTGTAATCGTAGCCTTGTGCTGAGCTTAATAGCTCATAATCTTACCTTATTTATGTTATTTACATTCGGACACATGTCTCCATCTTTATTATTATTATTATTATTATTATTATTATTATTATTATTATTATGACGTTTCAGCTGCCGTGCCCTCTGTCCTTTTTCAGAGATCTGTCGATCTAGTTAGATAATCATCAGGGTGTTATGAACTGAACTCTTCATTTAGATTAAGCCGCCCGTGTCTAGAGACGAGATACCCCTAGACATGGACAACGTAATGAAAACAATAAAGGCTTCAGTTCGAAATTCCTTGAAGGCTACACGGATTGATTGATATCTGAAGAAGTCCGGGGGCTAAAACGACCGAGACGCTTTAATAATAACAACAAAGATGAGAAAATTAGACGGAAAGTAAATAAAGATAACTCCTCTTAGAGAAGTTCAGACAGAAATTATCATCTTACATCTATATATTTGTATCACGTCACGTCAAGCCACGAGTCGCTTAACCTTATAAAGTTGTGGAGGCATCATAGCAGCCATAGCAGCAATGGTGTGTCTCATCCCTCTTCAGGCTTGTTTCGAATTCGGTGACCTTCCTTCTTCTAGAGTTGTTAACTTAAGTTTAAAAAAAACAGTAAGCTCTGATATTTAAGGATATACAAATACCAATGGTATTTGTGTGGAAATGAATGAAAAAAACTCAACCAGAATTCGAACTCGGGCCAGCTGATTTCTGTTTCCGAGTCACTAACCATTACACGATCCGCGTGTGGGAATGGATGAATTTGATTTGTGAAGGGGTCTCTGAAATTTTGAGGCGTAAAAGGCCAGTGATCCTAATATAGCAATAAGAATTTCTTGTTTTCTTTTAGTATTTTAGATTTTACCGAACAAAATTATGTATCAGCCTCCACTAAAAAAATGTCTTCCCAATATTTTTTCCGAAGTTGTATTTAAATTTCAAGAATTCCATATTTGTCGTGTTTGTCTTACTACACCCCATGCATAATAATGTTGTAGGCATTTAATATTAAAGCTCTTTCGTCTGAAATGCAATTGAAAACAAAAGGGCAGATGAGTAGGTTGGGCCTCACCTATTAAATAAACAGGATGACAAATTGCAAACAAGGTGAGACATCAAGAATGACTGAACTATTTGAGACTGAGAAAAATGTCTATAACAATTATACACACACACACACACACACATATATATATATATATGTGTGTGTGTGTGTGTAATATAAACATATATATATATATATATATATATATATATATATATATATATATATATATGGGAGTAGATAGGCTTTCATACCGCTCGGTCAACACTCCTCCCCCTTCTCTTGGACATGAGTAGAGGCTTACGCCTTGTTTCTTGTTTAGGAAGGGTTTCGGTGCCTCTCTCTCTCTCTCTCTCTCTCTCTCTCTCTATCTTACTGGCCTCTGTATCTCCAGTTGCCTTGATCTATCCACTACTCTTTTCCTCATCCTTTTTTCTGTCACTCCTATCTGATCTTGCTCCAAATTTTCTGTAACCCCTTGCGTCCTAGTGGCTTTCCGCCTTGCTTGGGGTGAAACGCTTAAAAAAAAATATTATCTCGATATTGCATTAGTGGGCGTATGTACGTATGTATGCATGTATTACCCACAAAATTATATTCATTTGTTTATATTTGTCTCTGTTTCTTCCTCTTTATAAACACAAATCATTTTTAATCAATTCATCCCATGAAAGTCAATAACGCCACTAAGACACAAGGGGACATGATGTGAAATAATTAGGAACAAAAACATTAATAATGTGCGGGAAGATGAAACAGTAATCAGGGTAGTACATACTAATTGACTGCATTTAATTTTTTGAAAATTAAAATTGACTGGAAAGTATGGAGCAAGAAGTGAGTTCCACAAGTGAGAAGTGCAAGAAAAGAAACTGTTAGCATAGAACTTATG